>BFEA01000002.1:4208983-4229871 GCA_003427395.1 Chara braunii
GGGGAGGGAGAAGGGAGAAGAGATGATTGGTTGCCAAGCCCGTGCACCATCTGGCACGAGTGTTCACTTATATTATTATTATTATTCATTTTATTTATTTATTTTCTGTTAACGTATATTACGCCTTCGGGCATTTAACTTTTTTTGTTTCCTTTCATAATCTTTTTCGAAATGTGTATACATTATTCCGCGAGTGATGAGTTAACCCGGCTGGCGTACCCATATGCCGGAAAAAATCCGTGTGACTGTCTGATAATTTTAAAAAAAGAAATGTGTGTGTGCGTGTTTGGGGGGGGGGGGGGGGGGGGGGGGGGGGAGGAGGGGGATATAAATGTGATGTTCCAGGCCACAATTTCAATTCCAATTTCGGCATTAATTTTGAACCGAAATCGTCACAGTTTCCTGGGCTCTCGCCAGTTCGGACAAGACGATTTCGGTTCAGAAAAAGCCGGAATTGCGGCCAGGAACGTCAACTGTAAATGCCCAAAGGGGAGCGGGGGGGGGGAGGGGAGGAGGGGAGGGGAGGGGTCTTAGTATGTGCGTAACGAGTATCAGTCGAATAGTCTCTCTGGGACACCCGTAAACATTTGGAACGATACAGAGAAGGGTAAATTAGCGAGTGGCACCTGCGCAAGGATGACACGCATAAATCGAGAAACGGTCCAATTTCAACAAAATATATTATATATATACGCAAGAGGTTCTGAACAGGGGGAGTTGTAAGGAAGAAGATTAAAAAACGAATTCATTTTTTTCTTTTTTTCTTTTTTTCTTTTTTTCTTTTTTTCGCTTTTGCGCTCTGATATTCATGTGACGATATATCATAGCCCCTCGTTTGTTGTCCTCTTCTCCCTCTCTGCCTACGGTTTACCGTAGGCAACTCTGAACAGGGGGAGTTGTACGGAAGAAGCTTCTCCACTTCTCCCTCCCTCTCTGCCTACTAAGGTTTACCGTAGGCAGCTCTGTTTGATGATATATCGTAAAAATGACAAAAATGAATAGTTTCAGTGTGTGCCCATCATCCTTGTTTTGTTTTTTTATCTTCACCATTTGTTTCCCAAAGTGCGCTCTTTTAGTTCATGGTTATGTGACAATATATATCGTCAATATATCGTCAAACAGAGCTGCCCGGTAAACCTTAGTAGCCAGAAAGGGAGAAAGGGAGAAAGGGAGAAAGGGAGAAAGGGAGAAAGGGAGAAGTGGAGAAGAGGATAACAAACGAGGGGCTGAGACAAACTGTTTCGTCGGAGTTTCACCTACTCATCAATCAGTAGAGGCTGAACCCTCAAAAACAGTCTGCAGAATCCCCTACTTCTCCCTTTCTCCCTTTCTACCTAAGTGATTACATCACACTGACAGTGATAATCTACCTTAACCACAACCGGTTGTGGTTAAGCATCAACCACTGCCCGACAACGGATACCCCTCTGAGGTGGTGGGGACCACCAACCACTGCCCTGAAGGTACCTGTGACGAAAATCAAAGCAGAATATCACTCACCCACACCAGATGGAAAACTCTACAGACTGTCTGTCGGTTCACACCGCAATATGATTTGTCCTGGGTGGTCTTGTCCCGTCGTTTGGCCTTTGTAGGTGGGGCGGTGTTTGCATGTGGGACTTGTCATCTAGGATCCGGTTCGTGCTGTTGCTTATTGTTGCCCCCTGTTTTGTTGTATTTGGCTGTTCCCTTCCTCTTTTCTTTGCCTCTATATATGCCCTTCGGCTGTGTGCAAGTGGGTCGATATGACACACGGGGGTGGGGGCAGCCGCCGCTCAACCTACATCCACGTGGGCGGCCTTGTACGCAAGAGGTTCTCAACAGGGGGAGTTATATAAGGAAGAAGATCAAAAAATTGAATTCATTTTTATCTTTCTTTTTTTCTTTTTTTCGCTTTTGCGCTCTGATATTCTTGTGACAAAATATCTATGTCCATATATCGGTCGAATAGCGGCACGTGGCAAGCGGACAAGAAACGAGATGGTGGTTGGTGAGATCTCTTCCCTCTTCAAGACTCGACTACCGTCTTCCCCCGAATAGAACGTATGGCATACTCATATCCGTATTTGGCGCAACTCTCAGACCCGATGGCGCGAAAAACAAATGACCGTCCGTTCGTTCTATTTGAGTGAAGAAGGTAATACTGGTAGATGCTAAGAGGACGAAAAAACCTAACGACAAAAAATATGTGCGTGCGTGCCCACGCGGGCGAGAGAGAGAGAGAGAGAGAGGGAGGGAGAGAATGAGGGGGAGAGAGAGAGAGAGAAGAGCTGCTCACATCGGTGTGACTAACACACGAACGCACGACGCATGCACAACTTCGTTGCTCACCTAGGCGCACTAACCTCTCTCTCTCTCTCTCTCTCTCTCTCTCTCTCTCTCTCTCTCTCTCTCTCTCTCTCTCCGGGCACAGATACACGCACACGCAACCACGCACGCACGTCTCGATTTCTGCTGCCGTGACCTGCCCGTGTTTTTGTCTTCCTTCTTTCTCTCCCCCGCTGTCCCCTTCGTTTTCTTCCCTCCATCCCTCCTCTCTTTTTCTCTCATCTTGCCAGCCGCTCTTCCCACCCTCTGTTCCTCCTCGTCATCATCATCATCATCGTTTCGACCTGCAACTCGACGAGCACGTAGGGACAGCTCGTCACCGTCTAGACAGCTACGGGTAGGGATTGCTGGAGGTAGAGTTCATGAGAGAGACAGACACGCAGAAAGAGTGTACGCGCGCGCGTGCGCGCGCCACAGAGAGAGAGGGAGGGAGAGAGAGAGGGAGGGAGAGAGAGAGGGACAGACAACGAGAGAGACAGAGATGGAGAGAGAGAGAGAGAGAGAGAGAGAGAGAGAGAGAGAGAGAGAGAGAGAGAGAGAGAGAGAGAGAGAGAGAGAGAAAGAGAGACTGAGTTGTAGCGACAACGAGAGAGAGAGAGGGAGAGAGAGAGACAAAGACATGCCGCGACGGCGAGAGAGAGAGAGAGAGAGAGATTCAAGAGATTCAAGAGAGAAGACGCAAATACAAGAACACAAGTTCCACTCAACGATGTCTCATACTCAGTAATAAAGCATCTTCACCGTACCATACGCGTCGCCCCGACGCGTTTCGTTGCCGGCGCAAACGGCAAATCATCAGGGGGCTTTCACAAAGGATCAGCACGAGTCCATGTGAGTGTGCGGAGTCTACCACCTTACTACCTTAAATACCTGCGATATGACGTGCTATCGATGCGGGAGAAGCTAGGTAGAAGTACTGTCTGCTCATACTAACTCTACTCTACCTACCCGGTAAGGCTCTTCCTGACTCGTCCAAGTTCCCACTAGACTTCGTCCTACTGTTCCTAGTTTAATATACGACCACCTTCCTCTACACTCTTCAAAAAATCAGGTACGTTCATCTCGATCTTCCCTCATGGCCGCGGCTGGTTCTTGTCTTCTTCTCTTCTACCCATATATAATGCTGAAATCCATTTGAAAAAGTCAAGGGATCGTTCGGGACTTCCAGAAAAAGACCCTCTTCTGTAATCAGGCCCTGTGATTGCGTGCGAAGCTTTCACCATCTCCCTACCGTCGTACCTCTGATCTCGAAAAACCTTCAACCCCATCTTTTCCCTTCTTCCTCCTTCCCCGGTCCCCCGCGCAGACCTCAGAATAGAAACAAGGGCCTTTTTGGATGCGACTACCCAGCAACGAGTTACGGGAAATACAAAGATTCATACCCTGCATACATAATTCCTACCGCTCGAATCTCTGGATCGTTATGAACTTAAATTCCTAGAAAAACAGCAGAGGGGCTGTCATTTGTTTAATTCGAAAAAAATCCGAGCTTCGTATATGTCATCCGCTTCTCCACATTCGTTCTCTTCAAAAAAGGGGGTGGTGCCCATCCCTTAGAATAAAATAAAATAAAACCCACAAAGTTATGGTGCAAAATGGCGGCGATGCACGGGAAGGACAGATACATATACATATTACGTACAGTGCTCGGTTAAATCCGTAAATTCAACCGATCAGATTTCTGGTTCTATAACTTCGCAAAGAGGGTCCGCGAAAAGGTCTAGCCAGTGGTCGAATCACTTCACCGGTATGACTCGTTCCCGTACATTAAATCCGAAAAAACTTTGAAAATTCGACAAAAATCCAAAGGGATTTCCAAAAGGTCCAGCCAGTGGTCGGTATGACCGGTGCCAGTTCTCCATAAATAAAACGAGACTACGCCAAAAATTCAGAAAAATTCTACAAAGAGTATTTCCCAAAAAGTCGAACCTGCCCATAAACCACGACCGGGTTCCCACATAAAAAACGTATTCCAATTGCCGCTGTTTTAAGCATCAACTGCTTCGCCAAAAAGTTACTCAAAAATTTCCAAAATGCTGAGCACGTGTGTTTGCACAAGATCCGTGCTTAACAAACACTGGGTCACGCGCAATTTCCTACGATAGGGACAAAAACTTGGCTATTCCAGGGTACATCCCGGAAAGAATATCTTTCCAGGGACCGCCGGAAAGCTTAGCAAACTTTGCTAATGCAGCGAGAGAGACCTCCGGAGGGTATCCCCGGACGCGTGCTTCCATCTTTACCTTGGATAGCGCCGCCATCGTTGCTTCGTCAGATGTTGAAGCACGGTGCAGGCGTACCATCGTGGCAAAAAGGGTAGCTTTCATGGCAGACTTCCTTGAGAACGAACTGTAATCTTGCATCGAATGAATCTGGACTTCCCCTGATTCAGTTAGATACCGCTGATTCCTTGTCTTCGGGAAGATGTGGATGTAGATAGGAGCTGATTCAATCATTACACGAGCTCCAAGGAACTCAAACGAATTGGTCCCCTCGTCCTTCCTAACCAGTGTCAAGTTCCTGTCATAGCATCCTGGAAAACGTTCCAGGATACTCAAAGCTCTCTGCTTTGCTTCACTATCCGATGTATCAAAACCCACGAATACCGAAACATCATCTATCATTCTCATACCTTTAATGATCCTGTAGTCCCTGCCCAGCGAATCAAGGAAGGCGGCTTCAGACCTTGCACACACCAGACATGCCAGAGCTGGACTGGAACTTCGCCCCATTGAAATGCCGAAAACCTGCCGTAGTATCACCCCTGTGCTCCTGATGTAAGTGTTTTCTAACTCAAAACTAATCGCTTTCACCACTGCTTCGAAATCTAGAAACACAAATCCTTCTTCTCTCCTCTTATTTCTTGCCATCCATACCTTTCCCCTTACACTCACTCTAATCCCACAGAGGTTCCTGCTACGATGGACATCACAAACCCATCTAACAGCTTCTACGACACTTCTGTGGGAAAGTCTTGCGAACATATCCTTAAGGTCGAAACACCTAACTGCAACTCCGTCGTGTGATTTCGCTAACTCATCTCGGATGCGTTCAACTCGTCCCCGCAGATCATCCATCGATCTCAGGTCAAAATGTCTAGCTTCTCCAATCCCAAACAGCATAAACCTTATTGCGCGGCCCACCCGAGAACCTGCCAACCTTGCGGGATCCTTGGTCGCAGGCGAAATCGGTCTCCATCTTCCCATATCCTTGTCTTTGGGCAAGACATATGCTTGTCCAATCCCCCCTCCTTTGCCCCATGCCGCGATCTTCTAAAGCCCTCCCCACTCGTATGCTACCTTCATTGCTCTTATAATCTCAGACTCTTCTCTCCGATCTGTCTGATAGCTCGGATTGGATCCAAATGTTGACTCGCATGCTTTCAGATACAGCGTCGGACAGATCACCAAAGTAGCGCCCAGGTTCCGATCAATCGGTACGGCAATAAGATGCTCAAACGAATGGAACCAGGCTTTCAGCTCCTTACCTGTCATAACTGTAATTTCTCGGCCTGATTCCCCGTAAGGCATGATCTCAACTCATCTGCGTTGATCTTCATGTACTTCCCTTTGCTCCATGGTCTCACCGCTTCCAAGATGCATGCTTGTAGATCTGCTGCTGATAGTTGGTCGCCATAAGTCACGTTCCTTGAGTNCCCCCCCCCCATGCGCGAAGGCGTTTCTGACAGCCAAGAATGTGGCACGACCAAGAAAGTGGCGTGGCCAATAAAGTCGAAAAATAACAAAGCCACTTACCAAGGTCTCGCTACACTACCCGGGTCACCGAGACAAAAAAGAAAGGGGTTGTATTTGTCCACGGTCTAGTGGAAGAGTCATTCACATTTTGCACATTTGTTGAGGAGTGGAGGAATGGCCCAGGTAGGGGAAAGGAATGAAACTTAACCCAGAACATGGAAAGGTACATCGCTACTTTACTTTTACCTTTTTGGATCTGAGCTCCCCAGCCGTGGTCCAGAACTGAGCCTACTCAGCCTGGACTCGACCCCCTTGTGCAGACAAAGTTGGTCTCGTTCACTCGAACATAACGCATATACGTTGTAAACGAATACAACGCACGGTATGTGTTGTATTCGTTTACAACGCATATGCCTTATGTTTGGGGTAAGACGGTAGCAATGGGACAGGATAAAAACAAGTTTGTGGCGCAGTTAAGTGACCCAAATTCTGTCGTGCAGTACTCGTGATCCCACGGTCAGTATTTTACATGTATTACCCAAAAAGTGAGGAGATCTTCGTTCCTCTCCTTAACACTGGGTATGCCCATGCAAAGAAAGTTTCCCGCCATAATTTTTTCAATCAGTTGGGGGTGTGGCCAACCCCAAAGGAGGGTGGGGTTGGCCCACTGGATATAAGATTTTTAGTATTTTACTTGTTGTTGTGCAATTATCTCATAGGGTGGAGCCCTCCTTCATTCACTGAGTATATGGAGGGTGTCAGGATCAGTGCTGACAGAAGTCAAGTCTGTTCCCAAAAAGGTGGCGGTTACTTTGCTCACTGTTGTTGCAACCACCACCATCAGACCATTTGTGATCTGATGGTTGGGAAACACTCTGCCGTAATTTCCGGTGGGAAATCTCTGTTTTCTGTTTTTTTTTTTGCCTTTCTCCTGTTTTCTCAACCCATAAATTCGTAATGAATATGTCAGCCCGCTGCCACTCAGTGCCACACTGGATCGACCACACTCCTATCCGACTGCTAATGGGACCTCGCCCCTGGAGTCTCTCCGCGGGTGGTTCAGGCGTTGTTTTGGACTGGGTAAAAACAAATATTGCAATCAGTACATACCATCAATATAAACAATATACGAAGGGTAAAAAAAAAAGGCTACTGAAAACATATATATATATATTTTTTAAACAGATGTTTTTATCTAGCAGCGTACCTCAATTGGTTAGGCATACAGGAGGTAGTAGGTTCGAGACTCACGGTTGTCCACGATACGGTTGGTGCCAACCAACTAGGATAGTGAGCTATATCATCTCAGTCGGTATAAGTAGGGTGTTCTGCCAACACAGGTGTGGGTTTGAGTGCGAGTGGGTTGTGAGTAGTACATGGGAGAGTATTGGTATTAGGCATTGTTATCACTTAAACCACCATTACTTCGCCCAACTATCAGTCACGGAAAACAATAGAGTAGAAACGTTTATAGTTGGATGAATTTCGACGTTCCTGAAGTGACCCGTACGTTTCCTAAAATCGTGGTGCGTTAATGGGCACGACTTTTGGAAGTACTGGTGGTTTGAGAGGGATAGAGGAAGATGAAAATAGTGGTGCAAGTATTGATAATTGTTAGGCCTTTGTGCCAACCCGACTCCTACCAGTAGCCTCAACCGAGCATTGTAAACAAGTGGGGCAAAGAGCAAACATGCAATGACGTCTCTTTACTAAAAGTGAAAAACTTTATTCATAAAGAGAGATAAATCGTTATTCTTGCAAGATTTTGTGTATATCTTTACGATGAGTTGTATACAGGGTATGCATTCCAATCGGATTTGCATGTTGACGCACATATGAGTTATTCAGTGTGCGGACGACGACAACATCTAGGGTGCAAAGCAAGATAATTCACATACAATTTGTGTCATACGGGAAAAATAGTATTAAAAAGATGAATTTTTCATTGCAACTAAAATTGTAGGTTGAAAAATGTATAACTTATACAATGAGTGAAACGCGATGGTGAACAAAATGCAGAGTGAGACAATTTTTGTACAACTAATCTTATACGAATTTTGATTTAATGTTATTGAATTAATAGTGAGTTTGTGTCTATTTTCTGTGTTGTGCAATTTATATATGTGTGTATGAGAGTGAAAAATAAAGAAATATAAATATGTATTTGTATGAAAGTAAAAGAGCAAGATATATAAATAGATAACAGAGCATGTTAATACGTATCATATCGTTGTTATTATTTTTTTTTGCTCATAGACATATATATATATATGTCGACATTACTTTTGTTTATGAGGGAAGAAACTCATAAAGGAATAGGGTAAACTTATCATATTAAATGAGGTCTGTATTTTAGAAAATGTATTATTTTATGGATTATACTAAAATTGAGGATTCGAAAATAGATAATCAACTATAAAGAAAATAAATAAAACACCTTTAAATATAGTTATACTCATCACACATGTCAAAAAATAAGACACATATTTACATAACTAAACAAAATTAATATCATGCGCGGAGTATGTACAAGATGTAGAACATTAACATATTTTTATAAAGATAAAGGACGATAAAGAAAACTGGAGATAAAATTAATTCAAAATAAAATAAAATAATTGAAAGTTTAAAATTTGAGTCGAAAATCGTTACCAAGTATAAATATATTTAAACAAACTCAAAATAAAGTTTTTACAAACTTCAATAATCTTATTTTTTTAACATGAATTGTCACCATTATAGTTATGACACATTTATTTTATACAATGTTAAACTTATAAATGACCAACGTCCTCTTGCAAAACTTGATTACAATGGTGCTTTGATTTTTTGACAGACATCACTGGAAATAAACAATGTCAGCTTCAAAACGGTGAAGGAATTACGACTTAAGAAAGGGAAAAAAAAAATAGTTATATCATAAAAAGAAGATGTGGTAGCATCTAAGCAATAATATACCTTAAAGTAAACCAAATTGATCAATGTTATTGATATATAGAAACCAACAACAGTAAGTGACATGCAATAGTGACTTTAACGAGAGGAAAGTCGACAAAAAAAATATGAAATATATAAATATGAAAGGTAAGGATATAGCATAAGAGACTACAAATTTTGTTCAATCATCTCATCATGAATCACAATATCAAGTGAATCGGTTTCTGTTTCTTTCACAAAAAGCGAGAGCCCTTCCAGTCACGTCTCGCATGAGTAAAAGAAAATAAGAGAAAACTTAGAGACAATGCATAAGTCATCCCAAGAGTTATCGAGGTGGACGTGGTCGCATCGTTTCCTTGTCGCTCTAATCGGTTGCACCAATCGTACCTATCGTGGTACCCGACAAAAGGATAGGGTTCGAGGCACAACTTTCCTTCCCTAAAGGGTTGTCACCACTCTTATAGACGTATCTTTATCGAGTTATTAACCAATGTACGAACGTTTTCATATAATATTGTAGAAGTAGGTCATCCGAAGACAATAACTCGTTTCGTTGTAGTATAAGCATGCATGGTTGAAACATCATCTCAACCCAGACATAGTAGCACCCCAGGGTGATGATTTCCCAGGTAGGAAGTGCATGTCAGTCGACTAGAACGGTCTCAACCCAACTTGAAACCTACAAACAATTATAATTTATTCGATATAATCGAGAAGAAGGTTTGAATAATAACTTCGTAAATTTAAAGATAGATCAGTCATAGTCGATAAAAAATATATCTACGCGGAGAAATAGTTTTGCAACAATCAAACGTCCATATCACCGACAATTAGATAGTTAGAAAAATATGCGATTGAAAGAATTAACATGTAACAAATTCATTTGCACGATTTCGACTCGGATTGCATTTTAGAAAACGCTATGCTAACATGAGAGTCAACTAGGATTGAGTTATCCACTTAATGAGATGGTTTGCCAAAGTCATTCCTTTCGACCATTATGTTACTGAAGAGACATAGGTTTCGCTTCTTACGAGTCAAGATCACCCACGAACAAACAACGTCGAAAACCTCAAGACTGGTGTATGGGTAAGTCCGTCGACATATGTTCCCAACCCTGACGTGAACAACATCTGCATGTAAATTTCACTGTTATCATGCAGATCAATGAGATATTTGACTTTCAACCTAAGTTCAGCCCCTCGGTTCGACCATTATTCGACAACCCGTATAACTCGTGCGAGGTAAAGGTAAGTTAAAAGTTTTGTTGGTTGCTCTGTCTTTTTAGGCAATGAATATTATTCACGTTTCTTGAATAATAAAATACCCACCTTCATCATCATGATAATGATCCTGAAAGCATTGTCACAGTCGCTATCTTTTCCCAAAGAGCGCGTCATCTCAATTTCTACCCTAAATCCATACTTCTTACAACGCGAGCCTTATCCATGAGAGTGACTTCTACGTGCGTCCACTTCAAAACTAGTTTTTCATCTGACCGGGCTTGTTGAGGCACCGACCTCCTATCTAGCAGTGACACCTAAACCGGTTACCTGTATGGTTATCAAGTAAGCTCCTTTATGCTCGTGATTAAAGGATAGTTTTTATTCCTCTTTTAGTCATCGTGTGTCCAACCTTTTAGGATGTGGCATGAGGTAAAGTTCGTCCGAGCACAAGACTCAGATCTCAAAAGTTGGACCGTCTCCACCGAACCGACAAAGCACTCCTAACCATTATGAACACATAATGAGAGCTGATATTTTATATTTTTTGTTACGGAAAGTTTGTACGTTTTTTAATCTCATTTTCTCTACTACGTTCGTTACATCCCATCGTCCCTTCCAAACGTATTTGTTTAGAGTTATAATATGTGAACCTACTGTTATAATTATGAACTGTAGATGTATATTTCAATGTATAAGTCTACCATTCCCATTATGAACTCACATATTGAAAGCTAACATTTCATATTTTCACTTAGTGATTGCAAATTCATAAAGCTAACCGGATATTACGTACTACTCGTCATACTTTCACTTAATGATTGCAAATCCATTACGTTAACTGACTATGACGTGCTACTATTGTAAAACATTATCATGAATTTATACATTGAGAGTTAAACTTTCAACGTGTAGACATAGTTCGCATTCGACATTGCATGTATACAGATCAAAGTAAAAGGTGGAAAAAAACGAGAGAGGGAAAAAAAAAATTGTCATTGGTCATTTCATGTGTGATATAATATACAGCATGATATACGATGAAAAAAAAAAAACGAAAGAGGAAAAAAAAAATGATTATTAATCATTTCATTTGTGTTATAATATACAACAGAATATAATGTTTAAAAATATTAAAGTGTATACCACACCTCAGTAAATTGAATGCATATCGTATAGCAAAAAAATTATTTAACATCCGTTGTTGAATATGTGTTTATTTATAGTTATCGTCGTGATGGGCGAAAGGGGGGTTGACCAAATTACAAAGTTAGTTGAATTAATATAAATGATATTAAGGATATAAAGTAGTTGAATTGAATTTTGATACAAAAAATTTTGATATATATGTCAATGTATGAGTCTATCAATTATAATACAAAATCATATATTCAATATTAATATTTTATATTTTTTTGTTATAGGAAGTATGTCAATTTATCCAGATCAATGATCTTGATATGCACACCAAACTTAAATATATAAACTGAGATAAAGCAAGGGAAATGCAAGACAAAACGAATCATAATAAAATAATTTTACATATGTCAAACAAACCCAAATAATAGTGAACAAAGACCAAAGTCAATATACAACGAGGATTTATGTAAACTTCGACAAACCAAAATAAGTTTTCGTAAAGACTTCACGTAGATGACAAACGAAGAGAATATGTTGTGCCCCATATCAATATTTTAGTCAGAAGTTTTTAAGATGATCAAAATACGTTTATACAAGAAAAATATGTTTGTTATTATTTATTAAAAGAATTACAATTCATTAACTAGGTACCGATATTAATCGCATATTATTAAAAAATAATAAAAAAAAAAAATGACATATTTGAATGAATGCATGCAAGTTAAGACAAAGCAAGATTGATCATAGTACAACAAATAACGAAGTAATTTAGTTTAAATAAAAAAATAGTGAGAAAGAGAGAGAGAGAAAAAAAAAGAGAATGCAAAATTTAAATTAAAAAAAAAAAAAAAACTTTGGTGTCTGATGAAGTGTCTCTCTATATAAAGGTTGAAATATGTATGTATATACCTATAAATATATTCAAAATAATAAGTGAAATTATAAAATTGATTTAAAACTTATATATTTAATAGTTTTATTACACACAAATTTTGGAAAAGAGCAATAATGCTTACATTTTTAAATAAAAAAAACAAATAAAAACACGACAGGTGAACCTAAAAATAGTTTTTTAAATATATATTGTCTATCAATTAATAAAACAATGCAGACAAATTTAAAAAGATCAAATTATTACATTGATTATCGATTAAAAAAACTTATAGAAAATGTGCAGTATCTTTCATAAGAATGATGTAATTGAATAGTCTGTATATTACAACACATTACATTCAATACTATCATAATATTGAAGACCCCCCCCACAAAAATGAACCTCTACCATCGTTCAAATAGTTAAGTGAAGTCAAGAACCGGCTGTGACTGATTGGTCTAACAGATAAAAAAATATCATATGATGGTTCGATTGTGGAAAAAAAAAAGTATTTAAAAAACACTGCTTATTTGTGTAAATATTTTTGTTCTTAGACAGTTTTAAACTCTTTGATAACAACGCTTCTTTGAATTTCATGTTTATAATTATTTCACAATATTTGTGTTGTCATCTTACAAAACGATACTTCTCTAGTTTTTTGTAAGTTTTTTTAATCAATAGTAGCATAATTATTTTAACTTTCGTATTTCACTTGCACTGTTTCACTACTGGATATATAGTATTTTTTTTCTAATTATAAAAAAATGTCAAAATGTTCCACTTTCCTTCTTCTCTGACAGTCCATCAATTGTTTCGTATCTTATGAGAATTGTGCACAATACAATTGTTAAATACGTAATTCTTACATCAATTTTCGAATTTTGTATTTTTTTGAATGTCTATCTAGTTCACTTTCAAAAGTCTTTGTACATATACGCAGTTCACTTCATTAGACATCGAAGTCTTATTGTTTCTCAAAATTTTGCATAAATTTATTATTTATTCAATTTTTCACTCTATGTTTTACTATTTGGTATTTTATACCTTGTTTTGCTCTATGTAAATTGATGTAAATCATTTATGGAGATGTGTTGTATCCTTTTCTATTTTTTTTTTGCTTCTCGTGGGTTTGTTTTATTTTTTTTAATAGTACTTTAGTGACATTTATTCTACTAACTGAACGGTATATAAATTATAATTTCATTAATCAATTATAATTATATTTTTTTTGTAAATGCATTTCGACCAAATTGTTTACTTTAAGTTTTATACACGACATCATGCAATTCCTTTGTTGGTCACGAAGTCCTCCCGAAATTACCTTTCTCTGTGTAAGATTACATAAATTATCGATGTATTAAAATGTTCGTTTTTGTTCATGTTTGTTCAGGTTTGTTTGACATGTGTAAATCGATTTTAATTTGCTTTGTCCTCTCATGCGTTTATCTTGATTCATCACAATTTGTGTATTTAAGTCTTTATTAATTTGTTTTTTTCCTAGGCCAACAAATTAGCGAGTGGGCAAGGAAAAAAAAAAAGAATTTCAAAAAATATTTCCTAGGCCAACAAATCAGCGAGTGGGCAAGCAAGTTTTGACACCACCATATTTCAGGATTTTTCATTTTTAATTGGATGAACAAAATGACTTTAAAATTGAGCGGGAGATACCTCACGTCACAAAGAACTCACACAAAAAAATTAAAAAAGAAAAAAACATAATATTTAAGTTTGCGTAGCACGTCGAACTTGTTCGCGCGTTCGTGCGAACAGCTCGCGAACATGTTCGGGCGAACATTTTTTTTTTTTCGTAAAAAAAAAAAAAAAAAAAACGTTGTTTTTCGGTTTTTGATTTTTAACTCATGATTGGCTACGAATTTGTACATGACTGCCAGGTAAAAGTTGCTTGTATTGTTATTTTACATAACATATATTTTTTTCAGATTTTTCTGAGAACTATCTTTTTTTTTTTTTTAATGTTCGTATTTGGAGGGTTTTGGGCGCTTGTTCGTGTTCGGGCGAACATGTTTGCGTTCGCTTCCGAACGTGAATACGGTGGTACGTAGATTTAAGTGTTAAAATATTTTTTTCAGGGGTCCGAACCCCTTCAAGTTCGGGCCTCGTACGGGGACCCGAACGCCCGAACGTTCAGGGGTCAGTGTAAGGGTCTCCGTACGTTCGGCCTGACAACCCAATATATATATATATATATATATATATGAGAACCGACAGTCTGTAGAGTTTTACATCTGGTGTGGGTGAGTGATAGTCTACTTTGATTTTTGTTAAGGTAGATTATCATTTACAGTGTAATCAGTGAGGGGATTCTGCAGACTGTTGAGGGTTCAGCCTCCTGATGAGTCGGTGAAACTCCGACGAAACAGTTTGTCACAGCCCCTCGTTTGTTGTCCTCTTCTCTCTCTCTGCCTACGGTTTACCGGGCAGTTCTATTTGACGATATATATACCTCCTGATGAGTCGGTGAAACTCCGACGAAACAGTTTGTCACAGCCCCTCGTTTGTTGTCCTCTTCTCTCTCTCTGCCTACTGTTTTACCGGGCAGTTCTGTTTGTGACGATATATATATATAGGGTTCAACCTCCTGATGAGTCGGTGAAACTCCGACGAAACAGTTTGTCACAGCCCCTCGTTTGTTGTCCTCTTCTCTCTCTCTGCCTACGGTTTACCGGGCAGTTCTGTTTGTGACGATATATATATATATATATATATATATATATATATTCAATTTTATTTTGCATTTTAAATTTGGTGAAAAATTTCGATGTAACAATGAGCCAAAAGTTGTTCAATTTATCTTTTTGCATAACATAGTTTTTGTTTTGAATTTTTAGATTTTTTTTTTTTTTAATGAATCTTCCTTTGTCCTTGCAGGGGCTGAATTTTTTTTTATAGGACCCGGGCAGCCTAGCTGGTAACCTAGAAAAATTCAGAGAAAAAACTATAGTATGCAAAAAAATTACTTGAACAACTTTGCGAGAAGGTTACATAAAAAATGTTTACCAAATAAAAAATAAAAAATATAATTAAAAAAAATATATATATATATATATTTTTTCCTCGGACTGGAAAGTAAGGTTGACTGACAAGTGTAAGAGAACTTAGCATACAATCATCAGAGGTCGATGGCAAAAACCAAGTAATCATAGTACATGAAAGTACAAAAAAATAAAAATTGCAAAGCCGGTGGGTATGGCTACCCCGACCGGTTTCGACTGCTGCCACGCAGTCTCATCAGGGAGGTATTCGCCAAAAAACTTCACCCTTCTTCATGTTCAAACAGTCCACTTTCCCGCCTCCATCGTTGACCCGTCTACACAACGCATTCGGGTAAATGGTGTCGGACCCAAAAGGCATAAGGCTAAGCAATCATACCTCTTATAGTCCTCCAGTCTCCTAGTGGCATGACTTTCCGAACGACAAGACCTACCTTCGAAAATCGAAAACCTGAAAAGCGCGATCCACAAAAGCTAACATCGAAAGCACGAATTACTCGCGGTTATTCAGGTCCAGCAGAGTCCCAGACCCCCTGCTGCGCCCGCGGCCTCACCTTTTAAAATACAACTGCAGATTCAAAAGACTCACACCCTAAAAGGTCAAAAAAACTACAGACCAAAACAAAGGCTCAACAATATTGTGACCCTGTCCGAGCATCCTAAATCAAAAGCTACCTAACTTCTAGTAAACAGTACATTGAATTCGAAATCCAAAAATGCGAAATGATCAAGGCAACAGCCTGTCCAACAGGGATATGGTCACCTATCGGTCTGCACAGGCTAAGAAACAACAGAATCAATTCAACAACTAATGCAAATCTACAAGAGAGCAAAAGGCATACATCGATCAATCAAGAGTATAGCCAACGCCATATCCTAGTCCAAAGTTCATCCCTGCCACGCGCAAATCTTTTTAACACTCTGGCAAGAAAATCCTTGGGGAAATCCTTCAGGCGAAGTTCCCTTGATAATGTCAACACCTTCATAAGGATCTGGCTCCGAATGGTAGTATTCCGGTCAATTCGGTGCAGATAACTGGCGACAACAGCGACTTTCTGCGACTTGCTCCCCCAAGAATAGTACGATTGTCCGTTTTTAAACTCCAAAACTTCATCAGACCAAATGGTCGTTTCGTTCTTAGACTGTTGCACACAACCGACATGCACACAGTACTGATCGAGGCTCATCAGGAGTCCCAAAAAATCCCACTGGTCCGTTTCGTTATCCGTGCGTTTCAGTGTCAAATTCTTAGGGTAGCATTCCTCAAAATTTCTTCGAATAGTCTCAACATAATCGCCAGACTTCTGTTTCTTTAAAATGATCAGACTGATGTCGTCCATCAGTCTTAGCCCGAAGACAAAGCGCCTCAGATTTCCTAAGTCCATGAGGAAGCGAAATTCGGCAAATGCACAGAGGATATAGGCAAGTGGTGGACTGGTACTTTTTCCCATCGAGATTCCCACCACTTGCTTCAAAAGTACACCAGTGGCTTTAGTGCACTTATGCTGAAGGTCAAACTTGACAAAACCTCTGATAGTCTCAAGATCTACCGTCCTCCAATGATCCTCTTCAATGGTTAAACCAAAACTACTACCCCTGCCCCTAGGATTGACTCTGACAAAATGCCGGCCTTTCCCTATATGATAATCCAGCAGCCAGTTGGTAGCGATAATGACATCGTCGTGCGGGAGCTTGCTGAAGATGTCTTTAATGTCAAACGCCATTGAGACAAGTTCAACATCGCCCTTCGCAGTCCTGGCAATTTTTTGATTTGTACGCTCTAGTTGTGGAGCCAGATCATTCACCGATCTGAGGTTAAAGTGCCAATCCCGAGGGAGCGAGAAAAGCAGGTGATTTAGGGCTTTGGCCACGCATCTTCCGGCTCGTACTGTTGGTTCCGAAAAAGTCAGGCATATCGGTCGATATCTCGATATGTCCTTGTGTTTCGGAAGAGCATAAGCCTCGCCAATCCTCCCATTACTGTTCCATCCAACGAATCGTTGTAGACCCACTTCCTTCAGATCCATCCTCATGGTCTTCAGCACGTCAACTTCGGAGCAAACCTCCACAGTGTATCCGGAACTCCGGATAAACAAACTCATCATGGCTTCATAGTACACAAAAGGACAGAGTACCAACGTCTCACCAGGACTACGGTCAAGTGGCGTCAACACATATCCATCCAAACGCACTCTCACCGATTCAACATCACACAACTTCAAACAACACTTCATAGGTTCAGGGTTGCGAATCAAGCAGTGATTGACTTCGTCGCGACCGAATTTAACTACTCCAGCCGTTGAAAGCCTCGGACAACTCCTTCGACAACAGAATACCTCTATCGCCCAATGCTGGTCTAGGAATGTTATTCGCATTCCAGATCAGTGGATGTATGTCGCCCAAGTCTTGTAGTCTAAACTGTACGTGTCCTCCTATCTTTGGATAGGGAGCATCTGGACAAATGCAGATCGACACATCAGCGCGAGCAAAGTTGCGCTGGTTGTGCAAAATGTTCGCTACCGACGGGTTTTTAACCCAAACGATACGAACAGAGCCACGTGCCAGATTTTTAATATAGGTAGGCAGATCTAATTCTAATAATTTATCGTTGATCAGCTTCCGTACTTCGACTAATTTAGTCCTGTCATTGAATTTCATCTTAACGACCAGTCGACCATTCAGGTGCCACCCATGCACGTCCTTAGCGGTCCGAGTGATCAGCCTACGCAGGTAGGCAGTTGTCGACTTCTTCTCGAAGTCCTTCGCCACTCCCAAAAGTCGGACTAATACCTCCAGGCTACATTCCCCTAAGAATTTAACCCTACGTGGATTACGTAACAATGAAACGAGTAACTTCTTATCAACGCTCAGTGTGGGTTTCCATCTATGCAAGTAGATGAAGTCCAACTCGCCACCCTCTTTAAGGTTGCGTTTGCAGGCATGGAGCTTGGTCCGTTGTCCATTAATTTTGACGATACTATTGCCAAAAGCTTTTCGAACCAGTTTCCACCCTCCACACCAGGCATTACCATGCAATAGGGACAATCGAAATTTTCGATTGCCAGATTCTTCCTGGCTGCAAAGCAGATCGAAGATGCTCACCGTTCATTCCTCGGTATCTCCCAGACGTGCTCTCACTGGCTGAATACTTGATGGTTCCCTGCAATTAACCACTAACTCGTTCCCTCGCCTCCTCTCGTTTTTTCCTCTCCTCTTGCGTCCACGTCTCCGCTTCTTCTTTGGCAGTCTGCCGGTAGTATTAAGGACCGGAGACCACTGTAGAATAAACAACTTCTCCACGTTAGGCGACTCTTTCGCATTACAAGTATCGACTGGTAGCAGCAGGTACGACTCGTGACCAAAAACTCCCCACCAGCGATACAAGTGGTTCTGCTTATGACCCCGACCACATACGGAAATGTGCTCCTTCCAACGCACCTCGTCGTCCCTAGCTGTCTGTCCTACATATTGAGCTATGCAGATAGGCGACGTTAGGACATAGACGCAGCTTGGTATAGTGGAAAAAATAGCGATCCCTGCCTGTCAGTACAATCTAACCCAAGAGTCAATGCATTTCTTCAGCCATCGAATCAAGTTATTAAGTGCCAACAAAATCACAACAAAACGATATAGAGTATCGAGACTGCTATCAGACAAACCCTTCACCCTGAGATCAATTATGCAACGACAGATAGCCCATAATTCCTTATTCGTCCATCTTCGTCAGTTCTCCCCTGAACTCGCCTCATCATCAGTGGTACCCGTCTTGTCATCCTCAACAGTGGTCTTGGCAATTACCTCCTCGGGAACATCATCGTCGGCTGGTCCATACGCCTCCTGCGTCTTCTTTTCGGTGATAGCCAAGATGGTGTTCATTTTCTTCAATCCTTCATAGGCCAGTCCTCAACTCGACAGATCTTCTTCAGATCTTCCACGGTCAACCCACCCAACTCTCGGAGGTTGCCCTTCATATATCGGATGCGGCCCATAGGGCCGATAGTAGCCGGTATCTTCTTCTTAATCTTCTTCGTAGACGACTTTCCCGGGGTCTTCTTCATTGGCGAATTCTTCATAGGGATCGATTTACAACCCAGCAGGTGTCCCATCGTTCTGGCAAAACTCGCACGTGGCTTCTTCGAGGTGCGTTTAGCGGGCGATTCCATCGGTGGGCTGTCACCGATGGTCTTCTCCGGTCCTCGTTTTCTCTTACCTCCAATAGTTAGGTGCTAAGCCTTCTCGCTAAGGGCTTCTACCTCGCTCTCATAAGATTCGTACTCCTCTTCCGATGATTGCCCGAGTCTTGGCGATGGTTCTTTTGCTTTCCCCTTCAGTTTTGTTAACTCTTCCAGACATTTGTCCATATGGTACTTGAGTTTTTCTCGCATGCCTCCCACGTGCACCGATACTGTCGTATTCACTTTTTTCCTCAATAACTCCTTTTGTTCCGCCATCTTCATCATTTCCTTCTTCTTTTCATTTTCACGGCGCTCCGTTTCTGCCTTCTTCTCGACTTCTAAGCGTTTGGCTTCAGCCCTTTCTTCCTCCTCCCACTTCCTTCGTTCGGCCTTTTCTTGTTTCCACCTCTCCTTCTCCTCTTTTCTTGCGTTCTCCCATTCGACGAACTCTTTCATCGTGGTGACGGTACTTGAGAGGTCTTCGAATTGCTGCTTCAAAGCCTGTTCTTATGAAAACGATCGTTTCTCCGGATGTCTTGAATAATTCCTTGGTGATGTCGACCTACCCCGTGATGGGAATCGAGAGCAATTGAAGCTGCCGGCACTGATTGCGATAATGCCCCGGTTCCCCACATTCATAACAGACGGGAACAAAACACTTTGGTGGCTCTCTCGACGAAGCACGACGTACCCTGTTGTAATCCGGTCTCAGCTCCAATCTCCCCTCACGTCCTCTATCTTGGTCTCCATTTCGAAAAGCGTCGTGGTGTCAATCACGGTCACCATCGCGTCCATACTCTCCGTCACCATTACGCCCATATTCTCGGTAACTTCCTGACATGATGTTTGTACCACTTCTCTACGCGGCTTGATAACACCTAACTATTCAAACTTTAGTAGCAAGTCAATAGTAACCGGAACCAACTCTGCATGCTCACACGCACTCGGTGATCCTTTCCAAGCGGGTTCACATGGGCCTTAGCAGGTTGACTGACAAGTGTGAGAGAACTTAGCATACAATCATCAGAGGTCGATGACAAAAAGCCAAGTAATCATAGTACATGAAAGTAATTTTAAACTACTCTGGTAGCCTAGTTCTTTTCTATCTTGGTCTTATAAATCTATTTATGTTTTTCTCAATTCTGATATGTATGAGTCTTATTAAATATGTAAGAGCATGTTTAAGCCTCGTTGATTTTATTGTCTATTTTTTTAAGGTGGTCTAAACCTATTTAAGTCTAATTTATCTTAACACTATTTTAATCTCTCTAAATTCGTTTTATTTATTCTAAACAATGTTTTTTAACTTATTGTTGTCACTTTACAATATTACTCTTTATACATTTCCTCTTCTCCCTCTCTTTATATATATATTATATAAATATATATATATATATATATATACAGGGTTGCCGGCGTTCGGGACGGGCTGAACGCCCGAACCTGAATGCCCGAACATACGGGACCCCTTCGGAAGGCGTTCGACTGTTCGAGCCAAACGCGGA
>BFEA01000002.1:4232983-4263585 GCA_003427395.1 Chara braunii
ATATATATATATATATATATATATATATATATATATATATATATAAATATGTATATGTATATACAGGGTGACCAGCCCGTACGTACGGAGGTCCCATATATATATATATATATATATATATATATAAATATGTATATGTATATACAGGGTGACCAGCCCGTACGTACGGAGGTCCCCAGGCAGACCTCCGTACGTCCGGGCGTTCGGGGTCCGAACCCGACGGCGTTCGGCCCCCGCCAAAAAATATTTCGGGGCCTAAAAATAAATTGTTTTTTTTTTAGTTTATTTTTTTTTAAGTTCTCTACGACGTGAGGTACATGCCTGTATATGTTTAAGTCATTTGGCTAAGCCAAATAGGAATTAAAAATCGCCAAAGATGGTGGTGTCAAAACGTGCTCGCCCACATATTTTTTCACTTTTCACATTTTGTTTTCACTTTAGTTCGGGGTCTGAACAATTTTATTATTTTTTGAAACTTTTTTAGTGGGTTTTGTATTATGTGAAGTACAAATCTGTAAATTTTCAGGGCATTTAGCTATGCCAAAAAAAGAAAGAGAAATCGCCAAAGATGGCGGTGTCGAAAACATGCTCGCACACTCATTAAATTTAATTCTCTTTTTATTTTTATTTATTTTTATTATTAGTATTTGTTTTCCGTATTTTATTTTTACTTCAAATTTGGTAAGGAATTAGAATGTAACGCTCAAGCAAATCTTGTTTAATTTATTTTTCTCCATAACATATCTTTTTTTTCGGATTTTTTTGATGACCTTTTTTTTTTTTTTTTTTTTTTTGGGGTCCGCGTTCGGCCTGAACGGCCGAACGCATCCCCAAGGGGTCCCATACGTTCGGGCGTTCGGCCCATTCCGAACGCCGGTTACCTTGTATATAAGAGGTCCCATACGTTCGGGCGTTCGGGTTCGGGCGTTCGGCCCGTCCCGAACGCTGGTTACCCTGTATATAAGGGGTCCCATACGTTCGAGCGTTCGGGTTCGGGCGTTCGGCCCGTCCCAAGGGATCCCATACGTTCGGGCGTTCGGGTTCGGGCGTTCGGCCCGTCCCGAACGCATCCCCAAGGGGTCCTATACGTTACGGCGTTCGGCCCGTCGCGAACGCGTGAACCCAAACGCCCGAACCTGAACGCCCGAACGTAGGGGACCCCTTGGTGATGCGTTCGGCCGCTCGGGCCGAACGTGTACCAAAAAAAAAAAAAAAAAAAAAAATCAAAGAAATAAAAAAAATATGAAAAAAAGATATGTTATGAAGAAAAATAAATTATACAAGATTTGCCTGAGCATTACATCCAAATTCCTTACCAAATTTGAAATAAAAATAAAATACGAAAAACAAATACTAAGAATAAAAATAAAAATAAATAAAAAAGAATTAAATGTAGTGAGTGCGTGAGCACGTTTTCGACACCACCATCTTTGGCGATTTTTTATATTTTTTTGGCATAGCTAAATGCCCTGAAAATTTACAGATGTGTACTTCACATAATGCAAAACCCACTGAAAACGTTTCAAAAAATAATAAAATTGTTTAGACCCCGAACTCAAGTGAAAACAAAAAGTAAAAAGTGAAAATAAATATGGGCGAGCACATTTTGACACCGCCATCTTTGACGATTTTTAATTCTTATTTGGCTGAGCCAAATGACTTGAAAATTTACAGGCATGTACCTCACCTCACAGAGAACTTACAAAAAAAATTCAAAAAATATATATATGTTTAGGCTCCGAAATAAGTTTTGGCTGGGGCCGAACGCCGTCGGGTATGGACCCCGTACGGGACCTTGAACGAACTGCTTATTTTAGAAATTTGGACAAATGGAAGTATAACCCCTAACGAAGCATTTCATAAGGCATCTGAAAAGATAATGAATATATTCTTATCTTTATCTAATTTATTTGATAATTGAATTCAAGAAAAACATACAGAAAGTTTTATCCTATAGATTTTTTTGAATAAAAAATGCAAAGACTGGGGTAGAAGGACTCGAACCTCCGAATGACAGGGCCAAAACCCGTTGCCTTACCACTTGGCTATACCCCATACGAAATGAAACTATAGGCTCGCACATTGACATGACTCTGAACATGCTGGCAAAAAACAGACAAGGGGATGTAATGAAGGTATTAGAGAGGGAGTAAAAAATACTAACTTCATGTAAAAAAAAAAAAAAATCTTCATTTTCCGTATGTGAGTTTATAATGAGAATGGTATGCCCAAACTTTGATACATTCATCTTCAATAATTTGTATTAACATTCAATTAACCTATTTTACATCACACATGCAACAAACGATAAACATATATCCGATCACGAATGATGTACAAATGTTAAGTCATACAATATACGTTTACTAAGGCATAATACACATATAGAACAGAGTTCGTATAACAAAAACAATGAAATATTGTCTATCGGTATCCGAGTTTCTGATAAGAATGATTGACTCTCTCTCTCTCTCTCTCTCTCTCTCTCTCTCTTTCTCTCTCTCTCTCTCTCTCTCTCTCTATATATATATATATATATATATATATATATTTGCCCTGATTTTCCCAAGCAAGATGAATGAGTTTTCGCCAAAAAAATTATTTGCATCACGCATGCTGCAGCTAATTGTCATTTGTCTATGGACTGCACGCCAACGAAAAAATAAGGAGTGTGTGTGAGTGCATTTTTAGGCTCATGTGGTTTAACATATAGTGAGTGACATGTAAAAATATAATGGGATGTAAACTCCTGCATGTGAAATGTTCGTAGCAAAACAACTTCCTTGACTGTGGCGTTTATATATGATGTGTCACAAGTGAAATAATAAAAATGCAGAATGTTCATAATAAAACAACTTCACCGACCATGACGTTTATGTATGAAGTGTCACAAACGTAACGACTAATGACTTAATGAAACTTATAAGCAGAACACAGGTAAACAAAGTAATGGTTCACCAATTTCGTTAGTTTATGGTGGACCAGTTAGCACATTGTGCTACAATTGCTTAACTTAACGACACCAAAATTACCCTATATGTTACAAAAATGTTAAGATGCCTCATCAACAGAAGACCGAACAATGTTTTGTAATGGGTGTCTTCATGCGTCGGGAGTGCTCAAAATATTATTACTAATGTGTGCAATTGAACAAAAACATATTTCGTTAGAAAAGTTTTTCATTAACACGTAGTACCGAATTTGCTTATAATGGATAAACTGAAACGAAATTGCGTGTTTTGATTTTAATGCATGACAATGTAAATTTGTCCAGTCAGACATTACAGAGAGAAAACAAATATGCGCAGAGAAGTTAGTGCATCAAATGACGTGGCAATAATTATGATACACGAGGTTGGTATACTTATATTTTAACATAATTTATGTATCTTTCACTTTTTCTCACACCGATCCAATCAACATTGTGTACTTTTGTGAATACATATGACGCAACTGTTGTCGAATTGGTGTGTATACAAAAAAGAAAATGACTCAAATACCAAAGTATGAGGATGTGCGCAAGTTATTTAAACTTATTGAAAGTAAAGATAAGGGGAAAAATATATCCACAGCCGAAAAAAAAAATACAAGACAAAACACCACATAAGCGGAAAAAAAAAATCGAAGACAGAGCGAACACACGTTGTCCGCAGAAACGAACCGCTTATTTTTGTTCCATCACATGTGAAGGAAAAAAAAAAAAAAAAAGAACGCAACGAATTACCGTTGACAACTCACGTTCGAAAGAAACGGAAAAGTGACAACAAGTACCGTCAATCAAGAGTCTTCGATAATAGGGATCGCAAATAAATAATATCACAACAATAATACAGAATCAAGAAAATATTTATTATATAAAAAAAATCGTAAAGACGATCGATCTCAAAAGCTCAATTGAGTTGCACAACGTTGTTCGAAAAAAAAATTATTACTCCACATTAAAAAAAAGACGGACAAAAAAAAAGATGTGGCAAGGCAAAACAAGAGTGCTAACAATGAAACCTTGGGTGAACGTTATGATGATCCAAACGAGGAAAATGTAAAGGAAGAGAGAAGCAGCGACAACACATAACGAGACAATGACAAAGAAGAAAGAGATAAAGAAAGAGCGATGAATAAAATGAGATCGAGACGAAAAATGAGCAAATGACAACGATATATCATAATTTCCTTACACAACGAGATGTAGAAGCGAAAAAAAATAAATCAGAGATGAAGATGCAAAAAACACGACATCAAATGACAGACAACTGGTGCACAATGATAATGTAATGCAAGAAGGTAAAAAAACTCTACCAATGTTACTCCTGAAATAAGAGGTTGTAATGATAAGTTCAAAAATGATATACTAGACTTTTTCTATGAGTGCAACAAAGGTGATATACCTTTTTATATGAATTATTGAGTTCATACATAGCTTTATATCATAAGTTTTCATCATTTTAATAATGTTGAATTATTTTTATGTGTTATTCCACTAGATCGCATGACTTTGCAAAGAAAAGTATGTACAAACGGAGAAGGAGAGCACATAGTCGACCAACAAAGCGGCCTGTTCAGAAAGAAAATGAAGGATAGACTCTTCGGTTTAGTCGTGAAAGTCTTTGCATTTTCCGCTTCGAAGGATGCAAAACTGTAACCAACGGAGGACAATTTTCTCACAACGCTACAAGTGACATCAAAATTAATAAGAAAAAATGCGGAGGAATTACTGCAATCACACGTAGCGAAGAGCAGAATTCGTAAAAAAATGCAATAAAATGTTGATAGTAGTGCGTGAAGAGACCATTTACCAACTGAAGCCTTGGTTTTTGACAGAAAAGGGGCTCCCACTTATCTGATTACAACAAAGGGATCATTAACTCCCTATTCGCAACAAGATACGAGTACAGATGAAGGAGGACAAAACATGGCGATAAAGCAGCAACGATCCTTATGGTATACCTCCGTTTAAGACGACACTCACAAAGGTTTTTAAAATGAGGAGATACGAAACAATCCTTGGCGTGATGTTGCAACAACTTGCTTTTGCAGAAATGGTCCTTAAATGTGAAGTCGAACAAACAACAAAGATTAATAGAGCAGCAAACCAGATCCAAAAATAATATATATAATGCAGGACATTGCTTCATCAATTCGCAGTCGTGATACAGTCAAAAATTTCTCGATCTTCAAGTTTGTCTGCATTGTATCTGTTTCTGACAAGGCCGTTGCGTTAGTTCGGGCTGGACTACCTGTCATCCAGAGGAATGATGAAAATGATATAACAAAAACAAATGATGATTTCGATTTGGAGTTAATTGCACAAACCTGTGAGAAAGGTGGTGACGAAAAAAAAAATTATGAAAATTTTGGCCTTTAACAGTGGGCCGAAGAGAGTAGGGATAAAAAGACATTAGTGTGAATTGAAAGTTTCACAATGAAGTCTGCCCCTTTGAGTTGTAAGAGATCAATGGCATTGCGTATGTGTATGTGTGTGTGTGCGTGTGTGTGTGTGTGTGTGTGTGTGTGTGTGTGTGAGAGAGAGAGAGAGAGAGAGAGGGAGAGAGAGAGAGAGAGAGAGAGACAGATAGTTAAATAAAATTGATGGGTGTGGAAACGGGTCACTGAAAGTATGAGTGTACTACATATACTGTATTATTTATGAAAGAATATTGTATAATCGATTGTGTACAAATCATTGTATCATACGATCACACTATGACGTGTAGAAATCTTACCGGGTAAACAATAAATATTCACTGGAAAAAAAAACACCGGTTGTTTCTACTACTTTGGCGTAACGTTGATATAAACAACTGCGTACAGTCAAAATATGCAAAGACCCGCTTAACAAACAACATCCACTTGCTGCAAATGTTGTTGGTTGTTAATCGAAGTGAGGTTAGTTACTACATGCCACTTCATGTCTCAGACTATCATATTGGATAAAATGTGTCACACACTAATCAAACATACTTGTAGAAGGTAAAACAATTATATCGTTGATGCCCCCACGAGCGTTTATTTGTAGGATGAATTACCTCAAGCCAAAAGGGGAGTAGACGGAGGTTGCGTTCTACGACCGAGATTATTGTTCACTCACACTGTAGCTTTGCGAGTAAAAAAAAAACAAAAAACGGTTCATTTACAACAAAAGTAACCGCTCAGGTGACATTGTTTTCCTCTCTCTCTGTCTTCCCCTCTCGCCCCCGAAAACCACTTCCCTCCCCCTCAAAGCATACCTCATCACAAAATCATGTGAAAATGTTCAGTGCCTGTTATATTTAATGAGTATTTGAACAATTTAAGATTGACAAATTCAAAAGTACGCTGTATTATGATATGTTGCAGGATCAAGCCCCAAAAACACACATATTCTGTAATTGATGTACTGCGTCGATGCCTTCATTAAAAACGTTTGTGTGAAAATGTCTAGTATATATTATATTGAACTTCACGTAGAATAGTCATGTGGTATGTCGTCACTTATTAAATGATATATTTGAAATTTGAAAAGTCTTCAAAATCTATGTTTTCCCACATGCTCTGCAGACAGATAAAACCTCTCTACTCACATGGGAAGAAAACACACCATCGCACGATCTGAACAAAAAACGAGATTTTTTATCTAACAATAAGTGCATTGCTCAACAATTGATTAACACAATTCAAACAAAATTTGAACATATTTCTAAAAAATTGACCAATAGTATATTATGCTTACAACAACGTTGAATTCTGTTACTTCTGGTAGGCTAAATGACACTCTCCCTGCCAAAACGTTTATTCACACAGTTTAAACGTTTTTTAATTATTGCCCACATATAATAATCCTGCCACAATAATTGCCTATTTTTTTGTTGTTTCCCTCTTTTTTGCGACAAACGTCTGTCGGGCCACGCAATGATTGAAGAGTGGTTCGACGTCAGGGGAATGATTGCAAAGAAAATGGATTGGGAGGGATGAGGAAGACGAAGGTGACAAAAGAAACGAGGAGAGGCATATCAGACTCCTTCCTTCAATGAGATGGGGCAAAGAAACACTCTATTTTCGACTTAGTCATTCAGTCTCATTTGACTTTAGTCATTCAATGATTTTTTTTTACCAAACACATGTCATTTAGACAATGATCCGAAAACCATAAATGCATTTTCATGCAGCGGTCGATACGAAATGTGGTTGTCGAGGGTAAGTGAGGATTGAGTCGCGAACCGATATATTACAATAAAACAACAACATGCAGTATTATATAGATTCATAATGAGTCATCTTCAAAGTTAAGGTGACCTGCAATCATATAAATGTCAACATTGTCTCAACACTTCTTTGCTATTGATGTAACTCAATCAAAAGTTCAATAGTCCGAACTTCAAATCTAACGGAGGACAATTCTTTTTTAAAGAAGTAGTCTTTTGGATTTTCTATCTGATTATATCTAAAAGATAATTATCCGATTTAAGTAATCTAAGGAGCTTTGATGTGTAATTAGACTAAATGTAAGTAACCAGTATGAAGACTCTCACTGGAACCGTCATCCTACTACCTACTAGTGAATACAATTGAACAGTAAGACGACTTACATAAAAGTTTTCATCCGACTGCTTTACGAACCCGATCAACCTATCCTCATACAAGTAAAAAGAAGATTCATAATTATCTCTCCCTCTTTCGTTTTTTTATAGTTTTGACATACGCAAGTAGTAGCTTGACTTGCATAGGAGTCTTCTACAACTCGTTCAATATTGGTCAGTCTAAGTCAAAACAAGTGGTCAGATGACTCACATTTGGAATATCCAACTGCTTTCCCTTACTAAACAAACAGCAGGATAGTTCAAACCGGAACATTCCAATATTCGTTGAGCGTCCAACTAACAAACTATATCACATTACATTTCAGGAAAACATAGTGTAGACTACAAACTAATAATAGGATGATCATCATAAGAGACCCCTACTACCTCTTGAACACTGCGCAGCCTAACTTTAAACAAGTAATAGGATGATCGTTACAAGATTCTTCTATTACCTTTTGAATATCGAGCAATCTAACTTCAAACAAGTAATAGGATGACCCTCACGGGAGCCTCGTATTACCTTTTGAATATCGAGCAAGTTAACTTGAAACACGTAGTAGGATGACCCTCATAGGATTATCCTACTACCCGCTCGAGCGGATTGTATGTAAGTAAGCAAAAGCAGTAGAATGACTCACACAAGAGTATCCTACCTTTTTTTTCACCGTCGGTTAATTTAGATTGAAATTGATAATAGGTTGACCCTCACTGAAGTCATATACTATCTCTTGAATATCGTGCAGTCTGACTTAAACGACTAATAGCATGACACACGCAAGAGTATCATCTCACTACTTGTTTAGTCCACCTGACTTAGACTTAGACAAACAATAGGATGACCCACACAGGGGTACCCCACTTCTTGTCTGTCAATCTAGCAATCTACGATACATATACATGTCAAAACGAGTAATAGGATGTCCCTCTTGCTAGAGCCTTGTCCTATCACCCATTTTGTATCATTATTTTACATTCATACATTAATAAGATATAAAGCAGTTGAGGGTCATACAAACAAAGGTTTATAGGATAAAAATGAGAAAGACCTCATCCGTATTTTTGTTTCGTGTCCCCATTCCCCCTTCTCGTTCTACTCATTCTTTCTCCTTATTTGTTTCTTCATTATTTTTTCTGCCTCCTTTCTTTTTTTCTCTCTACCTTTTTATTTCACCCTCATGTCCTCTCATCTAATTAACCCAACATACATTTTGACTTACTCAAGACTAGCGTGAGTGAACCCGACTATTGTTTTGGCCATGTACAAAGTTTGCATGCACGTATTTTGTTCGTGTTAGCAATCAAATCAGGGTAAGTGGTGATGGCATAATTAGTAATAATGATAATATAATTAGTAATACTAATAATATAATACGTAATAAATAATAATAATAACAATGCAAGGAAATTGTGAGAGAGTGGTGGACTGAAAGCCAAATTGTAATATCATATTATAGACTAGATAGTTGTATACTAAACAGCAAGCAATTTACATGAAGTTACATGTCAAATAAGAGTAATGTGGTGGCTCAAATGTCAAGGTCAACACTATCTTGCCACCACCGAGAGTGTTTTCCCCGTAGTTATTTCTGTATGGCGCTTGACAGTCAACCTATCCTACTCTACACCTTAATTATCCTAAAAGTACGATACGCAACGGGATCACTTCAAGTTGAAGACCAATGTACACGACGATGTCACCAATGCAGATTATCGCATACATATAAGGTACGCTCCTCTTCTTTTTTTTTTTCTCTCTTTTTCAACTCCTCAGTTTTCTTCATCATATTATTTTTTCCCTCCTCCTCCAATTCCCTTATTCTTTCTTTATTGTTACCTAATACAGAATGCGTTGATCCTGACTTTCAACTGTTGGCATAGGTAGATGCATCTGATAGTGATCACCCCCAGATGCATGTAAGGAAAATAAGCTTAGAGTGATAGTCCGAAAACCAAATTACAACAGTACATTGATGACCAAATATTTTGGCATCAGATAAAAAGTAACATGCATCAAGATACGAGTTAAATAAAATCAATGTAATGAAGTCACATGTCAACGTCAGCCCCAACTCGCCACCATCAACAATGTATCAAATATCCCTTCTCCTAACGACACTCAGTACCCAGACAACAATCACACTTGTGCATATACTAGCCTACACTAAGATGATACAACCATAATATTTCAACAACAAACCCGTATTCTATGTGATATCGTGATCCATGCAGAATTTAGTTTTTCGTTACTTGTTTCGCCAGGTTGCTTCTTCGAGTACATCCGTCTTGGTTTATAGTGCATATACACCAAGAACGTCATGACCAGCGGTCCAACACAACAGTTCAACTTCCGGAGGGGTGGTCAGCCGAAGTGAGTGAAAACTCTCCTCTTCCTCCTCCTTCAGCTCACTCCTTCCTCATATGTAGTCTCGCCGTTCTTCTTTTACTTCCCCTGTTGGCTGTCTCTTCTCTGCTCTCTTCATTTCCCTCTGAGTTCGATACCCCCTACTGAAGGACACGAACCACACAGTTCGGGTCGAGCCTTACACTGTCTATGCAGTGTATATGGCTGCAATTACAACTTAGATTAAAAATCAAAGATGAAAATAATTATCGTGCAGTGTGGCGACAATCAACAACATGGTGGCAATGATGAAGGTCAGTATCCAACGAGGAGGAAGACAACCATGCGGCAAAGCAAGGGTGATTTCTCGAAAAAGGTGACAACGAAGAGGTCTAGATTTCGAACAAGGTGATGATCGTAATCAGCAAGGGTGGCCGTTACCTCAGGGTAACAAAAACACGTTCACCTCGCAGCAAGACGTACACTATATGAGGTAAGCGCAATCACGAATACAAGAGTGGACGACTTCACCGAATTAAGGATTCACGATCATAATGCATGTATAAAAACAGCTTTGAAGGCGACATGATTACAAACCTTGCTCTAACTATTCACTTAACGTACAAAATGATAATAAATTTTCTACCAGAACATGAAAAATGCAGTGTGTCCCGAACACTTCATCGCAACTCTTCAAAGTGCGCAGGTAGGGCCCTCTCTCTTCTCCTCTTTCTGTGTGTGTGTATGTGTGTGTATATGTAGTCGTACACATATTTTAATGACAACTATGGAAAGAGGGTAAATAATTATAGAAAGAGAAGAGCACACTGTGTTTCTTAAAAGCGATGAGATGCGGATTGGCGCCAAACAAAGGGCACACATGCAAAATGAATGGTCACTGAGTACGGACCGATGAGTTGTATATTATGCGAGATCTTGCAACAAAGGGGCATATATGTAAAATGAGCGACATCTTCCTCGAGCACCTCCACGATTTGCACGCCTTGTAAGCGCCACCTACAATCGAAGGTTGGAGCCGAACTGAGTCGTGAAGCCGACGATGAAACTTCGCCTGAATGAACGTCCAAAGTTCAAGTGACACAGATGAATGATCGTCAAATTCAAGATGATCATCCAAAATTCGTGTGAATGATTGATGATCAACCACGATTAGACGCATGCATGACTGATGACAACCAATGACAATGGTAATTATCCCATTAGGGTATCTCAGTTAGTACACTGAAGTACTGTCTGAAATACAGAACCTAAGTTCGACTCTTGATCCTGAGTGCAAATCTATGTGGAATCAAACGAGCGAAAATAACTCCGAATTTACTCAAAGATGATATTTCAAATAACGACATCACAATTATAAGAACCATAATGAATTGAGAGAAACAGACTAGACAAAGGCAAGCAGGAGAGGTAGGGGAATTCGGTGGGGAAATTGCATTAGTAAAATGCGCAGGCACTGACCGGATGTTCTGAAACGCAAAAAAAACAACATTGCTGAATGCATCTTCCCACCTTTCCGCTGAAGATACACTCGTCGGGTTGCGTATTTGGTGAGTAGTTCAGCGAACCCATTTTTGTAAACAAGCAAGTAAAGAGAGAGAGTTATGGGGTTGGTAGATTGAGCTCAAATAGCACACAGAGTGATGAAGGATCGAGGTTAGGGAAACCGTACCATCCATGCTGATACTGGCCCGCGAGGGCAACAACAGACATGACCTCTCCTACCCTCCGCCAAGGTTTTTTTTTTTTTTTTCCTCACAAAAAAATGTAAATTTCCATGTTTTAGCAGTAGATTCATTCGATTTTGCTCATCCCATCGATGGAAGGACCATGAAGTCAACCGTGAAATTTGAGACTTATCTGTTATCTAGTCCGTAAAAAACCCAGGTTAGTAACGTTTCTCACTCGATTCTATTAAGGATCGAGTAAGACACATTTTTTCTGCCATCACCGCACCTCCGCGCACGTCATTTCTCTTGTAGCTCACCATCTGCTATTCTTCACCTCGATCTGCTTCTACCGATCGATTCGCCCCCCTCTAAAACCTCTACTTGGCATCTCAGTTTGCTCAATTTCGTTATGAATCGAGTAAACTATGCAATTCTCAATCCACCATTGCCACCATTCCTCTTCATCTTCACGCATCATCTTTCTTTTTTACCTCTAATCCCACTAACGTGTTACTAAAACTAACTCCAAAAGGATTCGCTCAACATCCAAACTCTAGTTTAGCATTCTTAGGTTGTCTGAAGAAGGTTAGGAATCAACCGCATACATTATCTCTCACCCCTCCTTCGTCGTTCCTCACTCCACATTCGCGCATCATCTTTCTACCCTAATCCCGTTGTCGTGCACGGCGGTCCCGCACCCCGCTGGGAGCGTTGAACCTCACGGTCGTGTCACGCAGGATGTTCTGTCTGAAGAGAACCAGTCACCACTCCAACCGTGCGCGCGTGCTATACCTCTCACGACGCCCTGCGACAGGTCGAGACGTCGCGAGGTACAACTTACCTCTACCCGAGGGGTTGTCACCACCCTCAGGTAGGTGTATCCCTGCTGAGCTACCGGCCCACGTGCGAAGGCTTTTACATGACTGAGTAGAGGTAGGTGTGCGCGACACTCGAAGCTGCGCGAAGGAAGACAACAGTTGACATTTTTAGAGGCCCAACACCGGTCGTCGCAGCTTGGCGTGGTGGTGGCAGATTTCTTTTGGCTTTCCTAGCCGCGCGACCGGGCTTATATTATTATTTTCGGTCTGCTTTCGAGCTTTCGGCGGCGCGACCAGAAGATTCTTCCCGTACTGGTCGGTCCGACGTCTCTGGACTAGACCTTATTCGTTTTTTCCCTACCGCCTGATCCTTTAACTGACTTAGATCGTGGCTCTTATACACATCTAGATGTGTATAAGAGACAGCCTAGCCGCGCGACCGGGCTTATATTATTATTTTCGGTCTGCTTTCGAGCTTTCGGCGGCGCGACCAGAAGATTCTTCCCGTACTGGTCGGTCCGACGTCTCTGGACTAGACCTTATTCGTTTTTTCCCTACCGCCTGATCCTTTAACTGACTTAGATCGTGGTCGACGCCTCCCGCGCGACCTTCTCTCGTTTTCTGTCAACCCTCCGGCCCTCGCGGCCGAAGACTTTTAATTTTTACTTACCCTTACCTGTTGTCGTATGCGTCTTATTACTGCATATGATTGCCTAGAAATCTCGGCCTCAATGGTCGAGAAGTTTGTTTCACAGCGCCAAGCCAAAAAAATTCTCAATTTTTACTCCAGACTGTCTTCGGCACGACGACAGGCGTTGATACTGTATCATATGCAAAATCATGAGCAAATACCCTTTAAGGGTGTTTGCTCCGACAGTCTTCGCGGACCCCATTCAGCGACGTCCCCGTCGCTGGGGAACCTAAATGCAAACAAAGACCTTTTGACGCGACAAGTTGTCAAAATCCGATTTCCTGGATGAAGTTGCGGTTTGAAGACCCTCATTGTCTCCCTTGTTGCGTCCATACTGCCAGGATTTTAACCTGGGTCTCCCACATACCTTGAAAAATTGTAATACCAAAGAAATATTATTCCATATGACTCAAAGTGGGGATACTGGATCTGTACTACAGTTACAGAGGTCACAAAGGAAGATAATGATAGCCTCTCCCCACAACTTTAGACTTTATTAACCAGAATCTCGTGGAGTGTCTGAGGAGTTAAGAATCATAATTGAATCCTACTCTTTGGACCCGGGTTTTTAACCTTAGTCAGTTTTTACCGTCCCACCCGAAGTCTAATGCGAGGGGATCGGCAACCTCGGTCTCAACCCACCACAGTCGGTTGATCAGGCCTGATCTGTGGCCAACCATGTTGTTAATTTAATGGTGGTACCTGCATTGGTTACGCAATACAGGATAAATATCTCCTATCAAAATATCTAGACCTGACTCTTGATCCCCCCGATATCTACTTGGACTGATACTATCATTAGGGAGCCTCTCCCCTCAAGTTTAGTCCCAGGCCGTAATCGGGAGACCCGCTGCCTGGTTATACTTGGTCAACAGCCCACGCTGGGAATTACGTCCCAATGATGCCAATTTTCCACCATAGGCTTGGTAATTTTAAGTCCCTCAGACTGACCTCCATGAGTGGATGAGCAATGATCATTTCAAAATATACATATGAAAAATAAATTTGACCAAATAATTTTTCTCCCCTCGTCAGCTGTTTTTGAATGGGTCAACAACCCCATTGAATGTATACATGAAAGAAACAATATCAATAAGAATGATTTAACATAATTGTCAAAATCGTCTCTGATCGAGGGGCATCGTCAGAGCCACTTAGGGACCGTGCCTACCAGACCTCGATCACACGCTGGATAGGCACATGTCTCGGGGATCTTTTTAATGAAAGTCAACTAAAATATTCATAAAGAAAGTATAAAAGTATGTGTTTGACCCCTTGTCTTGTCAGAAGGTAGAATAAACATCCATTCCATTCATAACATATATTTTCCTGACTCCCAGGGTTTCTCAAATGCATAAAAAATTTTGACTTTTTCACACCCTCTTTTTAGGGTCTTTCTCAACAGTAACCATATACGACAAAGCATGAAAAAGACTGACCATAAATGCAAAGCACTTTCAAACTGTACATATCAATTTTCACCCCATCTTTCTTGAATTCTTAGGCGCTTCTCTGAGCATCATGGTTCAAGACTTGCCAACACAGAATGTACATATATCCAAGATACATTTCATCAATCAAAACCAAACATTGGACCAACGCAATTGCGAAAGTGAAAAGTGCTCCTCGTCGGCATACCCCATAGATAAAAATCATATATGATTTAGGAGAAAACTTAGTGGAATCCATAATGTCGAGCCAAAAAACAGTCCTGAAACTCGAGTCACATGTCTCTCTTATCCTCTATTTTTACGGTACACATGTTGAGTCAAAAAAATATAAAAGAGACAATAACATCTCATGATATCTCATATATCGAAGTACATACTCTAAGACACCTCATCTATCCTATTTACTGAAGTTCATCATTGCATCTAAGCGGGAAATAACAAATATGTCGCAGATCTTATCTCACATTCGATTACTAGTGTACACTATCTTATTTAAAGAAAGGAAATTATGAGAGTCTTATCATAGAACTTAAAACAAAGAGATCAAAATGTCGCTCATCCTTGTACTATCAAAGCAACTTCCAATGACATTTCTACTTTCGCTCGACCCCTGAAATGTTTATTCACAAGAGATTTGGGTAGAACAACTTGTAACGGGGAGGACGGGAGTATGAACTCATCAGCCTCCCTAACCTTTCCTAACAATGGATATTGGTTCATCTCTTCTTTGACTTATTCCTCTTTCCCACTTCGCTGCGACTATCTCAACTAATCTTACTCGCCTTGAAAGCAGGTTTTCATGTTCTAGAGTCAGTTCGATACCAAATGGAAACTAAAAAGATGACGGGGTGTTCAAAATCACTTTTACAACGACTCTGTCCCCATCATCGTTGAAGTCAGATTCAATCCAAATAAAGATACCGTCATTCTAAGATATAGCCCACAAAGAACTGATATATCCATTCTCCCTAACTACCCTTGGCAAAAACGACTCTATCTCGTCTTCTGTTTTGATAACAAGACTACATTGAGGTCTTCCCTAACATACGTTATCCTGACCTTCTTGAGCTACTTCTAGGTTCTGCTCACAAATGTTCAACAAACCTTTTCCATCACTATCCAAAATCCTTTTTTTTCATAATACCTCTCCTGGAAGGTAATCTTCAAATCATACCTTACTAACATTGCTCATTTCCAACGTCTAAGACCATTCAAAAACAGATGATATTATACTGTGATAATAATGCATTCGTGATTTTTGAATATTGAATGTCATAAATTATCATAATAATTATTACGTACAGTGGAGATATACTGCCATAGTGTTTAAATAATCAATAATTTTAATAGTTGAGTAAGGAAATAGTATTAACGAGCGTAGAGACAAGTTTAACTGGCATACGCATACATAGTGATGATGATAAACTTATGGTAGCTGTTATGATAGACAATAGTTATGTTGTGGTCAATAAGTTCCCCAATGATAAATGTTTTTAGATGGAAAAATAATGAGAGTACTACATTCTACTCCCTGGGCTTTGACAGGAGTATATTGTGTCAAGGGGCAGTGTAAACCCTTAGAAGGGTTAACATCTTAGACTCCCGAGCCCCGCTCAAGGACCAAGCCTCACTGCTTCACCCTCCGATTTCAATGTTTGTTCCTTGCAGACCCTTGTCCATTAGTAGACAACCCCACCATACACGTTCCAGGATCCATATCCCGTCTCGTGCAGATGAACCTACTTGACACAAAGATAGCTGGGGCATCACCCGCTGCTTCCTTGCGGCAGGTAGTAGTCGCCTCCATCACAGATCATGGTCTAACAAGGCCCAAATACTTTCCTCCTTCTTAATAGTAATGTAGTCACCTCTCCTCAAAGGGTTAGGTGACAACACCCCACTATGGACAAGGAACATAGTTCCGGCGTGGGTCTCACTACTACTTCTGAAGACGAATTTATAGCTCATTCAAGCCATCTTTCAGGGAAAAGATAACTTAGGATTGCAATTCCCCCAAGAGTAGATTCTACGCATTGACGACCTCTCCAAAGAATCTCTCCTCCCAAGAGATCAGTCACTCCATTCACCTTCGATCCCGCGTCGAACGTGGATTCTACGTAGCAGTTCTATTCTTTGTAAGGAGAGCAATCCAACTATATAGGTTATAGTGGATAGACATAAACAGATAGTTATACATGAGGCATATGGTCTTAAGTAAACAACTTAGATATATATATATCTAAGGTGAATAAGCATGAATAAAAAATGCATTAGATAGATAATCTCGTATGAATGGTATTGAGTAGGCTTGTCTTGATGAATAAACTCAAATGAATGGTCTTAAAAGGAAGAAATTTTGAGCGGTTAGGTTCAATTGGATATGTTCAGGTAGATGATCTTGAACTAAATGAGTTCTAGCAAATACTCTCATACCTAAATCTTGCCACCAAGCTTAACATAAACAGGATAATTTAACACCAAGCCCCTTACCGCCTTACTGACTATCCTCAAGATCTAGAACCTTCAACTGCCTCTTATAGACAAAACCAACCTCTAAGACTTTCTTCAAAATGACATATTCAGCCTACGTCAACTTTTTCCTAAAATTGGACTTCTATTAAGAACCTATAGCAATGAGGGCTCTTTACGGACACTTCCTACGTTCAGACTTCCTTGCATCCCTGGTATGTGTTCCACTCATACCAGTGATGATGAGTAACAGGCTATAACCGATTGACCGATTGACAAATACTTCTACTTACAAATAAAATTTTGTGCTTATTCAGGATAAGAACCCATAGGAATTATCTCACACATGTCTAGACTGCTTATCCCTGAGGAGGTGCCAATAACTTTCACCACCCTTCTTCCTAGACGGATATCTCCTCCATTATGAGTACCGTCATTGACAGGGAGAGAAGTATTAAGTCATCCATATCTACTCTCCCTTTGAGGATGTTTTTGCTTGACGACCTTGACAAAAACTAAGTTATCCCTAACATTGATCCTGCTTCACGTTGGTAGGACCACATTCTTAAATGCTCCCTATGTACAACAAGTATGAGATTAACCTGCATAATCCAGTCTTACAAAAGAAAAACAGTGTCAGGGTAATGCATAATCTATTATCTGTTTGCTAGCCTGTGACACTACGGAAGGGTCAGACACATGCGGTGGAGGTGAAAGAGCAGGTCGAGGTGGCTGGGGAAAGACAGTCAACTGTCGAAGTCGACGTGCCATGGAAGAAGAGGGAGAGGAATACAAGTACGAGAAGGCGGCTCAAAGAGCAGTGGCAGAGAACCGTAACGTCAATTATACTTATAAGAGTAATAAGTCATTTTCCCTAGAGACGGCGTTCATTCACTCATGTCTTCTTGATGTCGTCGCAACCTTAATCTCTCCCACTTCTCTTCTCTTTCATCTTCTTCCTCTCTCTCTTCTCTCTTCGGGTCAATAGGCTTTTCAGTTGCCTTTCCTTATCAGCCGCCTCTTCCCCTTCCAGTTCCTGCCCCACGTGGCATGGCCGAAGGGATGAGACACCTAGAGTAGTGTTGAGTTTTCTAATGCTTTATGTATAAGGACGTGTATCTCTATGAAAGAATGAAGGCTTCGGAAGTATGCGAGGTTGTCGTAGGGGCGGAAAAATATTACAAGTGGAGGATAATACTTATAAAAACATATTCCAGGCAGACTTGATGTGCCCTCTTGCTACCCTTACTGACTTGCTTTCAAAAGACTTCGCAATCCTTGATCATACCCTGTATGTTACTTTCTAACCTGATATGGGATTAACTATGACCTCGGGCAAGCGATAGAAGGACGTACTAATATTCGTAAAGTACAGTAGGCTGTATACTTTAAATTGTACTCACCCCATCTCATGAAATCTACCATAGACAAATGTTCACAATAAACCGACAATTAGCCTTAGTAGTCTCCTTACCATCTAAATAGAGGTTGTACACTACCCTATCTTTCGTTTGTTGTTTTTGCTAGGGCTTCAATTAGCCAGACCTTGGTTCGTTCACATAGGACCCCGACATGCAACCGAAGGTCCCCGTCAGCGTGATACCTGTTGGGATGGTCGGTGTGACTTCTCACCTCTACATATAACATTCTTTACTGTCTAGCCAATGATAATTCCACTTATACATCACAAGCTGTATTAACTTATTTAAAGATTGTCGTTTTGCCGTGATCATCGTTTTAACCATACCCGAGTCCGTTCACTAAGGACCTCGGCTGAAAAGCGAGATACCCGGCAACGGCGCCACCTGTCGCGCGCGGCGGTCCTGCACCCCGCTGGGAGCGTTGAACCTCACGGTCGTGTCACGCAGGATGTTCTGTCTGAAGAGAACCAGTCACCACTCCAACCGTGCGTGCGTGCTATACCTCTCACCACGCCCTGCGACAGGTTGAGACGTCCCGAGGTACAACTTACCTCTACCCGAGGGGTTGTCACCACCCTTAGGTAGGCATATCCCTGCTGAGCTACCGGCCCACGTGTGAAGGCTTTTACATGCCTGAGCAGAGGTAGGTGTGCACGACACTCGAAGCCGCGTGAAGGAAGACAACAGTTGGTATTTTTAGAGGCCCAACACCGGTCGTCGCCGCTTGGCGTGGTGGTGGCAGATTTCTTTTGGGTTTCCTGGCCGCGCGACCGGGCTTATATTATTATTTTCGGTCTGCTTTCGAGCTTTCGGCGGCGCGACCAGAAGATTCTTCCCGTACTGGTCGGTCCGACGTCTCTGGACTAGACCTTATTCGTTTTTCCCTTACCGCCTGATCCTTTAACTGATTTAGATCGTGGTCGACGCCTCCCGCGCGACCTTCTCTCGTTTTCTGTCAACCCTCCGGCCCTCGCGGCCGAAAACTTTTAATTTTTACTAACCCTTACCTGTTGTCGTATGCGTCTTATTACTGTACATGATTGCCCAGAAATGTCGGCCTCAATGGTCGAGAAGTTTGCTTCACAGCGCCAAGCCAAAAAAATTCTCACTTTTTACTCCAGACTGTCTCCGGCACGGCGACAGGCGTCGATAATGTATCATATGCAAAATCATGAGCAAATACCTTTTAAGGGTCTTTGCTCCGACACCGTATACACTACTCCAACCGCCTAACAGACCCTGCCAATCGACTCGCACCGCACCTAAACCCCAACTTCATATCCTGGCTCGCCCGATTCTGTCAAGAATCGGGTGAACTATGCGATCTATAGCCCGCCATATCCGTATCTTCCACCCTTCCGCGCGACTTGTTTTTTTCTCCCTTAACTCCTCTTCTACTGATCCACTGCCTCAACTAAACTTTACCACCGAACTCTTCCGGTCCTAAAACCTCAGAATTACACTTTGTTCTGCCAAAAAACCATCGAGAAACGAATAAGCCAACCTTTCTCTCCCTCTACCACACCCATCTCTCGCTCCGCTCGGCCATTCCATTCTGCGAATGCACCTCAGCACAAATTCGCGCCACATTCAGTCCTTTCTTGTCGACCCCTCTCGCTTGCCTTCTCTACCTTCGTCCCGCCAGTCTTTTTGCCCGATGTCGAACTGTGCGCTACATCGGATACTACGTCAAGTGATACGAACAGCAGGGCGGGGTCATGGAAAAATCAAGACCTGCCAAGGCGCATTTGACTTCCTCGCCGCTGAGTCTTAGTGGGAACGAATTGTGCTGAGGCACGCCCTGTGCTAGGCCATTGTAGTGACTCTGAGGCCGCGTCAGGTAAAAACGCGCTGACTCTCCCTGGAACCTATAGCAAGCACTAAGGTGGGGTGGGTCCCGGTGCAGATCATGGTGATAGTAGCTAGTAGTCAAATAAGAACTTGAAAAGCGGAAGACTGGGAGGAGTCATATAGGAACAACTGTTGGGATGGCCCTGCCACATAGTCAACATCGCGGCAACCTCCCACCGGTGCCCAAAGAGCCACGCTTAGGCTTAGTTCCCCACTTTACGGGCCCCGGTGGTCATGCTCGGAATGTTCTTCGATTCCCTTCTACTTTAGGCTATCGACGCTCTCCACGTGGGAAGTGAGGGAAGCTACGACCACGGACCTTTCCCCTACTTTTGTTGCACGACAAACCTTTGGGTCCATACTTCAAAAACGGACGGGGTAGGGGAATTCTGTCAACCCCCGACACGTCGGAACCTGGACGGGCTCGCCAAAAGAGGCGCGTGCTCAAGGTTCTCGACCATCGTGACGATCAGCCGTGGCCGGTGTCACTTCCGATTTACGAGAAGTCGAAACATAAAGTTAAATAATAACGACAATAAATAATAATAACAATGTTTAGGAGTTTTTAATCGTTAGAATATCATGTCGACGAGCTAGTACCGTCTTGACGCTGCCGACGACAAAACCAAGAGTGGATAGCTCCGCCGGACCCTCCCCGCTACTCTGATATTCCCACGTCGTCGCCACTCGGTCTCGATCCCTGAATCTCCTTGTTGAAAGTCCGACACGGTAACCAAATAGTATCAGGCCCAAGGTTGGGTCTAGGTTTGACGGACACCTAAATAAGCGGATACTGTGCGATGTGCAGATCTACCAAAAGGCTCTCAAAGTCATATTATTGTCGTTGTCGTCCTCCACACGTACGCACAAGTCACAAACAAACGTACCAATCAAGAGGCATGATCTTTTGAATCCTAATATAATCAGAAGTAAAAATCCGGTCGACGATCAACGCCGGTTTTTACAATCATCAAAAATAAAAGAGATCACGCGCGCCTTAAGCCCGCGCGCCCACATACTCTCTGCTCTAGTCAACCATTCAGTTAACATAAACCACAGACACCGCCCCACCTCAGGCGGTATACTTAATCTTTAAATTAAACTTATTTCTTGTTACTTGCAAAAAACAGGGAGGATACCCTTGTAAGGGCATTCGCAACGACACCGCCACTAAGGGTCGAAACCCGCATTTCGTTCCTCAACAGTGTGCAGAAGAGGGTAGGATTTGCAATCTCATTCGAGATTGTCTAGCGTCATGAGATTAACCCCTCATAACGTGTTTCAACCGACACTTAAGTGTCGAAAGCGACCCTCAAAGTCAATGAGGACTACACACCATCATTGTGACTGTTTGCGCTTTCATGCATAACTAGTTGATATGATAAAGTTCACATTGTCGCGCTATTTTTACGTAAAATCTCTTACGACTTACTCAATTGTCGAAAGGTTATGAGGCGAATGTGAATAAGGGACTAGGCACGATTTACATACGAAACTTGGTTTTATTTTGTGAGTGTATCACGTGGTTAGACTGATCGTCCTAGTCGACTGGCGTAGAGCCGCACTTGGATGATCAGCCCCCGAGCGTCCGTTCGCGTGCAAGTTTGATTAAGGCGTTCGACTACTTGTACCCCCTATGCTATAACAAACGATAAAACGCCCTCGGCTGGGCAAACTCTGTGATTGCACTCGAGTAACTTTCGTACATGGTTTGGTAACTCGACGGGGATACACCTACCTAAGGGTGGTGGCAACCACTTGGGTAGAGGTAAGTTATTCCTCTCACGACCTCTATTTGGTCGTAGGGATTACTAAGAGGTACGGTTGGCACACTTGGTCGGAGCGGTAAACGCTTCATCCTGCGTGACGTGGCTGGAAGGGTTCCCCTGGAGAACTGATGCGCTCGACAACGGACATGCAATGTATGTAGTAATTTTGTTTACATGTTAACAACCTAACTCTCACTTTAGAAGTTCAGATTCACGTTTTGCAAGAGCAGCAAGTCATAACCAACGATTTTCAATAGCTCTATTGAAAATTTCAATACTTGACAGTTGCACTGTAGTCAAACATAAAATGTCTCTGTAGGTGATGGCTCTCGAGAGCCATGCACCCGCTGTGCAATGGCAACACCTCCGTCCACCACCGACTCAAACATAAGTAATATCTTGCCTACTCATGAACCTTATTACATTGTAAACCGTTTGTTTTTTGCAAAAATCAAATTTGTCGTCATGAAGTTCGTCATAAGAAAATTTATAATGTCATGTTTATGAGCATGCATACTAAAATGTTAAATATAAATATTTACCTTAACAAGTTTGCTCAAAAGATGTCACTATGTTTACACCCTGCATATCGAGCTTATCAATGATGCTTTTGACTCTCGGTATATAAATTAATATTTAGAATATTGGACTCACATTGAGTTGACTTGTGAGGCGGACACATAATAAAGACACTAGAAGAAAAAACAAAGAAGCAACGAGCCTCAACCATTCAGTTACAAGCATCGACCCGTTTGGGTTCAATTACAAAACCGCCAAATTGAAAGACGACTACCAAACGAACCATGCACGAACATCCGAGAAGATAGAGAGTATATATGCTTTACTGAGGCCATACTTTAGCTTAACGGGCATCCCGCGCTATCCGGGTAAAATCCGAGTAATAACAAGAGTGGGTTACCATATTATGTCCAATAGCCACACAAGTGCACAACTGCGTAGCCTTGCGAACATATGCAACTTAAAGCACCAATACTTCTCAAAGTCTTGCACGTAAACAAACCACGACTCAGGGAAACATACGGGCCACTACAGGAACGCTCAAAGTCATCCGATTATAAACGTTTATACTCTATGTTTTTCAACAACCGATAGTTGGGCCAAGTACTGGTGGTTTAAGAAGTCGGTCGTTTCTTAAAAACGGTCTTGGTATTGAGATACACTTAATATCAACTTTAATACCTCAATCTTGTTTCCTTTTACATTCTCATGCAACAAAAAAAAGAGAAAATTACACCTGTACCCTACTTAAAAATGAGAATACCCGTTATACCCAGTCCTCGCGCCAACTTGCATTATACCCAGAAAACAGCTAGTGAAAATGATTTGCATGCCCAATAGTGAAGTGAACCCAGATCGGTACCACAACATTCCGTTTATACCCTACTAGCAGAATGCACAAATTAAGGACATACCAAGACAAAATTGTGAGCATACCTGGGACTGAGGTGGACCGGCCAAATTATTCATATACCGTACTACCGGATGGTTGAAACTACGCTTATACCCAACAGCCGCTGAGCCACAACGCTCTACTTGGTGGGCATGAACATAATTTAATGATTAGCCATCCAAGGTCCGCCACCGGGTGTGGTACGCCGACAATTTTGCCAGCCCAGTTTCTAGGCATCAACATAATATCATGGTGCTGAACCGAGGACATGAGGTACTGGGTACGCTTACAATTTTGCAAAAGGGAAAATTGGGTACTATGCAAAGTTGAACGGCTTTCGGGTATAGATACAACATTCTGAAGAAAAAAAAAAAAAGGTCCTGGAAAAAAAAGGAAATCAAACATGTCCAATGTGAATGAATTTTCCACGACAACGTGAAAGATTCATTCTCGTTGGAACGAAGAGAGAGAGAGAGAGAGAGAGAGAGAGAGAGAGAGAGAGAGAGAGAGAGAGAGAGAGGGCGTCAGAGAGTGTCTGATGTACTACTGGTACTCTGAGGCTCGGCAATGATGGGGCTACCGGTCGCCCGAGCCTCGGACTTGATAGTTGGGGAGGTACTGGTGGGTATTTCCATCTTTAGGTGGGGTATTTCCCCCCCCCTCAAAAAAAGGTTCAACACCCTCCTTAAACCACCAGTACCTCGCCCAGCTATCACGTCCGAGGCTCGGGCGACCGGTAGCCCCATCATTGCTGAGCCTCAGAGTACTAGTAGTACATCATTGGGGAAGAAAAAAAAAAACAAAAAAAAAACAAACAATATTATAAAAAGGTCATAGAAAAAAAAAGGGAAATCAAACATGTCCAATGAGAATGAATCCACGACAACGTAAAAGATTCATTCTCGCTGGAGCGAAGAGAGAGAGAGAGAGCGTCGGAGAGTGTCTGACGTTCTCTCTCTCTCTCTCTTGCTGCGCCAATTTTTCCTTCTTCGCGTTTCATTTCATTTTCTTTTACTTTTTTTTTTCCGTTTTTCTTGGGGATACCAGTCATTGGCACTGGGTATCCCGTCTGACGTGGTGCTTAGCGGCCACATCGTTTTTTTTTTTTTTTTTTTTTTTTTTTTTTTTTTTTTTTTTTTTTTTTTTTTTTTTTTTTTTTTTTTTTTCTTCTTTTTTCTTTCTTTTTTGCGGCCCCTTTTTTTTTTTTTTTTTTTTTTTTTTTTTTAATCTAATTATTTTCCTTTTATATTGCAATGATAAGGGGACGAGGTGGGGGACCTCACAATTCAACCCGGAGTTATCCTGGCAGCATCAACCAATTTCGCTTATGAGCAATGCTCCATACCCAGACCTCTGATCCATATCTATCCTTCGAAGACTGCTGGAAACCGGGTCCAGCGTCCCATCCTAAACAAAGGTACTTTCCAAGATAAAACTTTGAGATGATATGAAGAATATAAAATCCAATACTTCAAACATCACATGGAGAAACATGCAACGTCAAGTAGTCGTGAGCAATTGATTGAAATCATCAAATCCGAGAAAGTGGCTCCCCGACCGGTTTCGATCACCGCCAGGTGATCCTCCTCAGGGGGTTTCTCCCTCCAAACTCACCAAGCACATAACCCAATGCGCTTCCTACCACTAACCCACCTCCGTCGTTCCCGACATTCCGGAAATACCGATACCGCCGTTGGTTCCGAAAAGAGAAATTCGACAGGTCAATCATTGCTTTTATACCCACACGGACACCAGACCGCTTGCTACGGTCCAGTCCCTGTCAGCTCATTTGTCTCGTCCGTACTACCGGCCCATTCCCGGCCTAAGGAACCAAAAAGTCCGCTACAGCTATCAAAAAACGTACACTCCAGTTATCATAAGCGTTCAAACCCAGTCCGGAAGTCCAAACACCCAATCTCGATGAAAAAAAAGCAATTCGAAAAATACGGTGTAGCTACCTAGTACAAGTCTTACTAGAAAACCTACACCTATATGCGGACACAAACCGTTAGAAACTAGAAAACCCTGTCACTACATATCGCCCCGCGTTTGGAAACACCTTCCAACTCAAATCATCAAACATCGAACGAAAAATTAATCCAACATATACACAAATACCTTGAGACATTATTCATCGAATCGAACAAGGCAAAAAACCTACCTCCACTACTTATGCCTACTCATCAACCGCACCGTGAATCCCCATGGTTCGTCTCTTTCTCTAGCAAAACGCTTCAACACCCGGACTACGAAATCCTCAGGGAAATCCATAATCCTTAGTTCCCGTGCCAGCGTGATCACTCGGCTTGGGATTTCTTCCCTTGCCGAAGTGTTTTGTTCAATCCTGTGTAACCGACTTGTAATAACGACGCTTTTTTGTGCCTTAATTCCCCAAGATCGGAAGGATTGTCCGTTTTTAAACTCAAGCACCTCATCCTCCCAGATCCTCTTCTCATTTTTTTTCATTTGAACGCTCGACACAATCGACATTCTATCATCAATCCGCACCTCACATCCTAGGAAATCCCACTTTCCCTGGTCCGAGTCAGTACGCTTTAGCGAGAGATTATCAGGGTAGCAATTTTCGAAGCGATGCCAGATTTCCTGCACAGTCCTCCTGTCAAGCCCTGGGTCCAAGACGAACAAACTCACGACATCAATCAACTGAATCCCTGCTACAAATCCTTGCAGGTGGCCCAATTTTTTTAGAAAATTAAACTCCGCATGTGCACACATGATGCATGCCAAGGGAGGGCTCGTACTCTTCCCCATGGGAATACCCACAGTTTGCTGCAACAATACATTCAAAGCATAAGTGTACGTGTGCTCCAATTCAAAACGCACAAATTCCAACAATTCTTCAAAACGGATCATTTTCCAGTGGTCAAAGCCAGTCGTCAGGCCAAAGGTTGCTCCTATTCCCCTCGTATTCACACGCACGAACTCTCTACCCTTACTCCTATGAAACTCAATCAGCCATTCAACCGCAAGGATAATGTCACCATGTGGTAGCCGACTAAACATATCCTTGATATCATACAATCTAAGCCAACATCACCGGTTGTTTCCTCATCTTTGCTGCCTTCACGTTGATCCTCTCCAGTCGGTCTGTCAGAAGTGTCACGTCCTTCAGGTTAAAGTGCCAGTCCTGTGGGAGAGTGTATAATAAGTGGTTCAATGCCTTTGCAGCTGCCCGACAACTCCTCACGGTAGGTTCAGAGTATGTCGGACAGATAGGTCGATAGCGCTCCAGGTCTTTGTGTTTTGGCATGGCGTAGGCATAGCCAATACTTCCCTTCTTGTCCCATCTGGAAAACGTTTTCAACCCGCGCTTCTGAATCTGTGTCTTCATTTCCTTCAGAACATCGGCTTCATCCTTCTCACATGGCACATACCCTTCATTGCGGAGAAACAGATCTCGCATCCCCTCATAGTACAATACTGGACAGATTATTAGCGTCTTACCTGGATTGCGGTCCAAGGGAGTAAGCACCAGACCCCTGAATCGTTGCCTGATCTCCAACACTCTGTCCTTCTCGAGGTACCTTGCCTCGCTATCTGCAGTCTTCTGCATGCACCCCTCAATTTCCGCTTCATCACACTCCACTCTCTGGTTTTTAATATTTGTCAATGACTGGAACCCTTTACGAATCTCATCACGGAGCATGACCAACCGATTAGATCGGTGCGCCTTGGGGATGTTCCCCGCGTTCCACATCAGCTCCGGAACACTTCAACTTCGTGTAAGTGGCATCCCACGTGACCTCTTACCCGGGGGTAAGGAAAACCTGTACACGCACAGGTTGCCACATCAGCGCGTGCAAATTTGCGCTGATTGTGTAACAAGTCCGCAACGCTTGGATTCTTAGTCCACACGATCCGGACCTTCGCTCGTGCTCTGCGTATCACACAAGGTGGAAGTGTTAATTTCCCCAACTTATCATTCACGATTCTCCGTACCTCCTTCAGTCTCACCCGATCATCATACAGTAAACGAAAGATTGGAGCAACGAAAAAATTAAAACCAAATCGCTCACGGACCACACGCGAGATAGTTCGACGTAGGTATGATCTGGTGGCTTTCCGGTTGAAGTCCTTTACAGCGCTGAACAACAGATCCAAGGAGGTCAGATCCCACCGCCTCAACTTCTCGATTCTCCGGGGGTTCTTCAGCAGAGAAATTAGAAAAGGTCTATAGCAATTCTGTCCTGGTCGCCACCTCCGTAAGTAAGTGATTTCAATGCATTTTCCTTCCTCAATCCATCCTCTATAATCCTTCAACTGCCACAGTTCTCCATCCATTTTCACATCCGTCTTCCCAAACGCTTTTCGTATCTTCCTCCAGGAATCACACCAGATACCTCCGCCGCTACATCGCAAAGAAAAGCTTCGAGTCCCAATTCTATCTTTCTTACATAGACAATCAAAGACCCTCACACTCCATGGTTCGCTATCGCTAAGCCTCACCCGTATCGGTCGTAATCCCTCGGCTGTACCTACGTTTGTACATGCTTTCCCTCCAACTCGTCTACGTTCATTCTTCCCTTTCCTCGTCTTCTTCGTTCTACGCTTCAGTGTACCAGCGGTGTTTAGAAACGGTGACCAGTGGTTAATATACAGCTTCTCCAAGGTCAATAACTCATCCTGACTTTTCTGAGCTATTGGTAATAGTACATACGACTCAAATCCAAAGGAGTCCCACCACCGGTATAAGTGCGTTTTCTTCGATCTCTTGTTAGATACCGAGATGTGTTCTCTCCATCTCACATTTGGGGACCTACTTGTTTGTCCAACGTATTGCGACTTACATACTGGAGATGTAATGACGTAGACGCAACTTTCCAAATTCAAAAACTCCAGGCCGTATGTACTATACAAATCCAACCTTGCTGGGACACATTTATCCAACCATCGAATCCTACCAGAGAGTGCCAAACACAGTACAAGAAGTCTATATAATGTTTCAATTTCATTGTTCACCGAAGGAAACTTCTCACGATAGCTAACTAGAACTTCGTACAACTCACATATCTCTTCCAAACTGTAGCCTCTTCAGTTATCGTTTCCATCATCAGCTTGCTCTTCGAATTCTGACGTGAGGTTAACCACAGCATCTTCGGCCGCCAACATACCAAACTTAACATCTGCTCGCCGATCGGCAATATCAAAAATTGTCTGAAGCTTCATCTTGTATACCACCCCTTCCCGTCCGCAAATAGCCTTGATCTCATTGTGGTGCAAGTTTATCAGCTCCCGTCGCTCGGAATCCAGAAATTGCAGCCTCTCGAATTTTGTGTCCTTCAGCGCCGCCTTCATTCCAGTCAATGCCTTCCGTGACATCCGTACTTGAGCACTCTTCATCTGCGTGTTACGCGCACACAAGCGCTCCGTGAGGCGAAGTGGTCGACTCGTCGCCCACTTCGTAGTACGTTTTGCTGGAGTAGTGACATACGGACTATCTCCCACCGGCGTATCTTCTCCCCTCTTGCATTTCTCGGAGATATGTAGGTTCTCGGTCTCACCGGTGATATCTTCTATTGCATTCAGCACTTCGGCCGAGGATGAGGTAGATGGACCCTCCTCCCCAACTTTTCCTTTGCCTTTCAAGTCAGGAATAATTTCCCGCACTACATGGTGAACTTCGTTCTTCAACACTTCCGGTATGTTTTTCAACCGCAGCGCAACTTGAACATCTACAACTTTCGTAATAGCTTCACGATCTGCCTCTCGCCGTCTCTGCTTTTCCAACTTCCTCTGTCGCTTCAATTCTTCTGCCGCACGGATTTCCTCCGCTGCTACACGTTCTTCCTCTTCTCGTTTCTTTGCCGCTTCTTTCTCACGTTTCCTCATTTCCTTAGCTTCACGGCGTGCCATCTCCAAATCAACAAATTCCTTCATTGCTTCCACGGTTTTACCAAGGTCTTCGATTTGGCTACTTGTCTTCGGTTCTTCAGATGGTGAACGTTTCGCCTGCGCTGGTCTCTGTCGCTGAGGTGAGATGGAACGTCCTCGCCTCGCGAATTCGGGGGGACATCGATAACCGTCCGCCTCCATTTGACGTCTCGTTTCCTCATGGGTCCAAAACCGCCAACAATCACTACGGTAGTGGCCGACTACCTTACAGCCAAAACACACGGGTGGGGGTCGTCTTTCGCCACTTCCTCCCCTGTATTCCCATCGCCTTTCGGTCGCTGGTCATTCCTGGCCACCAGCACGATAATCACGTCCTCTTTCCTCGCGCTTGTGTTGTTCCCGTCCTCGATCATCGCCTCTTCGGTCTCCGTATGGTTCATAGCCTCTATGGTACCGTCGCTCCCGATCCTCCCCTCCGTGATTTCTTTTAGTAGTACCCTCGCCATCTCGCCTATAGTCGTCTTCATATCCGCGTCGTCCAGACATCGTCCGAAAATCAAAGATCCGGATAGCCTTCGTATCTTGTAGTAGTAACAGTGCACACTTTAAGTGTATATCGTGCTCACACACTCTCGGTTACGTTGCTTCAGGCTGCTTCACACGAGCTCTAACAGGTATATGATATGAAGGATAAAAAATCCAATACTTCGAACATCACATGGAGAAACATGCAACGTCAAGTAGTCGTGAGCAATTGATTGAAATCGTAAAATCCGAGAAAGTGGCTCCCCGACCGGTTTCGATCACCGCCAGGTGATCCTCCTCAAGGGGTTTCTCCCTCCAAACTCACCAAGCACATAACCCAATGCGCTTCCTACCACTAACCCACCTCCGTCGTTCCCGGCATTCCGGAAATACCGATACCGCCGTTGGTCCCGAAAAGAGAAATTCGACAGGTCAATCATTGCTTTTATACCCACACGGACACCAGACCGCTTGCTACGGTCCAGTCCCTGTGTTACATCTTCGACGCACACTGGTCCTACCGGACCCGACTTAGGGCCGGAGGGACACATCAGGGCCTAAAGGCCGGACCTTGGGGTATTACAGGCCCTCAGGGCCTGATCTTGGACCAGTACCCGACGGGCAGGCCCAAACGGCATTATCGTTTGGGCCTGGAGGCGCTCTTGAGGCTGCCGCCCGCCGGTTGGGGCTGAACCGTCCATCTGGACGGTTCAGGGCATGGCCAGGCCTCGCAGCATTGAGGCCGGCCTCTGCCCCAC
>BFEA01000002.1:4309647-4323690 GCA_003427395.1 Chara braunii
GAGAGAGAGAGAGAGAGAGAGAGAGAGAGAGAGAGAGAGAGAGAGAGAGAGAGAGAGAGAGAGAGAGAGAGAAAGAGAGAGAGAGATGTCACTGCTGATCTCTGTCATCAACATTTGATATGCGGCTTTCTCTCTCTCTCACACACACACACACACACACACACAGGCATGGAAGAAGAAGATGAAGTGCGAAGGTAAGTGACACTCACCGTGGGCGTGAACTTCACTCCGGCAGCTTCCTGGCGGCGCATCAACAACAACGCAGCGGCAGCGTGACGAACACTGTAGTTCGAAATCAAATTCGAATTTATGCCGCCTCACGGCCCCTCACTGTGGTGGGGGCATTGATAAAGATGGCCGCCCCTCATGAGGGCATATGGCACAGGCCCTGATGGAAATGGGACCGCCAGTACGAGGAGGGAGTCCCCGAAAGTTTGGTCACTACCGGGAAGGGCATCCGGAAAATATTTTTTGGCCCAGGGGCGCCAGACAAATTTTCCTGTTTTTTTTTGTTTTTTTAAAGATATTTTTCCCTGAACGATCACGACCTAATCTACGGACCCTAAAATTGGCAGACCTTTTGATGGATTCTTCTGAGCACAAAAAATCGGCAAATTTGCCGCTTGAAAATGGCGGGATTGGACCCGCCGGTGTCAAAATGCACCAAATCGGCGCGGTGTATATTTGACGGTTCAAATAATTTTATTTTATTTTTTTGATATTTTTCCCTGAAAGATCGTGACCTAATCTACGGACCCTCAAATTTGCAGACCTTTTGATGGATTCTTCTGAGCCCAAAAAATCAGCAAAGTTGCCGCTTGAAAATGGCGGGATTGGACCCGYCGGTGCGAAAATGCACCAATCGGCGTGGCGTATATTTGACGGTCAAATTTTTTTATTTTTATTTCTTTTATATTTTTCCCTGAAAGATCGCGATCTAATCTACGGACCCTCACATTTGCAGACCTTTTCATGCATTCTTCGGAGCACAAAAAATCGGCAAACTTAACGCTTGGAAACGGTAGGATTGGACCCGCCTACCACACTGTGCAAACGTTAGGGTTCGGACACACAGGCACATCCTCACGTGCCAGCAGCCTGACGTTGGATACACTTTAAAAGAAAGTAGTTCCCAAAAGCAGACAGGGACCCAGTTTACCTAAGTGGTAATCTGATCGGGCAATTGGGTATTTCAAAATCTGTGCGTGAGTTCAAACTCCAACCCATCCACAACCACTATCAGCTAATACTAATACTATACTATACTACTAACATATATATATATATATATATAAATATTTGTGTGTGTGTGTGTGTGTGTGTGGGTGGGGAGGGGGGTGCGTGGGTGTGGGTGGGTGGGTGCGTGTGTGTGTGGGTGTGTGGGTGTGTGTGTGTGTGGGTGGGTTCTTTTATCCCGCCCGCCATTCTGCGACGGGAAAAAGATAGCGGCCCCCAAAAAGAAAAGAAAAACCGCAAAAGGAAAAAAAAAAACGAAAAAAAGAAAAGAAAAACGTTTGTATTTTTCGCGGCCCGCAAAAAGAAAAGAACAAAAAAGAAAACCGAAAACAGAAAGAAAACATTTCCGCGGCCCCCAAAACGAAAAGAAAAGGAAAACGAAAAAAAGAAAAGAAAAACGCTTGTCTTTTCCGCGGCCCGCAAAAAGAAAAGAACATAAAAGAAAACCCGAAAAAAAAAGAAAAGAAAAAATGACGGAAAACAAAAAAAAGGAAAAAAAAAATGACGGAAAACGAAAAAAAGAAAAGAAACAAAACTACACTTTCTTGCAATCCGACGGCGGGCGATTCGAAATATTCACTCGAATCGACGCCCGCCGCCTCTCGGCGCCCGTGGGCTCGCTCTCTCGTTTGCCGGCGCGCTGTGAACAATTCGGTACGCGCACCGTTTTGCACGCACCCCCACCCTTGATCGCCTTCATCTGCCGGGACGAATCGAAAGTTCCGCCCGATTGCGGCGCGCAGCAGAACACGGCCTCCACGGGCCCACCACGCTTAAGGGGTAGTATATATATATATATGCATATGTATGTGTCTATACATCTGTATATCTATCTATCTATTTATTTATATATCTATTCTATCTATCTATCTATCCATTCTATTCTATCTATATATTTATTTTTGTATCAGAGATTGAAACGCGCTATGGGCCTTGACATATTCCCATTGAGCTGACCGGCCCCAAGTAATTCAGAATTATTTGTTTTTGTTTTTTTTTTCTGTTCATCGAGGGATTCGAACTCAAGTCTGTACTTCGACATGTAGCTCAGTTGGTACACGCATGAACTGTTGAAGTATAGACCTGCGTTCGAATCCCTCGATGAACAGGAAAAAAAAGAACCAAATAATTCTGAATTACCTGGGGCCGGTCAGCTAATGGGAATATGTCAAGAAGAAGGTAAGCAATGGCCAAATTGCTCTTCACACACATTCCAACTGCTCAAACGTGCACGCTTTCCTCTACATGTTTCAATTGGGTGCGCCTCGGTCTCATCAGGAGGCTTTCCGCTTATCCCTTTGCCTATCGGCCCACCTCACTTTACCACCCACTAAGCTGTGAGGGCCGATACGGCCTTGCCCTCAACTTATACTCCCCGGCCTCCCTGCTGCACGCCCTGCCTCGCTCTTCACTGATTGCTGATTGGTTCGAACCATCCTGCGCAGGATCATAGGCGCCTGCCCTGATCCATGCAGCCGCCCAATCCCTCGTACCCAAGGCTCTGCGCATGCTTGGGCTGCCTGTGCTTCCCATGTATTTTCGTGTATGTTCCCGCCTACGCGTGTCCTGGAAGCAAAATTTGAAATCGTACCGTGCTGTCGTCTCCACGACTTTCCCTCCCAAATCTGTTACTCCCCACCGAACTTTTCCCCGAACCTACCCATGCCTCTCTCATGCCCCGTTCGCACGTGTCGTTTCTCCCGCCTCCTAGGTCCTAGCGTTTCGGTAACGCGTCTCCCGCCCATTGCCCCTGCGGCCTTCGCAGTATCCTTCCCATTTTTTGAAATTATTTCCTGCGCGGGTATTGCCATACTGTATCCCGGTGGACTTCCGCGTCTGAATGCCCTGATTATATCCACCCATGTGTGCCGTATTTCCCCTTTCTCCGGGTCTTGCCGATCCAGTATTATGCGCACCCTTTGCTACGTTGTCTAACAATCCGTTGCTCTGCGGGAAGTATTCCCGTTTCCTCCGAACTACCTTCCCCCGTATTTTCGAAAACCGACCGCGTCCGCAAAAACGGAATTACGGATTTACAACAAATTACAGGGTACTCCTATTATTTATAAATACAAGGGTACGTCGACTCAAACCTTCCCCCCTCCCCCTATAGCCTAGTACCTTCCCATTACTTACCTATTCACCTCCCTTTCCTACCTTCGTCCCCTCTTCCCCTCAGACTGTACCCGCCTGTCGTACTTTACCATCATGCTGTCGAGGAGCGTCCTCCATGAGTCCTCGCTCACGATGGTTCCCCTGGCGAATTTTGCTAGGGCGGATGCGAAGAACGTCGGGGGGTACCCCCGGCGTCGAAGTTCGAGCCGCATGGCCATAATTGATTGGATCACTGCGCTGCCCGCATTCGTCAGGCGCCTGATTCTGTGTAGCGTGCCGATGATAGCGCCATACTTCGCCCTCTTGTCCGAGTACGAGTGGTAATCCTGGAAACTCTTGAACGGTATGTCCCTGTTGATTATGGTCTCCTGATTCTTCAGTTGCGGTGTGATCAGGAATCTGATTGGACCCGCTGTTGCTGTAACCTTTGTGCCAATGAAGTCGATGGTGTTGCCTCCTTCATCTGTTTTTACCAGCACGAGTCTCCTTCCATAGCATTCCTCGAACGCCTCCATTATCCTCTCTGCCTTGCGGAAAGAGCCTTCATTCCTTTTGTCCACCAGTACCCCTGTCGTAACGTCGTCCATGAAACTGATTCCTTGAAATAACGCTCTGTCCTTCCCCAATGACCTCATGAACCTCGTCTCATACCTAGCGCATAGGATGCACGCCAATGGCGGACTTGAGTTTTTCCCCATTGGTATTCCTATGATCTGTTTCAGCAACCTCCCCCTGCATGTTGTATATGTGTGGTTCAGTTCAAATTTGACATACTCCCTTATGAGCTGGAAAGATATCTGCACATACCCTTTCCCCCGGCTCCTCTGGTTCATCACCACCTCCCTCCCTCTTCTGCTCACACTCACTTTCTCCCTTCCCCTCGCTTCCCATTCCTGTAGCAGCCAATCCACTGCATTCCTGATCGCATTGTGCGGTAATGATGTGAACATTTCCTTTATGTCATAACTTCGCAGCAGTACCATCGCCTCCCCTTTCTTACTGTTGCACCTCCTCTCCACCTGCGTGAGCTTCTCCTTTAGATGCGTTGTCACCCCCATGTTGAAGTGTGTAGCCTCTGGCAATCTCGCCAATAGGACGTTGAGTGCCCTTGCTACCCTCCTGCTCCCCGTCTTGGTCGGCTCCCTATTAGCTGGCGCAATAGGTCTTCACCTCCCGAGGTCCTTCTGCTTTGGGATTACTTACGCGCAGCCCACCTTGCCCTTTCTATCCCATTCTGCTATCTTTTCCAGTCTAGCCTTCTTGTAGTCGTCCCTCGCTGCCGCCATAGCCTCCTTCTCATTCACTTCCTCCTGCCTATAGGCACCGTTGTAGATGAACATCTTCTTTAGTGCATGCTGGTAAGTGGACGGACAAAGCAGAACTATCTCCCCTGCGTTTCTGTCCATCGGCGTGATTACCAAATGCCCATATCTTTTCCTAACCTCTGCGACCTCTTCTTCCGTAATTGCGGAACTTGCGTGAGTCTGTTGCACATAGCACCTCTCCACCTGAATGTCCTGTTGCTGGATGTCCACATGATCCCACATTGCTGCCTTCAGTGCTGTAAAGATTCTCTCCCCCAGTTCTCTCCCCTCCGTTCCCCGAGTCGGTCTCGTAATGTTTTTGCCATTGCAAATTAGCTCCTTTACCCCTGGCACCTGAGCAATCCTGGCGACCACATGTCCCTCCGCCCGTGGTAAATCGTACCTTGCGCACGTGCATTCCCCCTCTTCACTTTTTGCTGCCGCTATGTGATTACACAGTATGTTTGCTACGGTCCTGTTCCTTTTCCACACTACCCGCGCACGCCTCTTCAGCACCCCTTTTACTGCTGCATGTACCTTCGACTCACTAATCCACTTTTGCAACTCTGCTCTTACCTCCCTCTTTTTTATATCCCTATCATATCTTACTGACACTGTCGTCTTATGTCTGGCATTTACTCCTATCTTCTTCCTTATCACTTTTCCGACCAATTCCTTAATTTCCTTCCTTTTACCTTTTTCTGAAAACGCGCCCGCCGTCGTGTAAAGCTGCATCAGCTTTCCAACCTCCATTTTCCACAATTCCTTCCGTTTCTGCGGGACTTCGAGGAAAAGCCGCAAATAACCCTTGCTACGCTCTCGTCCACATTCTGTTCGCGCTATAACTTTAGGCCAGAACTCTCCTCCTTGCTCTAGTAGCGCCTTCGCTTTTGCCAGAGCTATCGTCTCTCCATTGTGCACAACCGATGTTGTGCCATAAAGTCTCTTCGTTAGCGCTCAGTCATCACCCCATACCTTACCCCCACTACTTACCATGCAAGCCGCTTCACCTGTTCTGTTCACGTTTTCCATGACCTTTCTAAGGCTCGTATTCCCCTCCCTCTCATTTCTCAATCTGAAGGTGATGAGTGTCTTCCTTTCCTCCTCCCCCCTCTTCCCATATTTCTTCCTTCTTTCCTTGTTTCCCGGTCTATTCCTCTTTTTTCCTCTCCTTTCTACTCCTACCTTGTTTAGTGCTGGGGATAATCGCTTGATTATCGTAGTCTCCAGCGCCTTAAGTCCCGTAGTCTACGTGGTAGCGATCGACAGGATTAGATACTTTTCCTACCCATACCTTCGTAGCCAGTTATATAGTATTGGCGACCTACCCTTGTCCCCTGCATTCGTGCACCTTATATGTTCCCTCCATCTCTCTGCCGCTCCCCTTACCGTCTGCCCAACGTAAATCTTCTTACACCAGGGCGACACTAAGTAATATACTAGTGGTTGTTTCATATTCGAGAACTCGTGGTTTCTAGGTGCGACATCCAATATCTTTTTCGCCCACAGGATCTTACCTCTTCTTGTCAGCAGAACAAAGCACGAAGTAAGTGCTTTATCCACCATCAGTCGCAACTTCGCAAAACCGGTGAGCCCCCAGATCTCACTTCTCAACCTGAGCAGTCTCGCCATGTCGTCCCATACTTCCCTATCCGAGGGCTGCCACCATCACTCCGTCTCACTATCCCCACAATTGAACCCCTCCTGCTCCTCCTCCCCTGTGGCGTCGTCCCCTTCACCTTCGTCCCCCAGCCAACCTTCATACACCATCCTTGTCATTACTCGGACCAGTTCTCTCACTCCCTGCTCTTTGTTGACGTAGTCCAGTCCCTCCTGCTGGCAGCGTCGCTTGATCTCTTGGGCTGTCATCTCCCCCAACTTCTTCTGGACATTTAGTACATACTCGTTTACTCCCATCCTGCTGCATGTCGCCGGTACCTTCTTCTCCATGCTTTTCGCTTTACCAACTTGACCTTTCCTGCTTGATTTGGGTGTGACCTCCCCTCCATTATCCGTATCGTCTGGAGAATAAAGCCGCCTTCCCGTATGTTTTCCTCGGTTCGCCCGTGTAAACTGCCATCTTCCTCGCTCCTCTCCATCCCGTGAACTCTCCGCGTTGTCCCCCTGCAGATACTTAAGCAATTCCTCCGTTATCCTTTCTTCGTTCTCCTTGGTCCTCCCCTTCCCCTTCTCCATCGGTGCTTTGCCCCTGGCAGCCAGCGTAGCCTGTATCTCATTACTCACATCCGTGCGAAATTGTTGCAGCTCCCTCGCCACTGTCGCCATGATTCTCATTTCCGCTTCTTCGTTGAGTCGTCTCAGCTCGGTCTGCCTCCGCTCCTTTTCCTGCTGTCTTCTCCTTTGTTCTTCTAGCTTCCTTGCTCTCTCCTCATCCTCCCTCTTCTTTTCCATCTTTTCTTGCTCCCGTTGCATCTTTGCCTTGAACCATTCCTTCATTGTCTTCATGTCTTCCTCTAGTTCCCTTCTGTTCTGCCAATACCTTGTGTTGTTGACAAACGCTCCCTGCTGCTGCTGTTGCTGGGCCAGCTGTTGACTTTGACCCTGCAGCTGAATCGATGGTGACGGTTGCAGTGGTGGAGGGCCCTGGCTTCTTCCTACTGGGCAATCGCGGGCATAGTGCCCCTCTTGCCCACAGTTGTAGCAGCTCCTGCCACTGCCTCCCCCCGCTCCATCAGCTCTGTTTGGTGTCGACATATTCTCCTCGTTGTTCTGCCCGCTGCTTGTCTGCCGTTCTCGTCTGGCTGTCCACCTCCTCCCTCTCCTTTCTCTACGTCTATCCCACCTTACGTGCTTGACTAGTGCCTAGCGTATCTCTGCTACACCTCTGCTCACTCTGTTCACTCAGCTCACTCAGCTCACTCAGCTCACTCAGATCATTCTCCACGGTAGACGCAACCACCAACGTAAGTTTCTCTGCTCACTCGGTTGTTACGCTTCACGAAGAAGAAGGTAAGCAATGGCCAAATTGCTCTTCACACGCATTCCAAAAAAGTCGTTTCTTACATACGTGTATACCGCTCAAACGCGCACGCTTTCCTCTACATGTTTCAACCGGGTGCGCCCCGGTCTCATCAGGAGGCTTTCCGCTTATCCCTCTGCCTATCCGCCCACCTCACTTTACCACCCACTGAGCTGTGAGGGCCGATACGGCCTTACCCTCAACTTATACTCCCCGGCCTCCCTGTTGCACGCCCTGCCTCGCTCTTCACTGATTGCTGATTGGTTCGAACCATCCTGCGCAGGATCATAGGCGCCTGCCCAGATCCATGCAGCCGCCCAATCCCTCGTACCCAAGGCTCTGCGCGTGTTTGGGCTGCTACAACTGTCAAGGTCTCCGCCATCCCAAAAAAAAGAAAAAAAAAGGAAAAACAAACAAAAAAAAAACAAGAAAAAAGAAGGAAAAAAAAAAGAAAAAAAAGAAAAAAAAGAAAAAGAAAAAAAAGAAAAGAAGAAGAAAAAATCTCTCTATCCATCACAACGACTGAGGGTAACGGGCAAACCGGTCAGCGTTCTTAAGGAATCAGATCTACCTAAATTCGATGGACATGTATCTTGCTGAATACTGAGGCCAGATTCACGCAAGGACTTTCCCTGGATTTATATGTGACCGCAATTACGACAGGTCTTCTTATGTATTTGACGGCAATTGCGTCCAGAGACATTGATTTAAAAATCCTAGCATTAAAAAAAAAAAAAGAACAAGAAAAGAAGAAGAAGGCCTCTCTACCCAGCATGCATTGTCGGCCTCACGTTCAAGTGCCCAGGGCCTAACTAACTCAGAGGCCCTGGGTTTTCCCCATTTGCTGAGATTCGAGACTCGGTGCACTCCAACCAACTGGCGTGCTGCAACTGTATGGACCCCACTTCGTGAAATGTTTGCACAGAGGGCTCTTGTTGATTTGCTGGCCCGCCTTCACTTAGGGCGGGCACGAGGCTTGTTGGGGCCTTAGCCCAGACCATGTACATTATGGCAAGGCCCTTTCTTGAGGGCTCAATCCTCACATTCCATCCCCCTTAGCTTCGAAAGTCCGCTGAGATGCTTACTTCGCAGGTGCGTTCCCTTTCAGCTTCCTCTCATATTCTGCTACCACCTGAGGAGCTGTATCAATCAGTTCCTCTCTGGTGAACCACCGATCTTCTTTTGGATCCGTATGATGCCTGAATCTGACGCGATATTCTCTCTTGGGCTTAGGAGTGTCCCGTTGCGTCGTGACATTCTCCTAGAAATAAACTACGCAAACTCTCACTTGATGAAACTACTAACCTTTTACACCCGGCCTTATCAAGAAAGAGTAACTCATCCACCATCACAAACTCACTTTCTGTGGCCTTGTCTTTTGCCTGAAGTTTGCGCATGATGTCCATAATGACAGGGTCTTCCTGATAGGCTCCCACCAACGATTGAGTTACTTCCTGAGATACACCAAACTCAGAAACTAGCGCCCCTAGGTAGTCTGCTCTACGAGATAGCGCATCCGCAACCTTGTTGTACTCTCCCTTCAGATACTCAAGCTTGAAGTCATATTGATCTATGACCTCAATCCAGCGCTTGAGTGCATCGGAAAGAGCCGGTTGAGTCTTGATCCATTTGAGCGTCTGATGGTCAGTTCTCAAGTAGAAGAACCGTCCCAACAGGAAGTGTCTCCAATGGACAAGTGCCTTATAGAGAGCATAGAGTTCCCTTTCGTAGGTGGACTTTGCCAATTTCTTCGATGGCATTTTCTTGCTCATGTACTCAATCGGTCTCAACTTCTTCCCATCCTGCTGAGCCAGCACTGCGCCAATGCCGTATTGGCTTGCGTCAGTGGTCACTATGAACGGCTTCTGAGGATCGGGAACCATGAGAACTTCATGATTCATGAGTGCATGCTTTAATCGCTTGAAAGCACCCTCGCACTCATCACTCCAGTCCCACGGCGTATCAAGTCGAGTTAGATCTGTCAAAGGAGAGGCGACTGTAGAATAGTTCTTCACGAAGTTCCTATAGTAGCCGCACATTCCTAAGAAAGATTTGACCTCAGTGACAGTCTGAGGTCGTGGCCAGTCTCGAATACTAGCCACCTTCGCATCTTCCGGCCTAATTCCCTCCGCGGATACTTCATGACCCAAGTATAATATCTTAGTGCGACCAAACTCACACTTCTCTAGGTTGACCTTATACTTGTGCTGTCGCAGGAGTGAAAGTACAGTCTCAACGTGTTGTGCATGCTCCTCGGCAGACTTACTAAAGATTAGAATGTCGTCAAGGTAAACCACGACAAACTTATCTGAATGGTCATGGAAGATCCGATTCATAGCGTGCTGGAATGTTCCCGGCGCATTGCAAAGACCAAAGGGCATCACTACAAACTCATACAGACCATATCGAGTCTGAAAAGCTGTCTTGTGTTGGCCCTCGGGGCTTATAGCGATCTGATGATAGCCGGATTTCAAGTCTATCTTGCTATAGTACTTGCATCCCTGCACCCTATCCAGTAGGTCGTCTATGCGAGGTAGAGGCTCTACGTTCTTCACGGTGATGGCATTGAGGCCTCTATAGTCAATGCACATCCTCAATGTACCCCCCTTCTTTGGTACAAATAGTACTGGCGATCCGTAAGGGGAAGTACTAGGCCGGATCCATCCCTTCTCTGTCAGCTCTTTCAGTTGTCGCCGAAGTTCATCTAACTCGGCGGGAGCCATCCTATAGATCCTCCCCTTTGGGGTTTTACTCCTTGGGATGATTTCTATAGCGTGGACAACTTCCCTTTCTACGACCCCTGTAGGCTCTTCAAACAGATTAGGGAACTTAACAACGATGCGTTCTATCTCTGGGGGTGTTTTAACGGCCTCCCCTTTTTCAGAGACATACACTAGGTACATACCTTCCTCTTGGTTCTGTTTGTAATAATTGTAGAACGCTGATGCGCACAAGCAGCCATAGGTATCTATTATGCTACTGTCTTTGAACTTAGTCAATCTGACTGTCCTGCCATCGGGCAACTTATGCTTTAGCACCTTCTTGTCACAGTCGAACTGGGGCTTAGAAACCTCAAGGTAGTACATGCCTAACAACATGTCGAATGGTAAGTCGTCGCTAACCAAGAACGAAATCTTATGATTAAGTTATCCTCCTCCATAGGAGAAGGTACAGACTACGTCCTTGATATAGTCTGTGACTATCATGCGCTCCTTGTTGGCCAAAGTAAATGCTACAGGTCTACTAAGGTGCCGTACCCGGTCCTGTAGGTGCAGCCTTTCCAAACAGTCGCGACTTATGTAATTCCGCGTGGAGCCTATGTCTATGAAGGCACCACATTTGCGGCCTCCTACATCAACTTCCACCACGAAATGTTCCCCTCTAGGACCTTTCCTTAGCGCCACCCAAGATTCGCGAGGGTCTTTGTTTGACCACTCGCTTTCCAGATCTTCTAAGGCTTCAGACACATCTAACGTACAGAGCATGGTTTGATCTAGATGTGTCTGCGGGGTGACTAAAGAGTCATTAGATTTGGCCTGCTCATGAAGTGGGGAGGGTATCAGACCCACTTCAACTTGAGTAGAAGCAGCCAAAACTTCCATCGGCCTCACATGTTTCCCGAGCTAGAAGCTTGGGAAGAAGATGCGCCCATCTTAGGAGGTATCTTCTGCGTGACCTTTGCGTTTTGGCACTTGTACTGGGTGTGTCCGTATTCACCACAGTTTATACAAGCGCCACACACTCGGCGGTCCCGCTACACGTTTTGATCAAGACCTGCCTTGACCCAATCAGCCACTTTGGTCTGATTGGAGGCGGCCTTCCCTTGACTCTTTGGTTGGCCCTTCACTCGGCCACCAGCCTTAGCTTTAACTACTGCGGCGGGGGTGCTACTCTCAACGGTATCCTCGCCGTCGTACTCTGCACCGTCCAGCAGGTCTATGAGCTCATCAATCTCTGTTCGAGTCCCATCGGACTCAACCATCATCAACTTCGCCCCCTTCTTCTTCCATTCCTGCGGACTCTTCTTCTTCCTCGCATCACTCTGAGAGGGTTGAGCATTTCCTAGTGTAGCCTCTAAGTCTAAGGCTTTTCTAGACAATGTCTCAAACGAATGGTACTCGAGGCGAGCCTCGCTGGCCAGCAAGTTCCTGAGGTTCTCTGGAAGACATCTAACAAACGTAGTCAACAGGAACTGGTCACTGTAGTTGATGCCTGGAACGACAATGAGGCTCTCTATGGTAGTCGTAAGCTCTCTGACCGACTTAAACTTTCTTTGATCTAGTCTGTTGATCGCATCAGTGGCTATCTGTGCCTGCTGAGGATTGTGCCAGCAAGCTTCTACCATCTCAAAGAACTGGTCTAACGTAACAGAATTAGCCCAATCCGCCATACGTCGTCCATACCCGGCCTTTGCAACTATACCATCTAGCCATTTGGCTGCCTTACCCTCGAGGTAAGATGCAACAGTAACCACTTTGTCCTCTGGCAAGGTCCTCTTCGCCTTCATCCAAACTGGAACTGTTCTCAACCAAGTGTTGAGTTCTTCGTCCTTCCTCTCGCCTGAGAAGGCAAGAGGCGGTTTCATTGGGGTCTTAGAGTACCATTGACCTTGTGGCTGTCCCTGTTGAGGAACAGGTTGTTGCGGTGGTGTAGCTCCCACCGCTGGACCCGAAGAAGAAGAAGCAACAGTCTGTGCAACTGCTGCAGACGTGCCACTTGGTTGTGTGCCAGCTTGAGCTGGAAAGGGGCCAGACATCGCCGTCAACGGCAACGGCGACTGTGTTGGTGGCCTATATCCTGGCCTTTGCAAAATGTCCAGGATCTGGTCCAAAGTGTTCTGCATGAAGTCCAACCTGCTGTCCACGTGCGCATGCAGCGATAGCATGTTGTTTTTCAACACTTTCATTTGGTCAGATAGTCCTGACTCATCCAATCCCTCTAACTCAGCTTTGTCTGCCTCTAACATATCAAGCCTGGCTGCTCTATTTTTAATCTCTCTTTCCCTATCGGTTGCTTGCTTCAGTTCCCTCTCTAATTGTTCACGGATCCTCTTGACCTGTTGGAGCTCTCTGAGCTCCCTTTCGCGAGGAGTCAACGGGCTGAACTGCGAGCCCGCCATTTGACTTGTAGACCGACGAGAACCTAACGAACTGGAAGTACTCGTGGACCCTGTTGGCATTCCCAACTGGGTCCCATCGGTCCCAGACAACGCAGCAGAGGATGCTGCTATGCTAGTCATGGCTGCTGCCCTGGCTGCTGCTGCAGCCTGTTCCCTAGCTGCGGCGTTTGCTGCTTCTCTAGTTGCTGCTAGTGCACGGGCTCTGTGTTCGGCACGAAGCCGTCTTTCTTCTCCCGGTTCTAGGGCCTGAAACACGTGCGGGATCCTACGTGATCCCGAACGTGTCAGTCTTACATCGTCAACTCTCTCCTCATCGACGTCTAACCCGTTCATGAATTAGGCAAACATTATCTGCACTAGAAATCCCTGCTGGAGTCCTACCACAACATGTGTCTGACCGGCACCTAATTTTCTAAAAATAATTGTGTCCGGCAGGTCCCCTACTTTACCGATCAAGTGGCAGCCTACAGCATTCACAATAGACTCTCAACATAGTCTAAGTGTACCTTAATTAGTTCACTTACAGCAGCATTAGATAGAACTGGCTATGGTAGTCTACAACAGTCCTACTCTAATCTGTTTGTGAGGTATGAGCAGTTGTCAACCAATTAATCAAAAATAAACAAAGACCATGTTGCAGATGTATGATGAGTGGGTATGGTTGTGTATCCAGTTGAGCTTCAATTAGAACCTACCCTTCCCCTCAATCCAACATACCGGTAAGCATCAATGAGCACCGGTGTCATTCGTGTGCAATGTCGGCCCACCCCTGTGCCCAAGTCGTTGCCGAGCAAGCCAGCCAGTCCACTCTTATTTACCCTCGTACGGAACGAGCCTTACACCCGGTCGATCTGGCTGATCAGGAGGAATATTAAGAGCGCCCCCATCTCTTCAGGAATTATTTAACGTCGCAGTCAGAACGATGATCACAACCACAATCAACCAAGTCCCCAACCAGAAATGTTTATAGACAGTCTGGTAAGCGTCTCATAAAAGGCTGGCACACCCGGCAAGACTTCTATTCAGCGCAGCAAGTGCCAAAATGGACAGCATCCATCGCATGCGTGACCTACTCCCATTGGGTTGGCATGGTGACCATGACCCAGTGCTTCGACCAGGGCCCTTCAGAGGCACCGCCCTTTCTCCTTCCAGATGCTTCCGGAAAGATTGTCGTCTCTCAAGGTAGCGCGCTCGCGACACCTCACCAAAAGAGAGGACTCTCAAGTTGGACTCACTTCCTCACGGTAAGAAGAGATTGAGAGAGTAGATAAGGTAAGGGATCAACATAC
>BFEA01000002.1:4340023-4353209 GCA_003427395.1 Chara braunii
TAGAGGGCCCACCTCCCTCCTATTAACCTAGAATAGACCTGAGGTCATCGGAACAACGATCGGACCGAACCCCGAAAAGCCCTCCCCCAAGCCCATCCCAGTGTATACAACAACCATGGACGAGACGAGGACCCCTTGGGCGGTGCAAGGTAGTCTCTTTATAAACATACTATGCGTCGTCCAAAAGGGGGGTGTGCAAATGGCTGGGCAGTGAGTCCTATGAAAGCGCCTAACGGCGGGCCGACGTGTGCAAGGCTGCAATTGAGTTTTGAACCCCCTGCAACCTCATATACCGCAATGCGCATTTCCAGCCGGTGCTCTAACCACACTGAGCCACAGGAGTCTGAGAATCAAGTTTTCGATAGTGGTGTTCCAAGTGTGAGGTTTTCACGTCTGCTGTGGTTGAGCAGGATATGCTTGTACTTCTTTCTTTTTTTTTTGATGTTCTTGTACATTCACTCTGCAACATGAGCAACTGCAAAAAAAAAAAAAAAAAAAAAAAAAAAAAAAAAAAGCATAACTGTACTCTTAAACCGCCAGTACGTTCGCCAGCTATTTTGTTGTTGACATGGCTGTTAACATGCCGCGTTATGTTAACAGTCGGATCAGTTAACACGACGCGTCGTCCCAGTTCCTTTTCTTTTCTTTTTTTTTTTTTTTTTTTTTGGTACCGGGAAGTTGGGAACGTCACGGTACCAAATCGCATTTTTCTCAACGGAAACCTGCACCCGATGTGGCAATTGTGTCGTTTTCGCCCCAAATGGATCTCGTCTTGTTTCGATCCGGGGAGGCATACCAAATCAAAAGGGCTGGTGGGACAGGCCCAAAACAGAAATAGTTCGCACCTGTGCCAGTTCTTTTTTTTTTTTTTTCAGTTATTTATGTGAGGGAAAAAGGACTCGGACTTTTCTTGAATAGCAGAGTTTCGAGACCTGGGTTCGGCCGGAGCGGTTCCGCCGGCGCTAAACGCATCGGACCAAGCGCTATCCTCTCGGTAACGCGGGGACTGTGGCGGCCAGTGACGTCACCAACATGATGACGCCATGGTATTGAGTAGCCTTCTTCTCCGCCTTGGTTTATCGGGGATATGTTCGTCGCCGTCAGGAATGGCCGCTTTCGGACAACTGTCTACTCATCGCCCAGCCGGTTAAGTTGTACGGACCTCGGAGGTGAAGTTTACTGACACCTGAAGTAGGGACTTGAGTATTGAAGAACTTACGAACAGGTTCCACTCTCCGTTCAACGCAGAGAGTGCGGTCCTGCTCAGCAGCTATTGTGCGTTCTCTCCCATGGAGACGGCTGCAATGGCAGAAGACAACGACATCCGGGGACCTCGATCCCCGCCACCTGATCCAGGAATAGAAGGAGAAGATGAAGAGAGAGTGAAAGAGTTGATGAGACTGTGTTATGAAGAGGGCTTCCTTCCAGCCGAGATTGACCCGGGGGAAATGTCTGTAGACGGGAGAGAGGCTAGGTTTAAAGCTAATCTAGCACTCGATCGGGTTAAGATAGCTTGGTTGAAAGAACATACCGTGACAGTTAGTTTTAGAGAAGGGGCGAGGTTCTTGCCGAAGAAGATCAAAGACGATGTGATCAGGGCCTGTGAAGATGAGAAGATTCAGGACGGTAGCTTTGAGGCGGAGCTCTTTAGGCGTGGGAGGGTGAAAATCGAAAGTCCCAACGTGGTGTCCTATGTAGCCAAGAACGGAACCATTGCCTTATGGCTAGTTATGAAAGGTCAGGACGAAATCACTATAGGGTCTACCACCTATAGGTTGGAGTTCAAACCATGGCTGACCAAAGCCCAATTAAGCGATCAAAGACGTAATGAGGATCTCCAATCCTTTTGGGTAATCGCGGTACAAATTCCACTTGATTCGCTTATTTATTTGGAGGCGCAAATTGCCAAGGCGATTGGTCCAGTTATCCGTAGACACCATATAGAACTCGATAGATTGAAACCATCTCTCATCAACGTCAAATTTGAGCTGGACCCTAATTCACGTCCAAATATGAAGGATAAAATTTGTCACATCTGGAGGAGATGAATTGGAAGTGAAACTTGCCTCGTCAGAGACTCCTCGATGTCGACGATGCAGGGCTTTCTTCCACACAGCGAGTGAATGTCGGAGAGGCGGCCAAGGATCTCAAGGATCTCAAGGCGGCCAAGGTATTCAAGTCAACCAGGCAGTCAGCCAAGGATCTCAAGGTCACCCGACCTCTCAGGGTAACGGCCAAGCTCAACCAAGTCAACAGCAGCAAGCAGGTTACATGGGTCCATTGAACCATCAAGGCATCTCGTCTTCGCAGGCTCTTCTAGGAGCGGGAACAAGCCAGGGTATCGTCCCGGTAGGAGCCACTGTACCGACCTTTTCAAACTCGCAGTACAACGTGGCATTCAATCAAGCCTATGACCCGTTAAGGTCTCAGCATGGAGCTCAGATGCCGATGTATGGAATGCCAAGCAGCGCAACACATGGTTTCATACCATGGGCCTCCCAGCAAGGCGCGACCGGGGGGTTATACCCCCCGTTTTTGCAACAAGGGCCAGGTTTATTTCCCTCCTCCCTGTTCTCAGGATTGGGGGGCGGCCCTGATGGTTTCTCAACAGCCGACAACATCGAGACCCCTCCAACCGGAAGGACAAGCGACTACATCATCGGCCGTTCAGCGTGAAGATGTGGCAACTTCGAGACAATGCGTTAGACCTCCCCCGAATGGAGGATCGAGCAGCGCAGCAGGCCCACGTTCCATTACACCAGGTAAACAAAGGAGGTTGGACCTGGAGGGCAGCTTCGCCTCAGGTGGAAGACCTCAAGGTGAGCTTTCGGACAACTCGATCCCCGACTCTGATCCTTCTCAGAACCAGACCAGGGAGATCGACACTCCAGGAAGCAAAACCACGAGACGACGAGCTCTGGTTGCATCACTCTCTCGAGGGAAATTACGAAAGGTAGATAATCGTATTTTACCCTTATTCTACACCTTGCTCGCAACTCACTTTGGATCATTGCATGGACTATGAATGATGGGTCTACGGTTCTCATCACCCTCCCGTCGCCGGAGCAACCCATGCCCTCGGCTATGGTGTCTCTGATTCGGCCTGTCATTAACGATCCTTTTCTTTTTCGTATCATCCCAGACTGCTTGATGCCCCGAATCATCATGGATAGCCCAGATGGGGAAGGAAAAAGAATAAAATTCTTTGTCCCTATCTTGGACGCCCGTTTTGTTCCAGTGCAATTGGAGAAACTGGAAAGCGAAGGGATGAAACTCATTCCCTTGGCTTGGGTTGTTGAATCCCGAAAATCAGAACTGCGTCGTTTGAGAATTCCTCCGTTGACAACGGCCGAATGTTTGGCAGATGTAGATGGCAGATTGCTCAGGGAAAAAAAATTGGACTCTCCTTTCATTAGAAGTATGCTGACGTCCTCATGATTGCTCCCTTCGCAGGGCTCTCCCCACATCCATTCAGGCGGTCGGGGATCCCACAGCGATGGTCAAGCTTAAAATTGCTTCATGGAATGTCAGGGGGTTGGGGGAAACAACAGGCAGGCATAAGAAGGACAGAATAAAATCGTGGGTGTTTGAAAACAACATTCAGATTATAGGCTGAGATTGAGGATTTTTATTCTGATCTGTGGGGAAGATGGTCGTGGATCAAATGCTATATGGAGAGCTGTTATTGGATTTTTGTCAGTATTTATGCCCCGGTGGACTCTAAAGCTAGAGCAAATTTCTTCTCAGAACTGATATTGCTTATTCCCGAGGGTGATAAGATAATTATCGTTGGTGATTGGAACGTTACCCTTGACTCCTTGCCTGATGCAAGAGTCACAGGGGACAAGATCGCCCTAGATGTACTGATGGAAGACATGGATCTCATTGATCCCTTTCGCCTTATGCATCCAGAAGACGATGGCTTCACATGGTTCTCTCACTATCGTGAGGCCACAGGCATAACCAAAAGACGTCTGGACTATTTCCTTACCTCTGCAAATGTTTGGGAATCTGTCGAACATCTGCAATCACGATACCACCCGATGTCCGATCACTACCCGATCATGATGACATTAATAACCGCTGAAATATCACGAGGAAAAGGTCTGTTTAGGTTTAACACTCAGAACTTAAATGAACCTGGCCTCGTTGACTGGATGAAGAAATTCTAGGCCGATTGGGCAATCTCTCGTCCGAATTACACTACGATAGCGGAGTGGTGGGGCGCAAGGTCTACAATTTTTTCCAATCTGTTAAATGTTTTCTCGAGGATTCTCGCTTTTGAAAGAGATAGGAAACTTGTGAATCTTCAAAAGAAGGTGGCTTATGCTGAATCCAGGATGTTGGAACACCCCGTCTCTGAGAAGGTATGGGGTAGAGAGAGAGTTAGGCTGCTCTCCGAATGGGATAATATTCAAGTAAAACAGTCAGAAATCTAGGAAGAACGACTTCGTATAAAAGGCATCATAGTAAATGATCCTATGACCAAGGACACATTCCAAAAGTTGCTTCCAAGAAGGTCATCCGCGCCTATGAAAGAACTTAAACACCCGTTTGACGAAGTTGCTCCGAAGGCTAGGGAACTCAAGGACCTCTGTGAATATGTTGCATTATATTACAAGGATGTCTTGACCTCACGCAAACAGACTCAGCAGGTTGGTAGCACTCTGTACGAAACAACTACACATTGGGTGAATACAACTGCTCGCCTCTTGGTCCCAGGCAGACTCAACCTAGACCGTCCGGTCTCCGCTATTGAAGCCCCGGAAGCTCTTAAAGCTATGCCTTCAGGAAAAGCTCCAGGAGACGATGGCCTCCCAGTGGAATTGTATGTAGTTATTTGGCCTGAAATTGGCGAGCACTTAACTGCAATCTATAATGACGTATTAGGGGGGGGCAGGCTATCTGCAGGCATGTGCAGAGGCATCATTCGGTTCTATTCAAGAAAGGGGACAAATCGGAAATATGCAATTAGCGTTCGATTTCTGTCCTAAATGTATCGTACAAAATACTGGCGAAGGTTCTCGCCAGGCGCCTGACACAATACATGCCCTCCTTAGTGCTTTCGGATCAAGCAGCTTTTGTCAAAGGCCGCTCAATTTTCGATAACATCATGACCGCTATCGAAACTTTGGAGATAGTACAGAATGAAAATTTGGACATTGCCGTCCTGTTGCTAGACTTAGAGAAGGCGTATCACCGAGTTAACTGGTCATACGTCCTCACTACTCGGAACTAGATGGGGTTTGGCCAAAATTTTTGTCTATGGACCAAAATGTTGTATACACTATCGACAGCAGCGGTAATGGTGAATGATCGACTCTCAGGGGAATTCTCCTTGACGCGCTCTTTGCGTCAAGGTTGCCCACTCGCGCCTCTGTTGTTCGCCATCCAGATGGAAGGAGTCTTGAACAATATTCGTGCTCACTCCCAAATTATTGGCCTAAAAGCAGGTCCCACTCCGCTCAAGGTGAAAGCCTTGGCAGATGACCTATTTGCGGTGTCTCATAACACCCCGGATTCTCTAGCCGCGCTGAAATCTTGCCTGGACGAGTACTCAGAATTGTCGGAAGCAGCCCTCAACTGGCATAAATCTGTCTTTTTTCTGCCGAAGGAATTCTCATTGTGTGTTGAATGGGGTATGAAACACATTAAGGATGATGAATCAGAACGGTTCCTATGGGTTTAGATCGCAATGAAGTACTACCCTGAGATGCAAGAAAGCATCATTACACAAAAAGTGTTTCTCCGTTTGAACACATGGGGCAAAACCCCTCATCTGTCCTTGTTCGAACGAGCCTTGGTAGTGAATACTGCACTTTTTGCATTATTATGGTACGCAGGAAGAGTCCGTGGCTAGAGCAACCTTTCTTATTCTCTCATAAAACGGCGCTCGGCAAAATTGATCTGGAAACCCTACGCAGAAGAAGGGGAGTCGATTATATCAAAAGTTACTTGGGACATGCTCTCCTACCCTCGAGAAGAGGGGGGTTTGGGCATATTGGATCCTAAGAGACAGATTATGGCGATGCTTTGCGCCTGGGTTATTAAAGCAGGACTTTCCTCCCCGGCCCCTCATTGGGTATGCCTGCAGGAAATGATTTTGATGCGTGAATGGAACCTGAGCCGCCCGGAAGATGTTTGAACCTGTCTCTAGCTATACTCGTATCAGAGACGACAGATTAAATCCCCTCTATGGGCTATTATTATCCAAGCTTGGAAAAAGATCAGACCAAACGTATGGACTGAGCCTCAAACAAAAGCTGAAGTTCTATCTCAGCCATTGTTTGAAAACCCACGAATCCGTGACCAAGCGGGGGAGTGGTTTAAGGCAGATTCCTCGACAAGTAGTTTTGGCCGATCATGGATAGAGAGAGGGATACTGCGTATCAAGGATTTGTGGGATCTGATTATGGGGACATGGAGGACAGATGAAGAGCTGAGACAAGACTTGGGTCAGGTAAGTCAAATAAAGGACAAGAAACTGTCCCTTATTGATGCGATCCCTCTATCCTGGAAGCATATTTTAGCGCCAGGGGAGATTGACCCTCCGGGCACTTGGTTCGCCAGTTCAGTTCCCCCTCTGCAGGAAGTCTGGAAACTGAGCTCCATTGATGAAAATGGTCAGAGGAATTTTCAATGCTGGTCCGTCGTTTAGTCAAAACTCGTAGAGGCAGAGGAGGTGAATTCCTCCCCTCCACTGGGCACGACATTACAACAGATTAAAGTGTTTGAATATTTGAACCCTGATGATTCGGTATCCTGCCAACTGTTCAATCAAGGTAAGCCAATTCTGCAGTTAAAACTGGACCCTGCTCAATGGGAATGGACTATCAAAGGCCCAAGAGGCTTGAACACCAATCTCGCTGAATACACGTTGAAAATTGGATATACCATAAACCAGCCGTTGAAGCAACCCAGCGTGGTAGCACGTGCCAGATAGGCTTAACTTCTGCAAATAAGTGATACCGATCTGGATCAAACACTGTCTTCTTTTTGGGCTCAGCTGCCACAACTTCCAAATCAGAGACGTGCGTCTCTTTTATGGCTAGTCTCGTTAGTATCAACCCCCTCAGCGGTTTGGCTTGCTGAAAGGGGTATGAAAATTGAATTGAAATGCCTCAGATCATTCCATTAGGCATTTGAATCTTTCACCCACTTATTGTGGGATTGCCCGACCTCCAGCAGATTTTGGAATTGGATTATAAAACACTGTAGCAGTGTCTCGAACACTGCATTTGGTTGGTCCAAGGAATGGACCCTGCTGGGAGGCCTCCTAGTCGGCCTCCCTAGCTCCAAAGGTTGGGGCTATGTTGCCCAGATCTTTCGGGCCACAGGCTTTGCAGTCATATGGCAACACCGTAACGACACTGTGTTTGAGGAGAAAGATTGGACCAACAAGCAGTTTCGCAACACCTTCTGCCTGTGGATCAGACGAGCTATCTATGCAGATTGGAGAAGGAAAGTCAGACCTGCCAAGCTATCACTGTCGGGCCTGCTGCGGTTTCAAGAGACAGGGGCAGCGGGCAACACCATAGCTAAGGTGGAAGGTAATCATTTTTCTCTCTGTGGCTGGTTGCTCCAGGACTGATCGGATAGGTTCATTCTCAACCTGGCTTGCTCGGTTATTTAGGTACACTATGGTTTGAGTCGCAGTAGACAGGCAGTATTGGCAAAGACTAGAGGTGGGAGCAGCCTTTCCCCGATATCAGGGGCAGAGTTAAGTGTTATAGGCCTACGGACCGTTCTTTAAGAACTTTTTGATAATGTAGTAAGCTATGATTGAGTGCGGATATATAGACTATTAGATAAAGATTAGTTCCCTCCCCTTAGTTTCCCTCACTTCCCTATGTAGTTATTAGAATGAATTCTAGTGTTTGATACCTTTTATCCTTTTGGTCTTATAACCAGATAGATATATAGTTGAGTAGTTTTTAGATAATAGGGTCGCAAGGATACCTTCCTTGGTGTGGACTTGAAGGTTAGGTGGCGACTTCCTTGGTGGGCTCCCGCCCCTTTTTGGGTTGTGCTGTTTTTCTAGGCCGAGATGGTGTTGGCTTTGTTATTTTTTTCTTTCTTTCCTAGGGTTGGGGAATGTCAGTGCAGCGGTCAGGATTCGGCCATTTCTGCTACTGGACTATAATCCCCAACGCCTGCACCATAAGCTGGGTAATGGAGGTAACTAACCCTGGGTAACAGAGTTAATAATAGGGTTAACTCACCCTGGGAAACAGAGTTAATAATAGGGTTAACTCAACCCTGGTGTAACAGAGTTAACCAGAATATATGTGTTTCTGTGCAGGCGAAACAACGCACTGTGCCATCATGATAAACGCCAAGTTATCAGTATGCTGCTCGTCTTCTGCAGCTGCTGTGCCACCGACGGCGCTTCGACACCATGAAAGGCGGTTGCAGGCGGAGGATGTATTTGGACGAAATGCCGATGCACAGCTCGATTCCGCATGTGTTTCTGCTGAAGGGTCGGCGACCCGATTACGCGGGGGGTGCTCTCCATTGCGTTGCGCTGGCGCCTCAGGCCTGCTGACGCGTCGTGCCCCTCAGGCTTATTTCCTGAGACGGCAAGCGCACGGCCACACGGAGGACAGCTCTGTGAACCTCAACTGTGGGTGCTTGTTGCAAGACGCGTGGAGGCCAAGGGAACATGTGGTGTCTGCTTGGGCGCCTTTCTTGTCGCCAAATGACTCGCAAAGGGGGGCGCTTGGTCCCAGGCTATCAAGGTAGTATGGCTTGCTACTTGGGTGGGGGGCAAAACCTACTCTCATTCTCACTGAGTTTGCAAACAGAACGGTCGATAGTTGTTGTTATGTTCCATCACACACACAGGCTGTATCTGTTCCAATGGAGATAAGGGTATCTCATCTTGTACACACCGAAGAGGTTCTCCATATGAGAAGGCATCACCTTGAACTTCCCAGCGTGAGTAGGGTATGTCTGTCACCTCAGAATACGTTTCCTTTCTCCAAACGTATCGCGGCATGACCTGGCCTTCCTGTTTGTACCACATGCCGTCAGCCACCTGCAGGCCATTCCTTAAAATATCTACCCAAGTCTGTGGCACCGCGTTTTGCAACTGTTGAAGGTGTTGTTGTTGATGCCACAAACTAGTCAAAGCAGGCGCCAGTACTTCAAATGTTTTCCAGTCTGCTGAGTGAATGTCCCACAGATCCGACAAGGTCCCGATTCCTCTACCCATCCATGAGTTCCCAAATTGACCAGGTTCAAAGCATGCGAAAGACTGTCCCTGGACCGTCAAGATCCAGGGGTTGTTGAACAAAGGTTGAGTAAGCAGTCGCTCGAATATCATCTGGGGGGGTTGCAGACGTGGGCAAACAGATCTCCACGCCTTCAAAATATCAGCCCACACCCCCGACGGCATTTGCTTATGAAGATATTCAGAAAAAAGAAAAGCTAACCAAATACATCGCAATTCAGACCAATCAAGAAACGAAAAAAGAGTAAACTCAGCCAACTGTCTCCACGACGAATGTGGTGATTCCAAAATCACCCATGGCACCCATCGTGCTAGCAGGGCTGTGATCTGACTATCCGGGTCCAGAATCGAGAGGCCTCCGCATCGTTTTGGTTGTACCACGGTCTGCCAAGCAACCTTGGGTAAAAAATTTTCATCATTCATCTCCTCTTTCCATAAGTAGTGAGACACCAAATGCCTAATCATCTGAAGGGAAGGAGGGTCCAATTGGAAAAGAGAGCGTCTATACCATAATGTGGACAGAACTGCGTTGTTAATAACTATCGCCCTCCCAAACAAGCTAGTACCTTTATGTTGAACCCATGGCAGGATTGCTGCTCGCAATCGAGCAAGGGATTGTGTAGAATCACTCATCTGCTGCGGATCAAATGAAAGGCAATGTCCCAACATATGTTCCCGTTGTGATGAGATGACGACCCGAAGGCCCCAATGATAAGGAGGCTGTATCGCGGGCGGTACCAAGACAAAAGACTTGGACCAGTTCACCGCTGCTTGTGACAGTTGACAGAAAGTTTGAATTGTATGTCTCAAAGCAAAGAAAGCATAATCAGACAGAGGTGTGAACGCGACTGAATCATCTGCAAATGCTTCAGATTTAAGAATCGCTCCCGAGGGCAGTATCACTCCAGGAATATCAGGATTAGTCCTAATTAGAATATGCATTATTTCTACATACAATATGTACAAGTATGGTGCAACAGGGCAACCTTGCCGCACGGATCGAGTGAGCTGAATGGGGTTCGACAACACTCCATTAACACATAATTGCGAGGTAGCATTAAGGAGGACAGCAGAGACTGCATGTTTGAATTTAGGCCCAAATCCAAAAGTTGTTAATGTCGCCTGCAGAAATTCCCAACCCACCCGATCATATGCTTTCTCCAGATCGAGCAAAATAATAGCAAAGCTATAGCTCTCTCGCAAAGAATATTCAAGCAGCTGCTCCACAATCATTACATTATGAAGAATCTGTCGCCCAAAGACGAACCCAATTTACGTAGGGTGGATAAGATGAGGGAGCACATTTTGAAGTCTTGTTGTCAGAACTTTAACAAAGATTTTGTACAATGCAGGCATCAATGTGATCGGCCTATAATTTCTTATGTCCGTAGTAGCTCCTTTCTTGTGAGTAAATGTAATAATCCCTTGGAGCACTTGAGGCGGGAACGCAGCCCCGTTCCAGACAGCCTGACAAATGAGTAACAATTCTGGTAGCAAATGCAGTGAGCAATTCCGAAAAAATTGTGCAGGCAACCCATCCAAGCCCGGTGTTTTGTGCAAAGCCAAGGATCTGAGCGCATCAGTCACCTCTTGCATAGTAATATCCGCTTCCATGTTTTGCAGTTGGGTCGCATCTAACTTCTTATCAACTCTATATCAAACTTCATCATAAAAATGATGAAGCAACTGTTGTTCGGTGTACTGGGGCTGCGATGCCAACAGATTCTCATAAAATAAGGATATATTAGTTATAATAGATTGAGTGTCTGTTGCTAAAGGTGCCTGTGCATCAAATGGGTGTTGCATAGCCAAAACCAAACGGGACTGAGGCGGCGGGCGATGACTAGCAAAGAATGAAGCTGTCATCCGGGGTCCTTTGACTAGCCAACCCACACGTTTGTTGTGGGTGACAGTCTTCATAGCCGGCTGGACTTGAAAAGTCCAGCATTGCTGCAGATAATCCATTCTATTCATAAAAGTGCGTTCATAAACGCAAGAGCTCGACGCCATATGCATAAGATCCTGCATCTCATCATTGATGCGTTCAAGGTCAGTGCGATTGATAGTTAATATCATTCGCTTGATTAGCAATCCTCACTGCAGCACCACACGTTGCCCTCCCATATACCAATCTGCCTCAAGGAAAAGAGGTATTTGAAGGTACGCCATTTTGGCCAAAAGTCGTGCAGAAATTGTGTAAATTGTTGAGTGCGCACCACCCACTCTGGTAACGATTTCCTATCATGACCTGCCCTGACAGAAATACGAAGAAAGAATTCCAAGAACAAAGGTCTGTGGTCCGATCCCATATACGGCAATACAAAGCATCTAGACAACCTAGAGATCAAACCATCTGAAGTGAAAAAGAGATCCAATCGGCTTCAGGGTATATATTGTTGTTGAACAGCCCCTGCTGCAAAGAAGGTGAAGCCTCGATCAGAAGGGTGCAGCATTCGAAATAAATCAGAAAAACCATTCAAAAGAGCAAAATCAGACAATTGCAATGCATCCGGTCCCGCCAGTCCCGCACGAAGTGAGTCCACCCCCGGAACTAGTGTTGTGTTCCATCGCCTCCCAAAATTAATTTGTCCACATCCGGAATCAACCATGGCAGGGATTTAAAAAGATCAATCCGTTGTGGTTGCCAGGTACGAGCATAGATATTAAACACCGCCCATTGTTCTTGAAACACCTCAAATCGAACCCACTGCCATCGACCGAACGGATCGCATCTATAATCAGTAATTTGGAATGGCGCAGTTCGGGAAAAGAGGATGGCCACTCCACCACGAGTACCTTGGGCCGGGGCCCAAAACTTCTGGCCCAGCCACCAACCCCATTGTTGTGTGATGGCTTCATCATTCAACTTTGTTTCTTGCAAGAGTACAATTTGCACCCCTTTATTATGGACCAATGTCCTAATCAACGAACATTTAATCGCCACCCGTCTAGACCCCAATCCCCGAACATTCCATGATACCAATCGAATCGAATCGAATCCATCACAATTTACTTCGGGGGCCAGTCTGCACATTTGAGCAAAAGAAACTGATTTGAGAAAATGTTTTTGTGCCAAGGGACATGAGAGTCCACTTGGGACAGCAGCGCAGCAGTCCAACAGTCATAAAGGCGTGTGTCTACAGCTGTCTGCCCCGCAAGGTTTTTAAGCAACTGCAAGGAAATCCATCTGAGTTCTGCGAAGGTAGGCGGATCTTTCACTTCCGAGTCCACAATGGCATCCACAAACGGGAAAGCGTCTGTACCATAATGTGGACAGAACTGCGTTGTTAATAACTATCGCCCTCCCAAACAAGCTAATACCTTTATGTTGAACCCATGGCAGTATTGCTGCGCGCAATTGAGCAAGGAATTGTGCAGAATCACTCATCTGCTGCGGGTCAAATGAAAGACAATGTCCCAACAGACGTTCATGTTGTGATGAAATGACGACCCGAAGGCCCCAATGATAAGGAGGCTGCATCGCGGGCGGTACCAAGACAGAAGACTACGAATTTTTAACTTCAGTGTCTGAAGAATTCTCCCTCCTTTTTTCTCTTTTTTCTCTTTTAAAAGGGTGACGGCCAGCTCGATATCATCATGGAGCTGACCAGCCCTAGGTACTTCAGATTTGTAGTATTTCACTCATCTGCTTCCAGTGGAGTTCGAACTCAGCACCTGGTCTGTATTTCAACAGTTCAGTTCAGGGGGGGTGTACCGAGTACTGAATTCTATACGCTGACTTGTTCGCTTTCACTGTTCTCTGTGTTTTCTTGGGTCAATTTTGTTTTCCAGCAATGTTTGCGTGCTATGCCATTGGCTGTCTTGTGGAGAAAAACTGGAGATTTGCATCAAGCGCACTGCTCTCGCTCCTGCACCCGAGCATGGTTCCCGTAACCATCTTCAGTTTTGCCGGACAGGTGTGTGTGTGTGTGTGTGTGTGTGTGTGTGTGTGTG
>BFEA01000002.1:4373065-4388151 GCA_003427395.1 Chara braunii
GAGAGAGAGAGAGAGAGAGAGAGAGAGAGAGAGAGAGAGAGAGAGAGAGAGAGAGTTGTCAAACGGGCTTGGGAAGACCACCGAGAAAAGAAGATCTATGGAACTAAACTCTCGAGTGAACCAGCAGCGAAAAACACCTGGTCATGATCATCCATCAGGAATGTGAAGACAATTGGACGGACACAAGCACAAGAGTTTAGGTGACTTCGATGATGTTGATAGCCATATCAGCTTCCTAGTGCTCATTGGCGGATCAAGCACTGGCTGCTCATTGGCAGAATCAGGCTTTGGCTTCTCATCGGCAGGTCAAACAGCCATTCCTCATGGGCAGATCAAGCACGGGTTGCTTACTAGCAGATTAAGCATTGGCTGCTCATCGGCAGGTCAAACAGTCATTCCTCATTGACAGATCAAGCACGGGCTGCTTATTGGCAGATCAAGATTTGGCTGCTCATCGGTAGATCAAACACTCACTCCTCGTTGACAGATCAAGCACGGGCTGCTGATTGGCAGATCAAGCATTTGCTGCTCATCAGCGGATCAAACACTCATTCCTCATTAACCGACCAGTTATGTGTCGCTCATTGGCCGATGAGGCACTGACTGCTCATTAGCAGAACATGCACTGGCTGATTATTGACAGATCAGGCATTAGCTGTTCATCAGCAGGTTTACATCAAGGTAGACATATTGACCGTCGGAATCTTCGAACAACTGTTGACGCCTTACTATTTGGTCGCTTCAATGCGGCTGAATAGCGAAAGTGGTTTCTACTCTACAGCTTGAATCGGATGGCATAGTGTCCTCGAACCACTTCTAGCGTTTGCAGTACAGAGACACGGGAATAGGAGGGAGTATAATTATAATTGTTATTATTACTTTATTATTATTATTTTTTATTATCATCATTATCGGTCCGATTGCAAAAGATCTCAGAGCTCAATCTCCGAGTGGGAATTTGATAGGCAAGTTCGAATCCCACTCCCTGTCTATCGCTGAGGACCTCCGAAGCGAGCGCAGCGGGTGACAGACGTTGTTGCCCTTGGCTTCAGCGAGCGGCAGGCGTCCACCTCCCCGGGTTTCCTCACCGCGCGATAACCCACCCTCTGCTCCTACTCGCCTTATTCGCTATTTGAGGTTCCTAAGAGCTTTCTTTTTTCATCCTGCAATCTCCTGCCCCCTCGGAGATTCCAGTTTCCGTCATCAAGAGGGTAAGCCAGCGCTGCCTGAGGCCAATCGCACCAGGATGATCCCTCATCAGCCGGTACCCATTCGGCAACTGAAGCTGCCCGATGCCAATTGTATCTAATAAAGGATCCCCCAGCCGGTACCCCTCGGACGCCCTGATTCAACCCTCTCTCCGTCCTCACAAAGAGTCATCTCGTGCCCTTTACCCTCCACCTTGAACAGATCCCCCAAAACCCAACAGAACCTCCACTCACTTGTCCCCCTTTCGCCTCCCCAACTCCATCCTAGCAAAGAGTTCAAAGGACCATGTCCTCAGCAAGGGCCAGACACAATCCTCATCCTGCAATCTCCTGCCCCCTCGGAAATTCCAGTCTCCGTCATCGAGGGAGTGAGCCAACACTGCCTGAGGCCAATCGCGCCAGAGTAAACCCTCATCAGTCGGTACCCATCCAACAACCAAAGCTGCCCGACGCCAATCGCATCCAATGAAAATTCCCCTCGCCGGTTCCCCTCAGACAGCCCCGATGCAACCCTCTCTCCGTCCTCGCAAAGAGTCATCTCGTGCCCTTGCCCTCCATCTTGGACAGATCCCCCAAAACTCAACAGAACCGCCCCATACGAATTTACAAAATTTGAAACGAATTTTAGCCAATTATTTGGGACCACATGCAAATTACCCTCAGATGCCCTAAGTAGGACTTTTTACCAATACTATGAAATTCTCAGTTGATTTATTCGACAAAAAATGAAATCACTAATCCAGAAGTCCATTGAGATACAAAGGAGAAGCAGCTGATTTTGAAATCCGTAGGAAACACAAATAGGAAAAAGAATCTGATGTCCGCCCGAACTTTTAACTCTGATTTCCAGAACCAGGGTTCAGGCCATAGAAAACACAAATAGGAAAAAGAATCTGATGTCCACCTGAACTTTGACTTTGATTTCCAGAACCAGGGTTTAGGAAATCGCTAAGACCGTAAGTCAAAAATTTACTAATCAGAAAAACTTATCGTATGAGCATCTAGGACTATGACATAGAAAGGGTACACGGATAGCCCAATTATTGGATTATCATCATTATTGAAAATAACAGCTCTGTAAAAGATAGGAACTATGTAGCAAAAAAACACAGAAAATTGCTTCGAGATTATCATCATTATTGAAAATAACAACTCTGTAAAAGATAGGAACTATGTAGCAAAAAAACACAGAAAATTGCTTCGAGCAAGGAAATGGTCAACAAAAACCTGTTGATCATCTCAGAAAGAGCAAGATCATGTCAGATGATCAACCTAAAAGGACAAATCGAGAATCATGCAAGAAATCTCTGGTTATTATTAGTAGGAGATTAGTGGGAGATCACTTCAAAATCAACAAATCCTATCCCTTCTTCCTCAAACCACCACTTACTTCTACTTACCTCTCACCCTTCAAACCTTACCCCTGCACCTTTGGGGGAGGAAGAATTCCCTTCCTCCCACTGCTAGCTTCTAGGCTCGAAGCAAACACCAGCACCAAAGGCATAAGCGACCGTCTTCGATTCCCGCAAAAATCGAAAACAGTGTGGCACCCCCTCGCCAAACCCGCTGACGAGTCGCCACAGGGGGTTCAACACCACCATAGCTGTATGCTCACCGTACCCTTACCTACGGTTGAGGAAGAGGGAAGGGTATCACCCACCACGTCATCTCTAGGTAGCATTGCACACGACAACACCCGAAATAGTAACCCATCCAATCGAGCTTTGCTATGCCACTACTCCCACGTCATTATTTCATCGCCAGCATTCATTCCCGTGCACAGCGATGCCGCGGTTCACCCCTCAGTCCACCAAGCAAAACCCCTCCGCCACGTGGACGACCAAACCCCATCTGTAATCCGTCGAACAGCGATGCCATAATCCCTCCCACGACGCTCCCTCCGATCAGCTGTGCTCCATAGCACCCCGCGCATCGACTTCGTTATTAGGCACCACGCTCCAATCGGTAGCCCAAGGCTAAAACAACGCGCGTCAATTGCCATGGCCATCACCATAAACCTCTGCAGGAGTCGCTCCCCTAATCCAGCTGTCGTCTCGCCATATCCCGTCGCTGTTCAACTCCTTTCCAACATCGCCGACCGCAGTCGCCATACCCACCCGCTGCCGCTACCCACCAACCTCTCAAGCACCGTGCCGTTCTCAAGCACCGTGCCGTGTGAACGCGCCTGATCGAACCGGGCGCAGCGCTCCCGGTAGCGCTGCGCCCTCGATTCCCCCGCTGACGCACCACTCATTTTAATTCTCTTTTTATTTTTTCTTATTTTTATCATAGTGTTTATTTTCTGTATTGGATTTTTAATTCAAATTTGGTAAAGAATTTGGATGTAGTGCCCAGGCACATGTTGTTTAGTTTATGTTTCTCCATATCATTGTTTTTTTTTCGGAATTTTTTGAAAACTTTTTGTTTTTTTTTGGTCCGCGTTCGGCCCGAACGGCCGAACGCCTCCCGAAGGGGTCCCGTACGTTCGGGCGTTCGGGTTCGGGCGTTCGGCCCGTCCCGAACGCCGGTAACCTTACAGCCAAGTATATTACAAGCATAGCCAACCATAGCTAACCACAGCCAAGCAAATGCCAAGCACATCCAGGGAATAGCCAGGGAATAGCCAGGGAATAGCCAGGTAATAGCCAGGGAATAGCCAAGGAATAGCCAGGGAATAGCCCAGGGGATAGCCAGGAAGCTGTGAACAGCAAGGAATATCCAAGAATAGCCAACAATGTCCAAGAATAGCAAAGCATGGGGGCAGGAATAGTCAAAAGCCTATTGAAGGCGAAGATAACATTGAACAGCCCCCACATATAGCGCAACCTGCCATTATCCATCAGTCCAGAATAGCCAAACATAGTGCAGCATGGCCGAAAATAGCCAAACAAATCCAAGGAAGTGTTAAACCACCAGCACCCCGCCCAGCCATGCCATTTTTCTCCGATGCGGCCGTTAACGCGCTGCACCGCGAAGGAGGGGGGTCGGGTTACTGGATCAAAATGGCTGCCCGCACCAGCCTAAAGAAGGCCCGTGTCGTTTCTTTTTTTTTTCCGTCCCTTTTTTTTTTTTTGCGCAGGGCATTTCCAGGGTGGGAAAAATGTTGGCCAAAGGTGTCGGTGGTGGTGTTTTTTCCTTTTTCGGTTTTTTTTTTTTTTTTTTTTTTTTTTTTTTTTTCGCAGAACACAATTATTATATTCCCAAAACAAAGACCCTTGAGGCCGGAGACCTCACAATTCAACCCGGAGATAGACCGGCAGCGTCAGCCGGTTTAGCTTTGAGTAACAGCTGGAATCTACAAAACAATACCAAACAGAACAATGTGTTCTCTACTTACCATATAACAATAATTTCTACCATTCTTCCTGGGAACTATCTCTTCATCCGTCTAAACTATCTCTTCAAAGTACCCAATAATAGTACCAATTATCCTACCAGTCGGCTAATATTCATCTAATCAATCCCTAACTACTACTGACCTAGTTTGGTCAGATAACAACCTATAACGGTTGGTGGAATGTACTGTTCCGAGTGACCCGGGCGGCGGGCACTCTCCTTCCAACCACCCTTAAATGGTCTACCGCGACCTCTACCACAACCGAGTGCCCTGGTTGCAACGGCAAAAAAAAGAAGCCTCCCTAAGCCTCAAAGCCGCACAAACCAAAAAAAGGGGGACCTTGGCCTCAAGAACCACCAAAGTCCTCTGCTCCTACTACCTACCCATCTTCCCCCTTACCTATTCTACCCCAAAACACTAACTCATGTGTTCTGCCCTAACCATTCTGAAATCTGCAGACTGCCCTGAGAAGAAATCTTCGCCAATTTCCCCTGAATGGTCCACGTCTTGAGGAACCAGTCAGTGTTTCGCTGTCCGTTTGTCCGGCTCACCTTCCTGAGCCAGTCTGCTTTGATCTGAGATCTCACCAGATTCTTGAACATCCTCTCCGCCTGCTTCTCCTTCATTGGTTCGCCCCTGAACCGCCTGGCATTCCTGTCCAACCAGATCACCCACAACATGCAGCCCCTGATTACCTGTGCGACGTAGTCCCACCCCTGTTTACCTTGACCTGGGCTGGGTAGAGTTCCAAGCAAAACCTATCTTTTCCCAGTCAGATCCGTTCTCCCTGAGAAGCTAACCAACCACTTCGCCCACCACTTCAAGTTCCACTACTTATTGGAGGTGGGACATTCCCACCAGGTGAGAGGTAGTCTCCGGCTGAATGCGGCATCTGTCGCAGTGCAACAGTACCTCCATTCCTCTCTCCGCAAGCCAAAGGTATCGCCAGGTGAGATTGCAACCACAACAGAGACGCTATCTTCTGGGACGGAAGTTTGGCCAAGCATGGCCCGAAATAAGTTCAAATAACCGCTATCTGCCAGGACGAGGGACCCGTTTTGCAGCTTTTTGAAATAAAAAGTAGTTTTTTTTTTTTTTTTTTTTTTTTTTTTTTTTTTTTAAACTGAAAAAGGGCTTGCTAAAGCATAGTCAAGCACAGCCAGTTATAGCAGCAACCACACAATACCCTTTAATTTTATTTATTTATTTAATAATAATTAAAAAAAGGGCTTAGAGTTACAAGTTACCAAATGTGACATAATAGCCCGGCCAACATCAACTAGTCCACCATCATAGCCAAAAGCACAATACCCTAGCCCATCCTAGTGAACCAAGAGCCTATTACGGCCAGGTTCATGCTTTCTAAACATGAACACAGACCAAGAAAGCTGGTTTGTGCAGACAGGTGTGACTGGACAACAGGAGACATGGGAGCAACAAGGGGTTCGGTGAACGTAGTCAGAGTTTGAACTCTGCGTAAAAGTAGAGCGAACGGTGTGCACAGGCAGCGAAAAGGGAGAGGGAGGAGGAGGAATAGATGACGGAGGGAGGGGGGGGGAGTGCGAGAGAGGGAGGGAGAGGGAGGGAGAGGGAGGGAGAGGGAGGGGACAGGGAGGGGATAGGGAGGAGGTTGGCAAGCTGGCAGGATTTCGCAGCACAGGACCTGCTCCTTCAGTTCTGCAGAGATTCCCAGTGCCTCTGGCTGATACAACTTTCCTGACTTGACGCGAACAGCACAGGCTGTACAGCAACCTGCATCAGACCATAAATTGGACCAGATTCATCAGACTCAGTACCGGAAATTGGACCGGATTCATCAGACTCAATCCACTTGCCCTTTTTTTTCTTTCTAACTGTAGCCCCTCCTCAATAAATCTTCTTCACCAAATGACACGGATAACATTCATTGGCGTACTAGCGCGCGGACATTCTCGAGCCGCATGACAAGAAAACCACAGCTTTCAACCACCGGTACATCCGAAAAAGAAGATTGAGCCTCTGCTAAAAGTTCGGACGCCATGGGCCATCGATAAAATGAATCGGCGGTTCATGGCCTTCTAATTTTTATTTTTATTTTAAATTTCGACCATTTCTCGATTTATGCCTGTCGTCCTTGCGCTGGGGCCACTCGCTAATCTTCTCTTTCTCTGTATGGCCTTGTAGGCTTGTACATTTTAGGAGAGGCTCAATCTGCTTTTTCCGATGCACTGGCGCTTTCCGTGAGCTATACCTGTGCTTGGGTGTGACTATTCTTTGACTATACCTGTGCTTGGGTGTGACTATTCTTTGACTATACCTGTGCTTGGGTGTGACTATTCTNTTGGACTATACCTGTGCGTGCTTGGGTGTGACTATTCTTTGACTATACCTGTGCTTGGGTGTGACTATTCTTTGACTATACCTGTGCTTGGGTGTAAAGCATTCATTTGGCGTGCTAACTCACACACAGAATGGACAAAAATAGTAACACCGAAGCACAGGTATAGTCAAAGGTATAGCTCACCTAAACTAAACATGATGAACAAAGCTGTTCTGGCGATGAGACCCTACGCGACGTTCAACCTGTCCCCAGTCCGGCATCATCTCAGGGGTGGCAGTAGTACCTGGCAAAGGGAAATGCTCAATAGCAAGCAATTTACCTTTAGACTCTTCTGCTATTGAAACCGGGACCGGGACCGGGCCTTTTGGGCTCTTTTGGACCTTTTGGCCCCGCTCGTGAAAGCGGGGAAAAAGCTGACTGAACCCGAACGGCCCAAAAAGGAGCGGTCCCGAGGGGGAACAAGAGAATTCAAGGAGTGCCAAAAGTGCCAAAAGGGCCAAAAGGGCCAAAAGGGACGAAAGGGGTGGTCCCTAAATGGGCAACCAAAAAATCCAAGAAGAAAAAAACAGTAAAGGCTGACCCTTCTTTAGATCCTTTAACAGCCATTTCGTCAAAACGGACATATTCTATTTTTTGAACGAAATTAAAATTGAGTTTTTGGGCCGAAATCTGGTCCAAATTTTTGGCTCCTGGGGGTCTGGCGTTCCCAGAACGCCGGACCCCCTAGATGTATCTAGTCTCAAGCTGCGACCAGATACATCTAAGGGGGTCCGGCGTTCTGGGAACGCCAGACCCCCAGGAGCCAAAAATTTGGACCAGATTTCGGCCCAAAAACTCAATTTTCATTTTGTTCAAAAAATAGAATGTCCGTTTTGACGAAATGGTTGTTCCTTATAAAACTGAGTGGATAGAAACAAAGCCAGAAACATCGAATCAAAGCCAAGTGAAGGCTGAAACAACTGAATCAAACTGGAACTCTGGTGGTCCCAGGGCTTATTATTAGCTCAGTGCGCACACGATCTTGGGATCGTAATGGGCATACTCATGCCAGGATGATGTCAACTGAGTCTGGTCGTAAGTGCAGTTGCACACATGGCAGAAAATACTAGTTTGAGCATGCCGCCGGCCTTGTGATAGAAAGGGCATACTCACATCAGGACGACTTCTGCTGAACCTAGTTGTAATTACAGTCAGATGCATGGCAGCGAAATCCAGTTTGAGCATACAGCCTTATGATAGAAAGGTTCATACTCACACCAGGACGACTTCTGCTGAATCTGGATGTAATTACAGTCAGATGCATGGCAGTCAATCTGGTTTGAGCATGCCCTGGGAGTAGGACGAAATCGGAAGAAAAGTAGAGAGAGAGAGAGAGAGAGAGAGAGAGAGAGAGAGAGAGAGAGAGAGAGAGAGAAGGGAAGGGGAGGGAGGAAACTCACCTGCGGCCTGGTCTTTTCAGGGTGTGTCTGACCGCAATTGTGACCAGTTCTGTCAAAATATATCCTGTGAGTATGGCCTGAGAAAGAAGACTGAAAACATTTTGCACAGGTACCAACAAAGAAACTGAGAGAAGCCATCCCTACCCTAGTACGCGGGGACTGGGATGATGGATCCACCTATGGTGGATCGGATATCATGCTGACGTCAACAGGTTGCATTGCCGGGTTGCGACGATGGTATGGGAGAGGAGAACCGCTGAAAGCATATCAGTGAGAAGTTGGGAACCCCCCCCCTCTTAATTTAATTTATTTATTTTTAATTATTTATTTATTTATCTTAAATTATTTATTTATTTATCTTAAATTATTTATTTATTTATCTTAAATTATTTATTTATGTATTTATTTAAAATTATTTATTTATTTATTTATTTATTTATTTATTTATTATTTACTTATATCTATTTATTTATTTATTTATTATTTTTATTTATTTATTTATTGTTTGTTTGTTTGTTTGTTTGTTTGTTTAAGTGTGATGCTTTATATTGCTTCAGAAATGGAAGACGAGGCTGGGGACCCCTCGCAATTCAACCGGCCCGGGGAAGAAATTACTGGGGCCATTCCCCCAGCTTCGGCTGATTGCGGGAAACGGGGTCCAGCATCCCCATAGCCATCTCTACTCTATCAAAGAAAGTACTTTCCAAAAAGGAAGTGAAGCAGCAGAGCTAAAAGCCTATCTCTCTCAAGGGCAGTGTAATCAGCAGCACCTTTTTTTTTTCTTTTTTTTTTTTTTTGAATCAACAACACTTTTAACCTATCGCTGAAACACAATAAAAAATCACACAGATTTGTAGAACAAGGAAACAATCTAGCTTATGCAGACAGCCAGATACAGAAATCCGCCGCCGCCATTTCCACAAGGCCAGCCAATTCCACCTGTTTGAGGTTGAACCCAAGCACAGACACACAATCCTACAACATCTATAATATCCCCACCAACAATAATCCCCTTCACCCCAATCAGGGATACCCTCATGCCTTGTCTTTCCAAACCCCCCGCGAAAAGCCTGAGCTGCCTAGGAGGGTTTCCCACCACGCCCCCTTGGATCTTCGTGGAGTTGCGATCACAATGGGTACAACTCAAGTTTGCTCGTCGCCGCCTCCCCAGTACCACCTACCCCGTACCGTTCCCACCGCCCCTGGTTACACTCTCACTGTTCAAGCTGGGACTGCTGCAAGTGGTACCATCGGTTGCACCCTGAAAGTACAATTTTTTTTTTTTTTTTTTTTTTTTAACTTTAAGAAAGGAAAATCTTTTCTCATTGACGGATCTGCCCTCTTTTTTTTTTCTTTTTTTTTTACGCATCTCCAATCGGATCTGCCCTCCCACCAAAAAATGGGTAGACTATCTTTGAGACTTTGAACATGTTGCCACAAGAAAAAAAAAAAACTTGAGGCTCTGTCCGCAGTCATTGAAATAGAAGTTGATTCAGAACTGAAAATTTCCAATTTCATTCAAATAAATAAATAATAAAATAAAATAAAAAAACATCAAATAGTGTCAAATACCCCAAAAAGGGGGGGTTGTCATTTGATATGGTAACATCACTCAATATGGTCCCACCTACCGCTGTTGAGTTCAGAAAACTCAACGGTGTGACGCCATATCGACATTAATAAATTAGAAGCAAAAATTTTAAAAACTGAACTTGAGAGTTGGGGTTCAATGGTTTCGTCAACATTGGGCTTCTTGCCCTTCCCTTGTCACCATTGATGCTTGCTCAGGCGACTTTAGTTTTGGCCCTTTTTTGCAGTCTTAGAAATAGTGTCCATTGATGCCAGGTTCTGGAATTGATTAGTATGTATTTTTTAGCTGTGTCTTTGGATTAATACAGGGGAGGGGCTCCACCTCACAGAGTAGGATTGGAGACCTTGCTGCCCCTGAATATGGCTCCTTGCTGATTTGTTTTCTCCTGCCTTGGGCACTGGGCCCTTAATTAAAACAAGAAAGAGTTTTATTAAAAAAAAACACGCTAGAAACAGCTTTTCTCCTTATTTTTGATAACGTAACTCAGAGAAATGAAACATGTCTGGAACAGTTGGAGTGAATGTCTCCGTGTCCGGAAAAAAAAAAAAAAAAAAAAAAAAAAAAAAGAAAGTCTCCGTGAAAAAGGGATACCCCCCCCGTGGTGAGGGGACGGGAGGTCACCATTTGTAAAATGGACAGGGACAACGTGGATGGCCAAATGCATTCATTGCCCAACGAAGGAAACGAGTTTGATGCCAGAGAGCCAAACACAGCTGTCAGAGTTCCTCCGTTTCAGGATGCAATGATGTCTGGTAGGGTAGTTTTCTCAACTTAAAATGGTTTCCCGCCCGAACCGAAAGGCCCGAAGCATACGACAAAACGGATTTCACGTCAAATAAAAAATCTACAAAATGACCAAATCTAAGAGGTTATTCTCCTGTATTTTGGTACCATTAGATTCGCAATACATCAACGGCAGAGCTCCGTCCCACCATGCCACACGTGATAGAAAGCTCAGCGTTGAGAAAACTCAACGCTGTAGGTGGGACTTCACCCCTGGAGAAAGGGAAGTTTTTAGCAAAGAAACAAATTAAAATTTCAAAAATAACAAATCGAAAAAAGTGGAAAAAAAAACCAACAACGAAGAACTCACCCATTCGGCATGCAAATGGCAGTTTTATGGCTTGATCCTCCGCCGTGTGCAGGATGTATTGGTCCTGAAGGAATCCGGAAAAAAAAAGGAAAAAGGAAATATGAGACGGCAGCAATCAGTCAAAAGTCCAAGAAAAACAAAAGAAAAAGGTTCAAGAAAAAAGTATATTGGTCCTCAAGAGAAAATTAAGAAGGAAAACGAAAGGGTTAATTTTAAAAATATCTAGGCTACTAACAGCCGGGCCGCCCCGGGCGGCCTGGCCGTGGAAGGACCAAAGTAGGTCCCAGCAAAAAAAAAAAAAAAAAAAAAAAAAAAACTGAAAAACAATTCTGCTATGCAGAAAAATAAACTAAACAGCGTTTTGCGTCAGAATTGCTGATATAGCATAGTCTTTTATAATTTTCTATACTAATCATCATCATCTTCAGCATCATCATCATTAGTATGATTATCTCATAGTTTTACATAGAATTTCATCATCAGTATCATCATCATCATCATAATTGGCATGTTCTGTTCGGACACTCCGGGTAGACTGTGAGGACCCCGGCCTCAATCTTYTTWTTGGTAATGATATCAGCCTTGGGCACTGGGCCCGTAMWAAMAAAMAAAMAAAMAAAMAAAAMAAAMAAAMAAAAAAAAAAAAAAAAAAAAAAAAAGGGTCATATCAAAATTCTTTACCAAATTCAAAATAAAAAATATATTTTTTTTATTATTATTATTTTTTTTTTTTTTGGCCCAGTCGGGCAAGTGGTCCCGGGTCATTCTGTTAATATTTTTTAAATATTGCTTTTTTGAAAGTTTGGCAGCAAAAATGACTTCGGTTTGGAGTTTCCTTTGCAAAAATAGATGTTTCGTGGCAGCTTTACCGGGCGCCCATAGTTTCCGAGCAAAAATATACTATTTTTACTATTTTTAAGTATTTTAACTATTTTATTTTTTTTGCTGTCGATTTTTATTTAATTATTTTTTTGTCCATATAACCGATTCCCGGCATCCCTTACATCATTTGCTGCGGCCAAACGGGCTAAGCGATGCACTCTACGATTTCGCCTCGTTTCACAGCGAAAACCCCCTCCGCCTCTGGTGAATATTGACACTCATCAAAACTGATGGTGAGCATTGACACACATCAACAAGCAAACACCTAAAACAGTGTTTGATTCAATTTTACCCGAAAGTCGGTCCACAGGGTGTCAGGGAACTTTTTTTTTTTTTTTTTTTTTGGGTCCAGGACCTAGCAGCTCAACGTGACCAAGAGCTTATAGCCACATCCGCATCGGATTCCAGATACGGAGAGAAAGCATCCAATCACAAGACATGACATCAGCGAGCTTAAGATGATGAAGAAGATAGAGAGAGAGATGAACGAAGAGGGATGAGGAAAGATTAGAAATAAGAAGAATAGGCAGAAAAGACAGCAACGCGCTTCAGAGCCTTTCTCCAGAACGTGACTTGGCAGGCTTTAAACCAGGACGAATAACATAGTGTGTAGAGCTTGCACCGAAAATAGGCGTCATGCCCGTATCGTCAACTTCTATGTCAAGCTAGTTGGCGGATGACCCGACATGTTTCGTCCGGTCGCCGAAACCGGAACTCCTCAGGGGTCTTCGCCACAATTGAGGGGCTATTGACAGCGTCAACGGAATCTTTCTTTTAAAGCATAGCGACCGGAAAGATCGGCCGAAGACCTCGGAAAGGACGAAAAAACGTCCCAGAAGTACCGGAACGTCCCAGAAGTACCGGAAAGCCCATATGCCCAACTGCGGGCCCAAACCTGCCAATTGTCAAACACTCAAAGTCCCCAGAAGGGCCAGAAGGTTCTAGGCCACAAAGAATAAAGAAAGCAGAGATCGAACCTCAGACCTATAACAAGTAGTACCACATCAAGTCTGAGATGCCCACAGTTCAGTCTTTTGAAACCCGGATCGAACCCCCCAAGACCTATAGAAAACCAACGAGGTTAAGACTGCATCAAATCAGAGAGGCTCACAGCTCAAACCTCAGCAACCCAAAGGATAAAGAAGGCAGAGTTTCGAACCCCAGACCTATAGAAAGCCAAAAGGATTGAGACCTCATGACATGTGAGAGGGCCACAGTTCAAACCCTCAGATATTCAATACAATTGCCCCCTACTTATCCAAGCGCCCCATGCGCCCCCTGCCTACTCAAATGCCCCTCGCCTATCCCGATACACCCTACATACTAGAACTACGTGACCCATGAACCCTCAACACCTTTGGGAAATGTTTCTCCCATCCTGTAAGGCACCGAACCCAGTCATCCCAAAGTCCACCAAACTTCAGAGAGAAATTCCTCAAACTTTCATCAAAAATATCATAAAGGAAACCCCTCAGTCGCAGCTCCACTTTCAAAGAAAGTAAGAAAGCAGCTTCTGCCGCGGGCAAGCTCATAAATCGCTTGGCCCTATGCAGAAAGGAGCTCAGCCTGACGATTGCCATCTTCTGCCGCTTCCCAACATATGAACAGTTATCCTGGAGATTTTGAAAGACCACCTCCGGATCAAAAATCATCTAAGACTTCTCATTTTTGCGCACAGCACCACATTTGACCCCAATCGGCCAGTCAAACGCTCTTACCACGCACCCAAGGAAATCCCAGAAATCGGAGAAAGCAGTACGTTCTAGCACGAGATTGCGATCATAACAACCATCGCATCATAACAACCCTCGCATTTACTCGAGATGGACCTTCAAGTAAATTCGAGGGTTGTTCTAGCATTTTCCGGATCAAGGAGCATCCCCCTCACCCTACTCGATAAAGATGGAGACATGGTACATCGTCGATCAAGCGTATCCCATGGACCTCTGGCCTCAGGTACTCAGGGACTCAGGCCTCAGGTACTCAGGTACTCAGGGACTCAGGGACTAAGGGACTCAGGGACTCAGGCCTGAGGCCAGAGACCCACCATCAGGCCGGTAATGGTACAGTCCTGGAACAAAACGTTGTCCTGGTCCGAAACCAGTACCTCGCATTTTTCATTTTTCGGATTTGTTTTTTCATTTCCACGCACGTTGGGAAATTCCAACACGCGTGGGAAGTTCCCTAGGTGAGCATGTGGCATGCAGGGCGGTGGGCACTATGAAGACTGCTTTTGAGAGAGAGAGAGAGAGAGAGAGAGAGAGAGAGAGAGAGAGAGAGAGAGAGAGAGAGAGAGGTTCGGGCTGGCACGTGGCGGTGTGTAAAAAAAAAAACAAAATGGAAGGTTCTTTAGTCTTATTCTTCCTGGAGAGAGAGAGAGAGAGAGAGAGAGAGAGAAGGGGAGTGAGGGGGACAGGTTGGCTTTGACAACGCGGCAGTACCACATGGCAGCCCTGACCTCTCTCTCTCTCTCTCTCTCTCTCTCTCTCTCTCTCTCTCTCACACACACACACACACACACACACACACACACACACACACACAAATGTGCGTAGGGGATTGTGCGCGTCACTCAAAACTTGTGCGCATGCGGATCTTTCGGTCCAGATTGCAAAGTTGCACACCCGCCTGACAGGGGCATAACACAAATTTCGGCCCAACAGGGCATTCCGCTCTACTCACATCTTTCAGGGGCATTTTGGCACATATCTCAACTTATGGGGGTATTTTGCAAATTATCCCAAAAAAAAAAAGGGGTACGTAGGCCCATCTGTGCATGTTGCAGACCCGCACACGGCCCACCAGCTTATTGCGACTCTTATGAAACCGGGAAGGTATGTCTTCCCGTAAAACCTACCCCCACTTCCTCCCCCCTCTTTCCCCCCCCCCCCCCCAACAAAAAAAAAACAAAAGGAAGAGAACCCTACCAACGGGCGTATACCTCAGGGCCTACTCACATTAGCACTATCTTAAATGTGTCGGACCGCATTTTCGACCGAGCCTGTATGCATTTGGCCGCAATTCCGTCCAGAATAAGTGAAAAAGAAAGTGCTAGTGTGAGTATGCCCTCAGTTGCCACGTCGCAATGAACTGACTGTTGATTTACAGGCCCAAGTTCGAATCCAGATGCAATCAAAGATGAGCAAATAAACTAATTTATTCAGTATTACCCAGGGGGGGGGTTCAGTTTGATGATGACATATTTGTTTGTTTTTT
>BFEA01000002.1:4417761-4428066 GCA_003427395.1 Chara braunii
TTTGGGTTTTAAAAGGAGAGGCGCACACACCTGCATGCTAGCGCAGGCTCCAAGCTGACTGCCACGTGGCCGACTGTGGAAGTACGCGTCTGATTCTTCGTCCGACACTTTCTCAACGGGACCCTCGATCCGCACCTGTTGAATGGAAATCATATCAGCGTGCTTTCGCATGTTCATTTCTCTGGAATTTTTTTTCTCTCCCCTGCACCTCCTTCTCCCAATCTCCATCCAAGCACATCTTTTTCTTTTCTCTCTCAATTTGACACACAGGCACAAATACTAAGGAAAATTTGAAAAAAGGCAAAAGAAAAACAAGTAAAATCAACAAACTTCCTAAACAAAACAAAAAAAAACAAAACTAAAAAAAAAAAAAAAAAAAAAAAAAAAAAAAAAAAAAAAAAAAAAAAAAAAAAAAAAAAAAAAAAAACAATTCAAGAAATAGACCCATAAGTTCCATAACCCTTAGGGTAACTGGTTCTGCTTATAGGGTATTTACTATTTAAGCGTCCTCCGTCGGCAGGTAGTGCTTCTCTGTTCTGTTGTCAGCTCGGTAGGGCCTGTAGGGCGAGGCGTCGACATGGGTAGTTAAGTAGGACTTGTGAAGGTAGGACCGTAGGACATTGAGACGGATGGATAGTGTAAGGCAAGAGAGAATAAAATAGGGTATGAAAGAAAAGAAAAAACTGTCAAAAAAAAAAGAAAAAAAAAGAGGAGAAGACAGCTGTAATTTTTGTCTTAAAAAAAGGAAAAAAGTTAAAAAAAGTTCAAAAAACTTGAAAAAAGGAGATAAGAACCTCCGTAATCACTACTTGGTCATGCCTGATTGCGAGAGAAGGATTTGCAATCGATTGGAATTTGAAACCGAATCGACTTCCACGATTTTGATGCTGTCGGAACGCACTTACACGTAAAGATGGCCAGGTACGTGGGTCTAATACAACTGCAACACTGTCAGAATGTACCACGACATGTAAAGACGGCCAGGTACATTATCTGCACCAGTCTGCACACATATCAACGTACATTCTCGTCTCCGTTGTGCAACTATGATCCGATTGAACGCGATCACACTGCAATTTTTTTCACTGGATTTTTGGAGGAAATTTGGACTCACGGCATTGGGAGGGGGGAGGGGGGAGGGGGGCAAGGAGAACATCATTGTTTCGAAAGTGAGGAGCTGTAATTAGCACAGGTGTTGCAGGGGTATAGGATGCAGGATAAGATGCACATGCATGAGAGAAATGCAGCGTTTAGTATTATTCAAAATGTCAAAAACATTTCTGCTGTGAGCGCATGGGTGGCAAGAATCGAGGCAGAGATGCACGGAATTTTCGTACATGAAACATACCTGTTTTTGCAGGTCTTCCCACCAGAACACTAGTGCCGCCCTCGGATTCTCCGCAAGCTCAGCACCCTTCCGGCTATTGTAGTTTGTGTACCTGGTCGATGCACACAGTTTGGTTCTGAGTTAACGATGCTGCTCTTTTCCCTTCTTTTTTTTTTCATTTGTGAGTTAACACTGCTTGTTATGACCACATTCATCCCATCTTCTCTCTCTGCTGATGCATTTTCATCGTCCTCTCGCCAGTTCTCCGGGAAAAGTGGAAACACCCAGGGATGAAAATGCATCAGCAGAGAGAGGCAAAAGGGAGTTCAGCAAGACTTCCTGAGCTCTGGAGTTGAAGTCTAGCTGAACGCGAAAACCAACCAGGACTACTACAATTGCAAAGAATCCACACACACACACACAAAAAAAAGAAGGAAAAAAAAAAAAAACGAAGAAAGGGCCCCGAAATAATTTTTGGCACCCCCAAACGTCCGGTCAGGTAACCCTGGTTTTGTCTTTCTTTTGCCTGTAGAATTTTGTTCCTTTTTTCCTCCTTTTTCCTAATTTAAAAGGGTGGACGCCTTGAGATATCATCATCGATCTGAATAGCCCCGAGTTATTTCGAAGTTTTATCTGATTTCATCAGCATGGTTCGAACCTTGTTCTGTTCTTAGCAATGCATTTCATCCATGCTTTGTTCAGAATAAGTGCACCAAGGATTGTTTGTCCTACGACATCCGTTCTGTATTCCACACGTAACAAACAAACCATCCAACCAACAAACACACACACACACACACACACACACACACAACAACAANTAGCTGCTACAGTCCTGAAAGGTCAAGGTCGTAGCTGCTACAGTCCTGAAAGGCCAAGTCCGCAAACTTCCGGAAGGTCCGGAAGTGGCCTTTCATGTTTCTTCTCACGTTATACACAGTAGGCCAGAGGCAAGTGGGCAAGTGGTGAGTCCAACTTCGCTTAGACAGCGGTACCCAGTCCCAGTCTCACTTTGCACAGTCAGCAAGTACCATGAGGGACTGTGTGCACCATGGCTCTTATACACATCTAGATGTGTATAAGAGAAAGCACACACACACACACACACACACAACAACAACAAAAAAAAAAAAAAAAAAAAAAAAGACAATTTGTTGTGCTTTGCAACACTTGTTACGAACAAGTACCTGAAGGATTTTGTTCTTCATTTCGCTCTTAGCATTACAATTCCCACTGCTCAGTTAAACCGCTGCTACCTTCAGGCCTCTCCTTATGATCATGATGGCGGACTTGCGCTGCGTGCCAAGTTCAAAACCAGAACAGGCATGGCGCTCTTTTTTCTTTCTTTTGGGCTGGCGCCATCAGCCACAGAAGTCCAGTGGGCTGAGCCCCCAAAGAATGTGCCACTGGTCAACCTCGCCCGTCTCAAAGTTTGCCTGGGAGAGGTAGGTAGTGGCGACAGTTTACGGAGAAGTGTTTTTTTGTTACGGATAAGTGTTTCGTAAAACCTCCAAGCCTCTCTTTCCCCTCATGATGGCAAAACTTGTCCTGCGTGCCAAGTCCAAAACCAAGCGGCTCAGCACTTCATTTTTTCCCTTCGGGCTGTGGTGCCACCCGCCACAGAGGTCCCGGAGACCGAGGGCCCGAAGAAACTGCGCCAGGGGTCAACTTCGTTGCAAAAAAAATGCCTTGTAGAGAGGTAAAGGTAGTTTAAGTGCACTAAAGGCTGCACTATGGATATTGTTCTTTATTACACTATTTAAGATGAGCGGTCACCCCCAGGCTAGACGTGCCATGGAAAGTCGGATCCTGCCACTTGCAACCCTCCAAAAAAAAAAAAAAAAAAAAAAAAAAAAACAGTTCGCAGTTTGTGTTAAAGCTAAGAGTACTAAGGATTGAGCTATGGAGTTTGTTCTTCATTTTGCTCTCAAGAAATGCAGTTCGCGGCGGAACTTCGTGCTTTGTTCGTACATTAATTAACAAAAGCCTATGTTACCTGGGTGGTCCGGGAACACTTGCCCGGGCGGGCCAAATATGGAAAAAAAAAAATCTTCTAATTTTTAATTTTTTTTTGGCAAAGAATTTCGATGTGACCCTGGTGCAAAAGTTGTCCAGTTTATTTTTCTGCACAACATAGTTTTTTAACTTTTTTTTCCCCGGAATTTTTTGCCTTTTTTTTTTTTTTTCGAAGGGTCATTCCTTGTGCAAGGAAAATGAACAGAAGCGAGATGACAATATTCAGATCGCACAATCACATTGAAAGCCAGATCGTATCACAGTGAACAGAAAGCAGCATTGCACCAATATGACACCAATGGAGAATCGTAGCACTGAAAACCAATGTCAATGAGAGCTTGCTCTCGCCACCACCAACATATGTATCCAGTCCCTTTCTCCCTACTTAGCGCTCGGCGCCCAGCCTACTCCCTACACAGCTACTACTAGCCTACTAATTGACAATGCAACTGTTGACATCAGCAGCCTCCGAAGTACTTGAAGATGTCGCCCATGCAGACCATCGCCAGTACCAGGTATGTGCCCTCACATCATCATCATCATCATTCTTCTCTCTCTCTCCCGCGTCTTACTCCCACGTCTTCCCTCTTGAAACCCGAAGACCACCCCTGCGCCTCACCGTACATCCAAGCCCACCAGCTATGGAGGCTGGGCTATGGCGCTGCCCTCAGCAGCGCCCTCCTCCCCTTGCACGACCGCACATGCTTGCACCTCGCCTCTCAGCGCTAGCAGCAACCCACGAGCTTCRGCTCCAGCAGCGCTGCCGCCAGTATGCGAGTGCCCGAATGAATGGCCAGGCAGCGAGCTCTTTCCTATATGGAAAGAGCCTGCCTCATTCGGCAGCCTGGCTGGACTGGCCTGGGCCCAGAAGCTTCCGGTAGGCCCCAGGATGCGGCGCCTCTCTTCCAGCTACTGGGCCTCATTTGGTTGGGCCTCCCAACTGTCTGTGTATGAGGCTGCGATTCTCATCCAGGGTGTTACATCTTCGACGCCAAACGGGTCCTACCGGACCCGACATAGGGGTAGAGGGACACAGTAGGGCCAAAGGCCCGACCTTGGGGGTACTACAGGCCGTAAAGGCCTTACCTTGGACCAGACCCGACGGGCCGGCCCAAACGATATTTGGGCCTGGCGGCGCTCTTGAGGCTGCCGCCCGCCGGTTGGGGCTGAACCGTCCATCTGGACGGTTCAGGGCACGGTCAGGCCTCGCAGCATAGAGGCCAACCTCTGCCCACCGGTACAAAAGTACCGGTCCAGCCTCAGTGAGGCTATCGACCAACCGGCATTCTACCGGTACGGTATGGTACAGCGCACATTAGCGCTGGCGCTATTCTTAGCGCAGGAGCGAGGAGCAGGCAGCAGTAGCGCAGCAGCAGTGAGCGGAGCAGCAGCAGGGGGACTGAGCCAGATCGGCGGCCATCGCCGCCTGAGGTATCAGGGAGCCGGAGGTTCTCTCCTCCCTCCCATCATCAGTCCCCTCTCTCTCTCTATCTCCTCCTCGACTCTCTCTTCTTCTTCTTCTTCTTCTTCTTATCCTTCTTCTCTTCAGACTCTATCTTCTTCTTCTTCTTCTTCTTCTTCAGATTGGAGACTTATACTAGTGGACAGAGATCAGTGTTGGACTTCGGTGGTATGAGACTGTGGTACTTACCGGATTGGAGACTTGGAGATTGTTGGGGTTGATACTTGGCGGCATCACAGTTCGGACACCGGTTACATTTGGACTCTGTATCTCCGACATTGGTGACTGATTGTCCTCGACATTTTGATCTTGTTGGATGACACTTGGACTACCATATCGGTGACCTATCGGATTCTATCTCGGTGACCTACCGGTGCTGTCTACCTCCCCCACCTCCTTCGTCTCTCCTCCCACCTTTCATCTGTGTATGGGTGTACGGGATCTGGGCATCGTCCATGCTTGGCCCAGACCCCACCATCTCACGATTGTATGTGTGTGGAGTGATTCTTGAGTCAGTCTATGTGAGTCAGTCCGTTTATCAGACTTCCACTGCATATATGCTCATCCTACATTGGTTGATCTTTGGTTCTGCCCATACTCATTGAAGTATGTAACACAGGGCCTGCACCATTTTGGAAAGGCTTCGAAGGCCTGGGATTTTTCCTCGCTGCTCGGTCTTTGTTTCCCTCAACCAACTGGCGCGACGAAACTGCCTGGACCCCAAATACGAAATTGACAGCTGAGGGCTCTCGTGATTTGTTAGGCCCGCCTTCGCTTCGGGCGGGCAAATTTGCAGCAGGGGCCCCTTAGGCCTGCCGAGGACCCAGATCCTCGCACTTGGACCTTGCTAGTTTTTTTTTTTTTTTTTTTTTTTTTTTGAAGGGTCATTCCGTGGCCCTTGCCCGGATTTTTGCCCCGATTTTTTTTTTTCAGGCAACCAATGTGACCCTGGCGGCTCGGTGGGTAACGCAGTCAGCAATACACTTCGCACTTCAGGTTTGTGTCTTCCGGTTGTGTTAGACGAGGATGAATCTGGTCAGACTTCGGATCAACTCCTGTTCGTCTCATAAAATCCATTTTCGCAGAAGCCTTAATGCAACACCGTACAGAAAAGAGAATTAATTTATTTAATGAACGCAAAGGTGGCGAGCGAGGCTCAAGAGTCTCATACCATACAAAACCCCTCTCGTCGTATCCCTTGAGAAGAACGACGCGGACAGACCTGTGACAAAGCCAGCAAACAAATAGAGTCAGATGAAAATCCACACATACCCTCACTCATGGTGCACTGCCAACCCAATCAAGTCCCTCTGCAGTTTCTGCACATACTTTTATCATAACTTAGAGAGCATACACTTTTCAGCTTTTGGCAAGGTAAACGTAGTTCAACCTTTCAAATTTATAATAGCTAAGAAGGGCATATTCAAAATAGGACTTCCGCAGACGCATCTGACCAGACATGGTTGCCACAAACAGGACAGTGTGATGGTCACAGCAAAATAACGAGGAAGGAAGTCAGCGCAAGATACTCACGGAAAACCTTGTGCGTTAGCAGTTGCGAGCAGCATAGCGTTAGGCTCGACAGTTCCTGACGCGACAGCTTCTTGGAACCATATGCGAAACTGCAGTCATCACAGATTCGTTGGATTGACGATCCAATGGCCACAAGTTTTTCATCAATGCTACTCCCAAATAAAATCAGGTTTGTAATACTTTGTAATAAGTTTGTATAAAATAAAATAAAAGTAACCAAAAAAAATAAACAATCAGGTTCGTAATCGCTCATTACAATATTAGGCTCGTGAAACCAAATGCCAGCACCGCAGCAGTGTTCCACCACCCTCTTCTTTTGTTTTTTTTTTTTGTTTTTTTTTGTGTGTGTAGGGGGCTGCTTCTCCACATTCTCAACCTATACAGACAGAACACTGTCAGATGTCCATATCCTTATCCATTTCCTTATCCGTATCCTTATCCATTTCCTTCGTTATCCATGTATTCACAGATGTCAAGTGCTACCCAGGTATGACTTGATTTGGTTTTGTTGAAGGAAAGAAGAAAAAAGTGTTTCTTGCATCTCCTTGGTTATCTTTATTTTCACAATCGACTTATGAAATTATGAAGGCAGTTCAGGACTTTCAGAACAATGACGGCAACAACAATAACTGTCAATAAGGGGATTGTAGTTCAGGGTTTTCGTAATTGACCTATACAGGAGAAGCGCACGGACAATACACAAAACACCAACACCAACACCAACAACAGCATCAAGAATAACAACGACAACAACAAGAATAACAATGACAATGACAATAACGACAATGACAACAATAAGGGGATTGTCTAACACAAAAAGAGTTTAAACGTCTTATAGAGGCAGTTCAGGGCATTCATAATGGACTGCAAGAGGGGAAACTCATGGAAATGCACAGAACAACAACGACAACGGCAATCACAACGACAATAACAACGATGATTGTCTAGCATATAAATGACTTGCATGTCGAGGTGGCAGCTTAAACTGAGAATACAAGTGACATACAAGTGAAGCTACAAAGAAAGCACTTTTCTTTTTCTTCCCATAAGCTTCTGAAAGAAACACTGACCTGTTCGAGGGGATTGTCCAGCACTTTGTCCTCTGTCATTTGCGCTTTCTCATAGCTGATGCGCAAAGCGGAGACATCCAAATCCAAAGGCGAGCGACCAATTCTGACACACATTGCCGTTCCAGGGTAGGCGGGCAGTTTTAACTTGTATTTCTCAGCAATTGCCGGCGGCACGAACCGGCCACCGAGGAAGTGATGAGAGCCTTGAAACTTTCGCGCACAGACCTTCGGTGCCGTCAGAGATACCTGACGTCAAAGAAAAACCATGACAGCAGTTAACACTCAGAGAGAATGCATGGCAGTCAGGCAACAGAGTTAAAAAAAAAAAAAAAAAAGAAGTTGTGTCCATCAAACGCAATAGCAATCTTTCCAGGCATAAATTGGACAAACAAAGAATTTGAAACGGTTTTCACCTTTTGCAGTCACAGATGCGGATCCCGGGGCTCGATCCCCAGACCTCACCTTACCTTACCTTACCTGTGTACAGTATCAAGTCGACGCTTTGAGTCTTGAACCCATGACCTGTGTGTTAGTAGTTGAAAAGTTGTCTGTCATAGGTCTGAGTAGTTGTTGAGTCTTGAACCTTAGACCTGTCGAGGTAAGGGTCATATCTACATAGGGGTCGTAGCTGCTACAGTCCTGAAAGGTCAAGGTCGTAGCTGCTACAGTCCTGAAAGGCCAAGTCCGCAAACTTCCGGAAGGTCCGGAAGTGGCCTTTCATGTTTCTTCTCACGTTATACACAGTAGGCCAGAGGCAAGTGGGCAAGTGGTGAGTCCAACTTCGCTTAGACAGCGGTACCCAGTCCCAGTCTCACTTTGCACAGTCAGCAAGTACCATGAGGGACTGTGTGCACCATGGGCCCGGTGGAAAAGGGCAGACCAACGACCTACAGAAGTATAAACCAAGAGGCAGCGTCCAGCCATTCATTCATTCCTGCGTGAGCCATGCGGAAGCGCTGCCCTAGCGTCTTGTGCGAGGTGGTCTGCAGAGGCCTGAAGTTGAAGAGGGCTGAGGTGGAGATTAGCGCAGCCATAGCTGATTGTAGTTAGTGGTAGTTGGCGGCCATAGCTGCCATAGACAGTGTTAGGTGTTAGTGTGTGTGTACGGGTGTGTGATACAGTGCACTCGTGTGGGGTATTCAGGGTGATCCAGAGTTGAGTATGTGCGAAAAGTGGTGTTGAACACAGCGGCGAGAGTTGGGATGTACAGGCGCTGATGCGCCATAGCCTGTTGAAGCGAGTTTGCATCTGAACTGTGTTCTCGGGTTCCATATCTCTGAGCTTTGGGTGGGAGCTTGGCGCCAGTGTGAATTGCCATCTGTTTACATGTATGCGAAGTGAAGAAGAGTGCGAGTCTGATTGCAAATTCAAAAGCAAACAAATAAATGAAATTGCATGCATGACACATGCCTCGAGATTGCAACGGAATCAGATTTAAAAAATCCACGACACAAGGTCACATGAGCACGTCCAAATTTATTTATATATATTATATATATAATATATAATATATCGTCATAGTCAAACAGAGCTGCCCAGTAAACCGTAGGCAGAGAGGGAGGGGATAAGAGGACAACAAACGAGGGGCTGTGACAAACTGTTTCGTTGGAGATCCCAGCAAAATCCCCAACAAAATCCCAACAGATGCCTATCCGCTGAACTGTGACCAAACCTTGCAAAACCACACTGCCACCCGCGCAGCAGGGGTCTGTATCCACAGACCCCACAAAGCCCAACCACCTCCTCGCGATTCAGAGTGAATTGCAGCTCTCCCTGCACTCACCATTGCCGAAATATAAACTCCGACCACGATGCTGTCTTTGCGAGCCAGCAGAAATACCTTACGACCCGCATGGCAGGGGCCAACGGCCCCGCAAAATCCTCCCACCTCCTCACGGTTTAGGGTAAACTACTCCCATTATCTGCATCCGCTCGCCGGGCTGCCCAGGTGAGCATGGTGACCTGGGCGGCCCCGCTGGTAGCACAGTTATTTATATTATATGTACATGACAGTATATCGATTTCGTTATTACCCTTACTAAGTTACTATCTATCTGCATACTACTAAAGGAAACAGCGGGTCTCGCGTGACGCCCCGTGTGAGACCCGGTCTCCAGTGTTGGGAACCTGGGCGGCGGCTGCCTTGAGGGGCGCGAGCTGAACCGCCAAGGGCCCAAAGAAACTCGAGGGGCGAAAAGCGGATTGGGGCGGGCAGGGCCGAGGGGCAAAAACCCGTCGGTCGGCCTAGAGAAAACGGAGGGGCGAAAAGCGGACGGGGCCAGGCGGGGCAGCGGAGCCGATCGGGGTCAGGGCCCAGAGAAAGAACCCATGGGGGCGCGGTGAGCAAGCACACGGATGGACATGGACAGTTGAGCAGGGGCGCGGTGAGCAAGGGCGCAGATGGACGTGGACAGTTGAGCAAGGGCGCGGATGGACATGGACAGCTGAGCGGGACTCTCTCTCTCTCTCTCTCTACTATCGTTGACTGAATCTGGCTGTGAACGTAGCCATATACAGAGCAAGGCAGGGGCTGTGTGGTTCGAACGTCAGAACGAGGATGCAGAGGGAGGAAGTAAGAAGGATCAGGAGAGGAGAGAGGAGGTGAGGAATGGGAAGGAAAAGAGGAACTCATGCTGACTAGGAAGGAAAACAATCGCGCAGGCCGACTACTAGGATAGTTGCGACGACAACGACGACGCTAATCACCGCGAGCGAAAGACAAAAATTATGGCGATGTATCTTTCCATGTTCTAGCAGAACATCACTCCCGTACTGTACACGGTGAGTAGTAGAGCGACGTCCGTTGAGTGTGTGTGTGTGTGTGTGTGTGTGTGTGTGTGTGTGTGTGTGTGTGTGTGTGTGTGTGTGTGTGTGTGAGAGAGAGAGAGAGAGAGAGA
>BFEA01000002.1:4520936-4531566 GCA_003427395.1 Chara braunii
GAAGGAGAAAGAGGAGGAGAGGAAGGAGAAAGAGGGAGAGGAAGAAGGAGAAAGAGGAGGAAGAAGGAGAAAGAGGAGGAGGAGGAGGAGGAGGAGGAGGAGGAGGACAGGGGAAATAATAAGTAATAGACGGCGAGGATGATGAGGAGGAAGAGTATAAAAGCGAGGTCGACGACAATGAGATGGAGGGCGAGGGAAATAGGAAGAGAAAGGCGAGGGAAAGGAGAAGGAGGGGAAGGAGAAAGGCGAGGAGGAGGAGGAGAATGGCAAAGAGAACGAGAGAAGAGGAGGTGGAGGACAAGGGGAAAGGCGAGCACTCCCTGCATGAGGAAGAAAGGAGGACAAGGAGGAGGTGGGCGAAGGCGAGGAGGATGTGTAGGAGGAGGAGAGAGGAGGAGGGAGGAGGAGGAGGAAGAGGAAGAGGAAGAGGAGGTGGTTGAATAAGAAGAGAAGGAGTAGGTGAGAAAACGACAGAGGAGGAGGAGGAGATGAGGAGATCGCGGCCCATCAGCGGCGATGGCGACCACGATGATGTCGAGGTTGTCGTCGCCTATGTGATTTATTATTATTATTATTTTTTTAATTTGAATGCTTTTTTTCATTTTCTTTATTTTTTCCAATCAGTCAATCAATCAATTGATTGATTTGATTGGTTGATACATGTCATCAGGGTGGTTGTCCAATCATTCGACCAACACGTCTAGACCCACAATCAATCAAATCAACCAATCAATCAATCAATCAATCAATCAATCAATTCAATCAATCAAGGCCATAGTGCACTGCGAAGTGCAAGACGCCTAGAGAGAGAGAGCTTTGGGATGTGAAGACACTGTTTTGGTGTCGGGAGGAAGGCCTAGCCCCGTGCAATAAGCCCCTGCAAAAAAAAAAAAAAAAAAAAAAAAACACGGTCGCCACGTGTCAGTAAAAGTTTCATACGGAATCCCGGACAATTACCTGTTGTATTAACCGTGCCGCTTAGCATGTGGGAGGTCGCGTGTTCGATTCCTGCGATCGGCTCGTGTATGCAATTCTTTTTTTTTTTTTTTTTTTTTTTTTAATTTACAAGTCCTGCATGGATCGAATTTGCGGCTGCCCAAGAATGCACAATGAAGTGCAGGAGGAATGGCCGAGAGAGAGAGAGAGAGAGAGAGAGAGAGAGAGAGAGAGAGAGAGAGAGAGAGAGAGAGAGAGAGAGAGAGAGAGAGAGAGAGAGAGCTTTGGGATGTGGATACTAGTTTTGGATCTGTGCCCTCTTAGAAAAAAAAAAAAAGGTTTTGGATCTGTGCTTAACGTGGATGATTTCCAGAATTCCGATCATCTTACAATTTCTCTACTTGGATGCGCGATGAAGTGTGCGTTGCCCGGTGTATCTTWTTCATCGGTCATCTTTTTTTTTTTTTTTTTTAATTCATTCGTCATCATACTATGGGATAACCCAGCAATGGGACAAGTCGGGAATGGCACAAGTCAGCTATGGGACAAGTTAGCAGTGGAACCACTCTGGAATGACAGACAATAATCTGGCCAATCATCAGTAGGAATCTAAAATTTGTAGTACAGAAAAAAAAAAAAAACAAAACATGGTGGACCGAATCATGTACATTCATGGCCACTCAACTGTCAATGCTCCCACTTAGGGGGGTGGTGGGGACCACAATGATGAGAAGGGAGACAGTCAGAGGACAGGACTATGTCACCATTGCAAGCATTTCGGTCCCTTATTCAAGTTTTTTCCCCAGAAGATGGATTCATTCGGCAGATGGAGTCGTTAACCGAGCCTGAGAGGGAGGGTCATGACAAGGACAGGGAAGGTGACAGTCAATCCTCCGCCTACCTTCTTTTCACCCAAATAGAACGCACAGTCATTGTAGCTGCATTTGGTGCGACTTTCAGTCTAGATGCAGATGTAATGACCGGGCGTTCTATTCGGGTGAAGAGGGTACCGGAGGAATCAATGCTCATCAGGGGTGCCCTTTCGCCGAACGGAAGGAAGCGTGAGTTTGTGAGTGTTGCATTCTTACAACTTGCCAGAGGATAAGTAACCAGACTGGCACTCCCTGGAATTGATTCAGATCCAGAACCATTAGGACCTATTTCAATTATTACAAAAAAAAAAAAAAAACTGTGCTTGGAAAATTGCCCAAGCAGCCATCCAGCCTCTACTACGATCTGGACTTAAAAAAAAAAAAAATAATAATAATAAAAAATTGCCCAAGTAAGAAGTTCAGGCATCAGCTCGCCACCATGATTTCCGTCAATGCTGACTGCAGGCGCACCGTTTTCACAAAATTGCCCGTTTTGGAAATTCGCCCGTTTTGGAAAATCACCCGTTTTGGGAAATTGCCCGTTTTGGAAATTTCAATTTGTTTCACTGTTGACAGCTGGTTTCCTTGAAAAATTGTTTGCAAGTGGCGTCAAAAAAAAAAAAAAAAAAAAAGTTTTGTGTGCCGGTGGTTCCTTGGCGGCATTGGACTCCTCATTTGTTTTTTGAACTTTTTTCCAGTTTTGGTAACTCCACCCTGTTTTTGAAACTTCAGGCATGCTGAGTCTTGTTGCGAGCGTGGTGATGTAAAACGTAAGGATGGCGACAGGCGATGGGTTGCATTCATGGAGGGACACACAGTTCTACCGGAAATTGAACCTCTTCTACGTGGGGATAATCTGGGCATTGTATCTGGTTCAGTCACACTTAATGGTGCTTTGGAACGACTTCAAAAGAAATGATGGCTGCAGATCCCCAAGTACTGATGATGCAGCATGTGAGCCGAAAGAGGGTGACATTGATGCTATGGGACACCAGGGGCAGCGGAACGAAGGTTGCTCGCCGAGCTACTCTTGCATTGTCACAGGGGTAATACTTCTTCCTTTCTATCCTCTTCTTCTTCTTCTTCTTCTTCTATCTTCTTCTTCTTCCTCTTCCTCTTCTTCTATCTTCTTCTTCTTCTTCTTCTTCTTCTTTGATTTTTCTTCTTCTTCTTCTTTCTTCTTCTTCTTGTATCTCCTTCCTCTTCTTCTTCTTCTTCTTCTTCTTCTTCTTCTTGTATCTCCTTCCTCTTCTTATATCTTCTTCTTCTTCTTCTTCTTCTTCTTCTTCTTCTTCTTCTTCTTCTTCTTCTTCTGTGGGGTGTGAGTGTAACTGGGTACATTAGAATGCGGAGAAATCCGTGCTGGGGTGGGCTAAAGTGCTTATTTGGGGGCTTCACTTTTACCTGAGTCAGCTTTTAGCCGTTTGGTTGAGCGTCCAACTCCCAAGCGGAAGGTCGCATGTTCGATTTTTGGAATCAGCTCGTCAATGCACTTCTTCTTCTTCGTTTTTCAATAAGAACGGGGGAGTAGCCCCTAAGGGCCCTAACAATATTGCGCCAACCGGATTTTTTAACTCCTGATCTGCTCGGTGAGGGTTGCATGTGTGTGTCATTGTGCCAGAAGGCAACTGCACTCCTTTCTCTCTCTCCCCGACTCTCTCTGTCTCTCTGTGCTTGAACGATATCTTCACTTTTCCTCATGGCCTTTACGTGCGATCACTGCTCGCTTCCATTCGAACGACGATAAGAGCGAGGCCTGCATCGTGTAAATCCAAAAGTCTGTGAGGTCTGCATCTCATCAACCTCCCCTCCTCTATAGAATAGGAAAGATAGAATGATTTTCATTTCTAGAGTAGGGTAGATTAGATAGACAGTAATTAGAGGGCAATCCGCTAAAGGCCGCGCACGGTACCCGCCTCTCGAAAACCCTAAAGCCTGAACCATTAAACCCTCGAAACCTTAAACCTTAACCTTAACCTGAACCTAAACCCTGAACCCTAACCTTACACCTAGGCCTGGCGACGCCGGACCGTACAGCAAGCTTTGCCGAACCGCCAGCGGCGCACTTTCTTTTCCTTTTTGGTGCCTTTTTGGTAGGCACCGCCATCAATTGTGGTCGGGGGGGGGTTAGCCCCAAGCCTCTGAAAGCTTAGGAGTAGGCCATGACGAGATCTTATCTTGCAAGGTTAAGGCCATGTGCTCCCGGTTTAAACCGGGAGTGCGATTCCTGTTCAGATCTGTTCCTAGGTGCAGTGATAAGCTTTGGCCTTTGCCGCACGGGAATTCCCAAACTGTTTCCCGCCATGTCGTATTTTGAGGTCTGAACGCCTCACCTTGGGGTTGCTCAATAGACTCATTGGAGTCGATGCAAATTCGGTGAAACTCCCGAAGAAGGCTCATGCACACATTTATTTATTTATTTTTTTTCCACAGGCTATTACATTCATGGCCAGGCACTTACTGAGCTGTCATGTCGAAATTTCTGTCAGCAGCAGGGTTGCCGGCGTTCGGGACGGGCCGAACGCCCGAACGTACGGGACCCCTTCGGAAGGCGTTCGGCCGTTCGGGCCGAACGCGGACCAAAAAAAAAAAAAAAAAAAAAAAAACCAAGTTTTCAAAAAATTCCGAAAACAAAGTATGATATGGAGAAAAATAAACTAAACAACATTTGCCTGGGCACTACATCCAAACTCTTTACCAAATTTGAATTAAAAATCAAATACAGAAAATAAACACTATGATAAAAATAAAATAAAATAAAAAGAGAATAAAAATGAGTGAGTGTGCCAGCACCTTTTTGACACCGCCATCTTTGCCGATTTTTAATTATTTTTTGGAATTGACAAATGCCCTGAAAATTTACAGATATGTAGTTTACATAATCAATAACTCGTTAAAAGTTTTTCAAAAAATAATAATTTTTTTTAGGCCCCGAAATAAAGTGAAAACAAAAAGTAAAAAGTGAAAAAAAACAAAATAGTGAGTGGGCGAACACGTTTTGACACCCCCATCTTTGACGATTTTTAATGTTTTTTTGGCTTAGCAGAATGGCTTCAAAATTTATAGGCGTGTAGGTTACATCATAGAGAACTCACAAAAAAAACATCAGAAAAAAAAACTTATTGTTAGGCCCCGAAAAAAAAATTTGGCGGGGGCCGAACCTGGAGGTGTTCGGCCCCCGAACGCCCTAACGTTCGGGGGCCAGCCCGGGGGCCCCCAAACGTTCGGTCAGGTAACCCTGGTCAGCAGAATAGCCTTTTTTTTTTTTTTTTTTTTTCTCTCCCCTCCCCAAAAAAAAGAGCTCCTTATGCCCCCCTGGCTCCATTTGCATTCTGGGGAGCATCAGTCCAGTTCTTTTCCCACTGGCAAGTCGCATTTTTACCACAATTACACACTCACGCTTCCTTCCATTTGGCCGAACGACCCCTGAACAGCATTGAGTAATCGGCAGAATAGTTTAATAAGGAATTTGGAAAGTTTAGCAGGGCCTTTGTTCATGATTTGAAGTCTGTAAACTTATGGACATTGTGTTTAGAGCCGGTGGAAAAGGAACCGGACTGACACTCCCCAGAATGGATGTGGCGCCAGGGTCATAAGGACCTGTTTTTCCGGAAAAAAAAGGAAAAAAAAAGAAAAAAAGGAAAAAAAAAGAAAAAAAGGAAAGTTTAGCAGAGCCGTTGACAGCAGCGTTGTGGAAGTGTAAAGCATCACAGCAGCATCGCACGTGTACGGTCTGCCGTGTCCACGTCTGCATCTGCGTGCGGTTCATGTATCGCATGTCCGCCGAATGTGGATGTCATAGAAAGAAAAAGAAAAAGAAGAAAAAACAAAAAACAAGAAGGGGGTTCTGCTTCCCCTATCGCCCTCCATTCCCATGTCTCTCTCTCTCTCTCTCTCTCTCTCTCTCTCTCTCTCTCTCTCTCTCTCTCTCTCTCTGAGTCATCCTCTCAAGCCCCCATCTTCCCATGACCCAACCCAGCCTCCGTCAACACCCCATTTGCTGCCATGACCCCTTCCCCAGCCTCTGTCAACCCCCAACGTGCTGCCATGACCCCTCCCCCCCTGGAACTGAAGCGTGAAATTCACTCCGTATGGTGGCAGCCATAAAGCTCTTCGTTTGGCCAGCCCATGTGGCTGAATGGTTCACACATGTCACTGATAATAAGCAGATCATCAATCCGAATCCTGACAGACTCAGATGCATACGATGTTAAGCATGTAGAGTACCCCTTAAAATGCTATGGGCCTCGATCTGCATCGTGAAAGGGAGGCAACAGAAGAAAGCAAGTCAGTCAAATGCATCCTGGGCAGACTCTGTCTAGTTTCAACCTCCTGATGAGTCGGTGAACGTCCGATGAAACTGTCTGCATTAATCTTTTCAGTGTTTTCACCAAAAAAAGCACTTCTCACAAGCAGCTTGACAAAGGCAACTGTTTGTCGTTTTGTTGGTTCTCGATGATTCAGGCATCAAGTGGGATAGGCAAGGCGGTGGCAGAGGAGCTGGCTGCGAAGGGTTTTTATGTGATACTTGGTCAGTGTGCATCCACATTATTATGCAGTTTCACCAAGAACTTGGCTTTATCCGCGTTATTATGCAGTCTGACCAAGACCGTGGCATTACGCAGAATAGTCGTGCTTTATCCTTTTTTTTTTTTTTTTTTTTTTTCCTGGTCGGACTCGGGAAACCCACCCTTACAGGCAGCGAAGATGGTCGGTCTGATTCCGCAGACGAACAAAAGCCTTCGTCCGGATAAGATCCGTAGAGGTCTTTCTTCTTCTCCCTTCTCTCTCTCATTTTCTGAGTTGTCGTGTGGAATTTTTCAGTTTTTTCCTTTTTTTTTTCCTTTTCCTTTTCCCAGTTAGCCTCTTGTTTCCTAAGTCCGAGACCAAGTCGACGAACCAATGCCTCGCCACAATTTCCCAGATGATGTAAAAAAAACAGGGTTTTATATCATGATGCTCTGAGCTCTGCTGGGGTTATCTTTGTGGGTAATCTTTCTTTCTTTCTTTCTTTCTTTCTTTAAGAAAAACAAAAATTGGACCATTTCTTGATTTATGCGTGTCATCCTTGTGCAGGGGCCATGCTAATCTTCTGTATCATTCCAATTTTAATGGATGTCCCGAACGACTTCTTTCTTTCTTTTCTTTTTCTTTTTTTTTGACAAAAACCCACAACCCCTTCTATTTTGGGGGGTGAAACGGTTTTCACCTTTGCAGTAACAGATGCAGATCCCAGGGCTCGATCCCTAGACCTTACCTCACCCGTGTACAGTATCAAGTCAACCCTGTGTGTTTTGAACCCGTGACCTGTGTTTTGGTAGCTGAATGTTGTCTGTCATAGGTCTGTGTAGCTGTCGGGTCTTGAACCGTAGATCTGTCGAGTAGGGGTCATACCTGTGTAGGGGTCATAGTTGTTGCAACTCTGAAAGGTCAAGGTTGTAGCTGCTACCATCCTGAAAGGTGAAGGTCGTAGCTGCCACAGTCCCGAAAGGCCAAGTCCACAGACTTCCAGAAGGTCTGGAAATGGCCTTTCGAGAGTTTTACATGTTAGGCCAGAGGCAAGTGGGTATGTAGGAGTCCAACTTTGTCAAGTCAGCGGTACCCAGTCCCAGTCGCTCTTAGTCTAATCAGCAAGTACCATGTGGGACTGTGTGCACCACCAAAAGGGCAGACCAGCGACCGACAGAAGTATAAATCAAGAGGCAGCGTCCAGCCAGGGGATTGATTCTGCGTAAGCCATGCGGAAGCGCTGCCCAGGTGTCTTGTGTGAGGCGGTCTGCAGATGCCCGAAGTTGAAGTGGGATACGAGGGAGATAGAGCAGCGATCGCTGCCTGTAGATAGTGGTAGAAGGCGGCCATAGCCGCCATAGCCTAGAGTTAGTTTCCAGCGAGTGTGTGTGTGTGTGTGTGTGTGTGTGTGTGTGTGTGTGTGTGTGTGTGTGTGTGTGTGTGTGTGTGTGTGTACGGTACAGGGTGAGTGTGTGCGGGGTATCCAGTGATATCCGGTGTGGTGTGCGTGTGAACAGTTGTTGTGAATACAGTGTCAGAAGTGAGATGAGTAGGCGCTTAGGCGCCATAGCCACTTTGAAGCGAGTTTGCGTCTGAACTGTGTTCTCGGCCTTCATATCTCTGAGCTTTGTGTGGGCGCCTGGCGCCAGTTGGATTGCCATCTGTTTGCATGCATGCTGAACGAAGAAGAAGGCGAGTCTGATTGCAGGGGCATCAATCCGGTTGCTTATCACCGGCAAGCATGTTTACAAGTAATAAGGGAGAATAGACAAGAAGAGAGAGACAGCCTTGCCCTTTGTGGCACGAGCCGCCTAAGCAAATGGGGGCTGCTACTGAGCGCCCCACCCACAACCCATAACCCAACCTCAGGGATTTCCCCTGCATGTCGGGAGGTTTACTAGCAGCATTAACCCTTCAGGCCGCTTGTCACCCGCACTGTCATCAGGAAGACGCTTGTTTTGTTTTCTGTTGACGTTGCCTCATAAAAGACCACTTTTCGAGTGATTTCACACGTGGTCAACTCCGACGCGGAAGACTCTGGTAAAGACGGCAGTGCAGACGAGCTGCAATCTTTTCTTGTTTGGATCTGAAGGTTGGGACAACCTGCTCCCTCAAGCTGGGACCCCACATGCGGTTAACCAGGGGTGTTATTTTCGACGAATTTTGCACCGAATTGCACTGAACCGTTAACCGTCTCTCCCCTGAACACAGTGGGAGGTCTGTGCTCCCTCAAATGCACACACACATGTGCAAGAGGCACAAATGTGAGAAAGGATAAGAAAGCTCATGGTGAGTGGGAGGTGGGGTGTGAGAAAGGGTAAGGAAGGTCAAGGTGGAGTGGGAGGTGGGAGGTTGGTGCATTCCCAGGGAGTATTAGTCTACTAATGGATTGGCAGAAAATTGGGAGATGGAGGGACTGATGGTGTTCTCCCTGGGAGTCCCAAGGGAGACGGAGGGAGTCCCAAGGAGGGTGCATTCCCATGGGAGTCCCAAGGTAGATGGAGAGACTCCCGTGGGGATTGAGAGATGGAGGGACTCCCATGGGAGTCGCAAGGTAGATGGAGGGATTCCCATGGGAATTGAGAGATGGAGGGACTCCCATGGGAATTTGGAGAGATGGAGGGGGACTCCCGTGGGAATTGAGAGAGATAGAGGGGGACTCCCTTGGGAATTGAAAGAGATGGAGGGACTCTGCGATCCTCAGCCACAACAACCGACGGTGTTCGGAGTGTGTCACGCCATATGTATTGATGACTTACCTGTGGACAAGGAGAGGGATTGATGCCCACCAGAAAACAGGTGTGGCTTCCTGATGAGGGGTTTTTCCTTTGTGAGCAAAAAGCCAAAAGCAAAACACAAAAAGGAATAAGGGAAAACGAATGCAGTGGTAGCAATAAGTTGTACAGTTGTACCCTAACTGCATCTTCTCTGGGGTTTTCCTTCTGGCTGTGATATGCAGGGTGTGTATCCCCACAGCGAGGACTGGAGGTACTAAGTTTCTGCAGATTGTGGACTCCCATGCTCTTTCTGTACCTTGCTGGTCCGCCAGCGTTTACCACAACATTCACAGCAGCACATGGGTGTCTTTGATTCCTCAGTACACTTTCCTGGTGGGTGATGGGCGGAGAGAGAGAGAGAGAGAGAGAGAGAGAGAGAGAGAGAGAGAGAGAAAGGCCTTTGCCCTTCTTCCTTGCCATGGTCCTTCTTCAACCCTTCCACCTTCTTCTGCACTGGCATCTTAGCCACAGAGCATCACATTGGAGTTGGGAGATGTGGTTGTTGGCAAACTTGGCATTCTATTCAGTTAGCTCATATGAGAATTGGTTTCCACTATGTGGATGTGTGTGATGATCATCATACCTTTTTTTTCTTTTTTCTTTTTTTTAAAGTTTTTTTTTTTTTCTTCCTGCGCTCTCCCAGAGGACCCCAAATCCGGGCTCATTTCTTTTTTTGCGAGTTGGCTGTCAAGGGGGTGGAAGGGGGATATAAATTCGTTTTAAAGGGGCTACGGGGGTTTAAAGGGGCTAAGGGGGTTTAGAGGGGGGTGCCTTAGTGTGATTTTGTTATTTTCTTTTTTTATCTCCGATTCTGTGAGGAATTCCAATTGGACCCTCACCCAAAAGGCGTTTGTATTGCAACTCTTCAAAACATTTTATTTTCCCCATAATTTTTTGTTTTTTTTTTGTTTTTTTTTTTGGCGCTGGGGCTGCCTGGAACCCTGCCTGGGGTTCATGCCCGCCCGGGCACCCGGTGTGTACCCGGGCATAAGTTGGGTGCCCGGGCGCCCGGAAAAACAACCTAGTTATAAACTAATATAAATTTAGATAGATGCGTGGTAATGGTCTGTAAACTCAGTACTTGATGACGGACGGTTTACGCCCACGGTTAACCACTGCGAATTTGTGCTCCATCAGTGGCGCTTGAGCAGCATTTGGTTATTGTTTGATAGAAGTGATGCATTTGTTTGGTTGTTTGTTTGGGTGGGTGTCAGGCTGCAGAGGAGATTCAGCGGAAGCATAAGGGTGCCGCTGTGGAGGTTCGAGCTCTTGATTTGTCTTCACCAGCATCGGTTGTGTCATTTGCAAATAACATCGCGCTGTCATTGGGAGCGGCTGTTCCCCCCCGACCATTGGTGTTGTTAATAAATAATGCTGCAGTAATAAAGATAAAGCGGACATGGACGGAGGAGGGAAGGGACTAGTGAGTATCTTTCTCTTTTTGAAAATAAGAAAGCGCGCATATGGACGCATGTTGTTTATTGTTCTCTCTCTCTCTCTCTCTCTCTCTCTCTCTCTCTCTCTCTCTCTCTCTCT
>BFEA01000002.1:4539294-4552475 GCA_003427395.1 Chara braunii
TATCTGGTTACGATATCTTAAGTACTGTCAGGGCGCATGTCGCCAGTTGCTGTATCGCTGTTTGCATGCAAGACAAGTGTGAATAATCGGAGTGTGATTGCACATGTTCAGTCCTAGGGGAAATTCGTGAGGGACATATCTGTAAATTTGGGAAAATTTGCAGACCTGAGTTCCCTAGAGCCTACACTGCGAATAGCAGACCCGGAGTATCACTAGGACGGGAGGCCCTCGTGGCCTTGGCCCGTAGCAGCGGTCCTATAGCCTATAGCCGGGTAGCTAGAGGCCCAAACTGAAACGGTACCGGTCAGTCCTAGTCTAGGTAGAGTCTAGTTCTATTAATAGATTGTCGCAGGTCTGTTTAGGACTTTTGGCATTTTGATTCTTTAGCGATACTACGCGGAGCGGAGCCAAGGGAGGAAGGTGACGATTGACTGCAGGCATGACATCCTGCCTCCCTTGTCATGGTTGACGGCCATAGACAGACTTACAGAGCTCGCCATAGCTGGGGCGCCCTCTGAGCACTCACCCCTGGGGGTGATTGCGATTGTCTGGGCTATCAAGAGGCTCTACATATCGGTTGTGGGTGGACTACTGCTGCTGCTACTTCGTCAGGGTTACCTGTGTGGCAGAGAGTGGCGCTGCAGCCATAGCTGCAGCTTTCATCGTCAGAGTTCCTATATCGGCACTCAGAACCTCATTGCTGGTCTTCTTCTGCATCTCGGCAGTTGGCGCTGGCCTCAGAGAGGCGGATTTAGTGTAGTGCAATTAACTGGATGCCAGTGTGAGAGTGGAGGGTGGAGTTCAGTGGTGGTGAGGTATTGGGACAAACTCTGTAATGATTATTGGTTCAGATTGGCTCAAACTTGGTTGTGTTCTGTTGTTATCCTCGCCAGTGTCTTCTTATGATTGGTTGTTACATGCTGCGCGTGCACACGCAGGCCATTTTGCAGGCCTGCGTCCGTTCAGGCTAAAAGCCTGAACTTCAGGCCGAAAGCCTGAAATCCAGGGCTTACAGGCCCCCTGTCGGTTCAGGCCGAAAGCCTGGGCCTGTCCCTGTGTCGTTTCAGACTAAAAATGGCAACAGCATTTTTAGCCTGAAACGAAGGGCCATTTTCGGTCGTTCATCAGAACGACCGGCCCTGAAACTCAGGCACCGAACCAGGGTTTCGGGAACAGACTATTAATAGTCTGTTTCCCACACCAGCCTCAAGCAGGCTGCTGCACGCAAGCCCCTGTCACACTTCGGCACTGGCAAGAGCTGCCTCCTCGGCCTGACTGGCCTCCAGTAGTCAGGAGGCAGGCCGAGGTAGTACATAGGACTTCCCAGGCACTTCCGAGGTAGGAAGTCGGCAGTTGTAGTCTTCAGGATTCGGGAGCAGCACTCTGGAGGGAGCGCTGCAGTGTAGTAGTAGTAGCGTTAGCTTGTAGTCTTCAGCGCTGGGCGCAGTAGGTAGCTGTAGTCTCCAGCGCTGGGCGCCATAGCTAGGTAGTACTAGAGAGAGAGAGAGAGCTTGGGCGGAGGCCAGAGGTACCTACCTGCAGCGCCGTTGCTCCAGCTTCGTCTTCGAGGTACCTGCAGCACAGCGCCAACATCACAGGTTAGTACCTGGTTCGTAACAGAGAGAGAGAGAGAGAGTTCCTCTTCTTCCTTTTCTCAGTCCACCATCTCTTCTCTCCCTCTCAACTTCTGACTTCACTGCATCTGCAGACTACGAGAGAAGAGATACAGAGCTTGGTGACATTTGATCCAGACTCGACTTTTGGGGGTTCAGACATGGCAACGAGGGACTGTTTGGGATTGGTGACCAAGACTTGGTGTTAACGACATTCCCATCCTTCTCCCTCCTTTTGTCTGATCCTTATCTCTTCGTCTGTGTATGTCTGGACCTGGCGCTTTCTTCCTGTGTACAGCGCCAGGCTCCTTCACACTTAGCGATGGATACCATGCATGTTTAGTCTGAATTCAAACATTGATTGGGCTTGTTAGTAGTACTCTAGCATTTTGCTTCGCAACTCTGAACTACGTGAATGAGGTCAGTCCTGTCAGGTCAGCATTTGCATCAAAGTCTTCCCTGCGCTATTCAGCACCTTTTTGTATGTATGAGAATGCACATTGTCTGTCGAGATTCTACTTGCACTGTATTGTCCATTCAGTCCTTTTCATCACATTGCAGTTCCTCGGTTATTACGTACATTGCATATCTGTGCATGTAACAATTGGTATCGGAGCTTTGCACTTGAATCAGGACAACCTGATCTGTGTGCGGGGACTAAAAAGCTAGTTAGTCTTTTCTGTTTGATTTGCACATACTAGTCAGACCCCAAAATCACGATCTTGACCTTACCACCGAAAATCGAATTTTTTTTCTTTTCTCGGATTTTATTTTCTCGCTATTCTGCTGTGGAAAATCGCTATATCGCAACATCTGAAATTCCTATTTTCGTTTTTCTTTCTGAAAATCCGAAATTTTGCTGTTGAAAATCCGGAATATTTTTCTTTTCGAAAGTTTCAATTTCCTGTTGCATTTCCCGTTACTTAGAAATTCGGAATAATTTCTTCTCCGAAATTCGTTTTTCTGAAAACGGTACGGGAAATACCTCTTGCGTTATTATTTTTCAAACTGTGAATCGGAATAAATCCGAATACTTGTCATTTCTGTTCGGAATTTTTTTTCGCAGTTGTAGGATTCTGTCATTCAGTTTGATAAATCATTTGCAGTCTAAAGTCGAATTTTTTTTCGCTTTCAGTGATCATTTCGTACTTTAAGGAAATTGGGAGACCTACCGAACTTGCAAAAATCGGGATTTTTATTTTTTTATTTTCCTCGAATTTTTTTTGCAAAGTTCAAACTTTTCTGTTTTGATTAGTGGCTCCTTATCTAAGTGTGAGTTGGGCGATTCCCCCACCCACCCCTCCCCACCTATGTTGTTGCCATCTCTCGCTTTCCGTTTCTGTTTGTACCCGGGTATCCCCCGCGGCGGCATTGGTGAGTTGCCACGTCAGCATGCCACGTCAGCAGACCACATCAGCAGGCCACGTCAACAGACTACGTCAGCAGGACACGTCAGCAGTGCCACGTCAGCAGCAGAGGATACCAAACAGGCCCCGCCCAGTCTATGCTGTTGAGATCTCAAACAGCACTCATGGACCAGAGGCCCGGAGAAGCGGATGAGGCCTATCAGGCCCGCATGCTGGCCTGGAGTACCGAGACTAAGAAACGGGCAGATGACGCTGCAGCAGCAACGAAGAAGAAGGCAGAAGATGCCGAACAGGCACGTCTGCTGGCACTTGAACAACAGCGCCAGCATGACGAGGCAGCAGCAAGGGCTGCCGATGAAGAAAGAACACAGCGTCGTGAGAAGATATTTACCGGAGAGCGGGCATTACTTACCATGGCAGAAGAATGGCGAACCGAGGCCAAGAATAACCAGTTGGAGGATAGCGCAAACAAGATAGCGCTCCTCCTCTCGCATCTCACGGATCTCCTGGCAACCTGCATTACACAGCAGGCAGAGATCCTTGGTCTCGACAGATCGCTAGCTCACCTCCAAGACCGTTTTCAGCAGTTGGAGCAGCGACCAGTCGCCGCCGCCGACGCAGGCTCTTCCAATACTGCCGACCGCCTCAATGCATTGGAGATGCACGTCGGCTCACTCCAGGATGGCGCACAGTTACAGCTCACCGCGACACAATAGTTGCAGCAGTGGGTCTGTACCACCACCACTACCTCGAGTACGGAGCCGCGCGAGACAACTCCAAAGTTTGACGGGCAGGAGATCTTCTGCGACTCCATGAAGACAGATCGGATTCCATGGTTCCGCAAGTTCGAGCTCACGCTGCAGCTGTCCAACGTCAAGGAACTCAAGCATCACGCCTACTTGTACTCTCTCTCAGGGGGCGCGTGCCAGACTTGGTTGGACAACCTCCTGTCCAAGTACGGAGTAGTAGAGGCCGACTTGCACACCAAGATCAGTTGGGATGATCTGAGGGCGGCATGGCACAAGCGGTTCCAGGTGGAGCCGCCAGAGATCAAAGCCATGGACAAACTCATGGTCTTCGAGCAAGGCACGCTGCCGAGTACGGACTGGATCGCCGAGTACCAACGCTTGACGTCAGTCCCAGACATCCAGATGGGCTTCAAGGCCATCCACCATTACTTCATCTCAAGGTCATGTACGACATTAAGCAATGCCCTGACTCATGTCGAGGACATCTTGACGACGACGACGGAGTTGTTCGACAAGGCTGCGCAGATCATCATCATGAACAAGGAGGCCAAGAACCTCCGTTCATCTGCGTCAGGCCCGAGCAGGGACCAGCATCGGCCAAGAGTGGCCGTGGTCGCAGCGGCAGCGCCGTTAGACCAAACCAGCGAGGCTGTGTCTGCCTGTGAAGGGGACAGATTCGCAGCCGCCCGGGAAGGTGGCCGCCCCGGCAGAGGCCGAGGACGTGGCAAGACGAAGACACACACCGTTTCTAGCCCCGGGCCCGGTGCAGCAGCTTAGACAGGCCCATGGACCCCGTATGGCATCTCCGAGTCCGCATACAAGGCGCGCGAGAGATTCCACTATTGCCTTTGGTGCAACAGCGATCTTCATCAGACGCAGGGTTGCCCATTGAAAGGCAAGGGCAGACAGGGAAACTGAGCACCGCCGAGAGTGACACGACGACACTCTCGACGCCTTTGGAACTGGTTTCTTCGTGAGTAACCAGCCTTCATTCCGAGGCGCACGCGGAGGTCGACAGTCCTCCGCTTCTACTTTCTTTTGAGGATTATGCTGCCCGGCTCGTTCCAACGCTGGGTACTCAAGCTCAAGGACAAGGAGTGTGTGCGGTTTCTTCTCCGTCCGGCAACAGCGACATATTGTCTTCAAGTGGTTCGTCATGGTGTCGGGTGGCTGCCCACCAGCTGAAGGCTTTTTCTTTATTCAAAATGAAAAATATTTCTCCTTTCTGCTGTTTTTGCGTGGTTTTGACGAATGCATGCATGTGAATATGATGTTTTGGACGCCTTCGAGCATCCGGGTCTTCATTCTAACCATTCGACTGTCAGGAGGGGCGATCCTAACCTGGTCGCAACGGGTTCGGGCGGATCCCCAGGAGACCGGAGGTTTCGGTGTCAAAGGCAAGAAATATGGGGCGGGCGGTGTGCGTCGGAATAGGCCTTGGTCGGATCAAAGAGCGGTAGACCAGTGAAGGCCGGGGCCTCGGCTATGAATGACCGCAGAACTGCAGCCGGTGTGAGTGGCAGGACGTGATCGCATCCAGCCTGGGCTGCGGTGCGGGAAATCAGGTGGGGCGCAGTAAAGGAAACAGTTTGGGGACTTTGCCGTGTGATACGGCGAACCCCGTTCCGATACAACAACGGGAAGAGGTCAGATCTACAAGAAGTGGAGGATGCAAGGCTAGCCTACTGGGGAAGAACGGGGGGGGTTCCCCGAGTGGTCCAAAGGACCCGAAGTGATCTGAGGCATGACGCGCTGACCATTAAAGAAGCCGGATGTGACCGGACCTCCGATCATTTGCAAGCCAGTGAGGGACCCGGGTTTTGTTATAAGCAGCGCCTAGGGCATTGAGGCTCCCCTAACGAGAAGAGGCTGTAGTGCGGGGAGGGGGGAGAGAGTCAGGGGAATGACCACCGATGAGGTGACAAGCTCCATCTACGGTATGGTCGCGAAGAATAGCGGTCCCTTTGAAGGACTGTTAAGAATTTCCCCCCGGTGGGCCGTGGGATTGTGGGATGATGGCTTACTGCTGCTTGATGAACCGCTCAAGCGGCCGCGCCTCTGTGGCCAAAGCGGTGAAAAATCCCGGCGGCAGAAGGGGGGGGGCTATCCGTGCAGCCTGCCTAATGCAGGTCGTCTTCACGAAGCTTTATCCTATCGACGGGATGCCTGAGGCTAACAAGTGGCCACCAAACGATGAGAGCAAGGGGAAGGTCGGTATGGTGGTGGCCGGGTGCAAACGCCGGACGGAGATCCAAATGCCGGACGGAGATCCAAACGCCGGACAGAGATCCAAACGCCGGGCGGAGAGCGCGTCCTTGGGTTCTTGATAACTGAATGAGAGAGGCGTGCGCGCCTCGAGCCTCATGCTGACCACTGAAAAGGAGGTAGGCGGTCCGATGAAAGCGTAAATACAAGCTGGGGAAATGGGCTTGGGAAAAATCCCCGCCCATGGTCGATCCAACTTCCGAAAGAATGACGAACACTGTTGGAAGAAGGGAGGGACGTGAGGTTGGAGACAACGAAGGAAGAAAGAGGGCGGGAGCCAAAGAGTTTATCAGAAATATAAAAATTCGTGTGGCTGGAGGTTCTTGGCGACCACCCTGGAGGAGGAGGCGATAGTGAGGGTGGTGCGGGGAACCGTCTGAGGCAGATTGCGGGAAAAACACACAGGAATGCACCTGGGCGACAATCCGGTCGGAAGCTCAGGCGGGCTTCGCACTAAGCGAGCAAGCCAACCGGATCGGGGAAGAGAAAGAGGCGGCTAAGGGGGGGTTGTGGAGGAGGAGGGTCAGAGATGACAGGAAAGTGCCTTCGAGGGGGAGAGCGGGAAGATTAAAATTTTGATAAAATGTGGGAGGGAATCTGAAATCTTGGCAAACAAAAGCAAAAGATGAAGAGGGAGTGGGGGAAGAGCGCTGATTGGGGGAGAGGAAGGAGTAGAGGATCGACGAGAGATGGAAACGAGTCTATAAGAAGGAGCGACAGGGGAAAAGGGGCGTGCACGAGGACGTACGGATCGGTCGTAAGTTGGAGTCGCCGAGGGGAGACTGCGCCGAGGGAGCGAAAGACGCGCTTGCAAGGGGTCACCGCAGGTGGCTTCGGGTCGCTGCGCTCCGCACCAGCAGAACCGGAGGAAGGACGCGCTCAAGAAGGAGCTCAGGGTCGCGTTTGACAGGTACGACGAGCCTCGGGATTCCGCGCACGCAAGGCGACCGGAGAGAGGAAGCGGGCCGCGAGAGAACGCGGAGGGGGTGGAGAAGTTAGGGGAAGAAGCGTCGAGGGAGGTGAGAGAAAGAGGGTGTCCATATCCGACCGACAGCGAGAGCTGGACAGTCGGGGCAGGCTCGAAGCCCCTGAACAGCTGTTAGAGGAGGAAGAAGGTTGGCACCCCATCGAGCGATCCTCGAGGTAGCGCCCGGGCACGAACTGCGTACGCAGAGTCGGCGTGCGGCCTTCAGGCGAAGACGAGACGAGCGGGTCAGGAGGTATCTAGGCCCCGGTGGCGGGCCGGGAGCAGACCTCCAAGGAGGGACGGGTGACGAGCTCAGATTGAAAGGAGAAGGCGGAAAGCAAGAGGATAAGGAGGGGGAAAGAAGGAAGCGAGAGCAAAAGGGAGGGGGAGAGAGAGAGCCGGCTCACAGTGGCACTCGGGGCGGCGGGACTCAAAACCTCCGACCGATTGGATAACGCAAGAAAACGGGCACCTCAGGCGCTTCGAACTTCGGGGGGGGGAGAACGTCGATACAGAGCGCCGGAGGAGGAGAGTTCAGGAGTCGTCGGGTTCGGCTTCTACACGGCACGACCAAGGTTAGCACCGCCAGCTCGGATCCTCGCTCTCCTGGAGAGCGCTGCTACTGCGTACGAGACTTGTTTGGTGTCGGCCCCCCTTTAGGTCCGAAGACCTTGCTTTCTGGAGAGCTCTGTGGCTGTACACCAGACTTATTTTGAGACTCTTTTTCTAAAAAGCCCGAGTCCGTGCTCTCCTTGAGGGCGCTGCCACTGTGTGCAAGACTTACTTAGTCAGAGTCCTTGCTTTCCGGACAGCTCCGTTGGTGCGCGTGAGACCTGGTTTTGAGACTCCTTTCTAAAAAGGTCCGAGTCTTTGTCTGAGCGAGAAGCGCAGCTGCTGTGTACGAGTTTTGTTTAGTGTCAGTTTGAGTCTTACCAGCTGATGTGCTTTGTTGCTGCGCGGGAAACTTAGTTCGAGACAATTTTTTTGCTCTCCTTGAGGGCGCTGCCACTGGGTGCAAGACTTTCTTAGTCAGAATCCTTGCTTTCCGCTCAGCTCCGTTGGTGCGCCAGAAAGCTGTTTTTGAGACGCCTTTCAAAAAAAAAAAAAAGAAAAAAAAAAAAGAGTCTGAGTCTTTGTCTGCGCGAGGAGCGCTGCTGCTGTGTACGAGTGCTGTTTAGTTTCAGTCTGAGTCTTTACGGGCCGATGAGCTTTGTCACTACGCGCGAGACTTATTTCGAGACAGGTTTTTTTTTGCTCTCCTAAGTGAACGCTGGCGCTGAGTACGAGATTCATTCAGTGTCGGCCTTCCATGATTCCGAGTCCTGGCTCTCCTAGCGAGAGGCTGAGTCGCAGCTCTCCGTGTGGGAGTTGCTACTACGCGCGAAGACTTATCTCGCGACTGCCTTCAAAGGATTCAAAACCGCGACCCTCCGGAGCTCTGTAACTGCGCTCGGTCGATGACCAATCCCGACATCTTGGGTCTTCGCTTCCTCGGTAAGGTCGGTCGCGGGACTCGAGAGTCGTCTACTGCCCGCAGAGTCTAGGGCCCTTGTGAGCTCGATCACTATATACACGACTTGTTTGCCAGTCGTTCCAAAAGGTTCTGAGTCCGCAGTTCCGCTCCCCCGGTGAGCTCTGCACGGGTCTTATTTTGTCCGGAGTCATCGTTCTCTCGGGGCCCTATCTTCGAACTTGGTTAGTGACAACTCCGAAACTCTCGGCCCCCGGTTCCAGTGAGCTCCGTTACCGCATGAGAAACTTATTAAGTGTCCTTTCTCTTTCGGGTTCTGTAACAGTGGTGCTCGAGACTCCATTTGTGTCCCCCTCCAAAATCCCGAGCCCAGGCTCCATTGAAAACTGCCTCAGTACTCGAGATTTGTCTTGTGGGCGACTTCGAAGTAGAACTCCTCGGTCACCCTTGAGTCTAGAAATCGGTCTCTGCCGGACCAGCTCTGCGAGCAGTGGGCGTAGGACCCGCGGCGAATCAAGGACCTTGGGAATCCAAGAGGACGGCGGCGGGAAAAAGGGGGGGGATTTTTCAGTTAAGCAGGACTCCCTGACAACGCGATTCGGTGCGCGAGTTCAATATAGAGGCATTGGACCCGCTCACGTCTGAGGACTTTGCATGGCTTCCTCTCCCGACCACAGGCTGTTTGCCGGGACCCCAATGCACAACACTTAGCGCTCATCTCCACACTTACCTTTCCTTCTATGCACCACCAACTTCGCCGACGGGTGACGAAGTCCCGGTGGGGGACATCCTGGCATATACTACCAAGGTGGCCCGCGAGTTTCGCACGCAGCGGTACGATAACAACAATGCACCGCTCATGTATGTCCGCATCCAGGTTGGGCAAGCGTCCTGCAACGCTTTGCTGGATAGCGGCGCGTCTCGCAACTTCATGAGCCAGTCTTTTATGCAAAGGGCTGGCCTTGGCGCACAAGTTCGGAGGAAGGCAAACCCCGACAACAATCAAGTTGGCGGATGGAAAGACGCAACAACTTCTCGACCGTTACATCGAGGCCGTACCGGTCTACTTCGCACCTCATGCATGCGAACCGGTGACATTCGATATTCTCGACACGGACTTCGACATCATTTTGGGAATGCCTTGGCTTGCAAGTGCGGATCACACGGTCAACTTCCATCGGCGGACTCTTAGCGTTCGCGACGCCTTCGGCGCGGAAGTGGCATGTACTATTCCTCTACCGCAAWCTTCGATCCGGTGCCAAGTGGTGACGGCCAAATCATTTCGGGCGACTTGCGCTTAGGAGCAGCCCGAGGAGATCGGCCTATGTTTCCTACGGACCGTCGCGGTAGCCGACTCTTCACCCACGGACTTGTCTTCGGACCCCCGTGTGGTACGGTTGCTGGACGAGTTCGCCGACCGGTGTGGTGCCGGGTCGGCCGATCTCTCTATCGGATGAGCGAGGAGGAGCTTGAGGTCCTCCGCGCACAACTCGATGATTTGTTGGCCAAGGGCTGGATCCGCCCGAGTAGCTCCCCATATGGAGCACCAGTTCTCTTCGTCAGGAAGAAGAACAAGGATCTACGATTGTGTATCGACTACCGCAAGCTCAACGCGCAAACCGTCAAGAATGCGGGGCCTCTTCCTCGCATCGACGATCTTCTTGAGCGGCTGGGCGGCGCAAAGTATTTTTCCAAGTTAGATTTGAAATCGGGATATCATCAAATCTCGATCCAGCTGAGCGATCGCTACAAGACCGCGTTCAAGACGCGGTACGGGCATTTTGAGTGGGTGGTCATGCCTTTTGGCCTCACCAACGCCCCGACGACCTTTCAGGCGGCGATGACCAATGAGTTTCGTGCAATGTTGGACCGGTTCGTGCTGGTCTACTTAGACGATATTCTCGTCTATAGCCGGTCATTGGAGGATCATCTGGGGCATCTTCGACAAGTGTTGGAGACACTCCGCCGCGCCAAGTACAAGGCCAACTGCGACAAGTGTGAATTTGTCCGGCAGGAGCTGGAATACTTGGGCCATTTTGTCACACCGGAGGGCATCAGTCCGCTATCGGACAAGATTTAGGCCGTCCAAGAGTGGCCGGAGCCTCGGAACGTCACGGATGTCCGCTCGTTCCTCGGTCTTACAGGCTACTATCAGCGCTTCATCAAAGGCTACTCCAAGATCGTGGCCCACTTGAACAAGCTTCAGTGCGAGGATCGGCTGTTTGACTTCGGAGAGGAGGCGCGAGGATCATTCTTCGCTCTCAAAGCCGCGCTATTGTCTGCGGAGGTCTTGCGGATATACGACCCACTCGCGCCTACACGTGTCACTACGGATGCGTCAGGCTATGGCATTGGTGCAGTCCTCGAGCAACATGATGGTGTGGACTGGCACCCGGTCGAATACTTCAGCAAGAAAGTGCCTCTTGTGCATTCCATTGACGATGCACGCAAGAAGGAGCTCCTCGCCTTCGTCCACGCGCTCAAGCGATGTCGGCACTTCCTCCTTGGTCGAAGCCAATTTCGATGGGTAACGGACAACAATCCGTTGGTCTTCTACAAGACCCAAGACACCGTCAATAGCACCATCGCTCGATGGATGGCTTTCATCGACCGATTCGACTTCTTTACCGATCACATTCCCGGGAAGTCGAACCGTTTTGCGGATGCTCTCTCACGGCGCCCGGATCATTGTACCGCAGTCTACTCGACCTTTGAGATTGACGACGACCTGCGGAACAACTTCATCCGCGGCTACCAAGCCGACCCCGAGTTTCGCGACAAGTACGCGAATTGCTCCTCTCCTAATCCGGCTCCTTCTCACTACCGGATCCAAGAGGGGTACTTGCTTGTCCACAHGCGGGGGAAGGACCTTCTTTGCGTACCRAGTGAYCCTCACTTGYGTACACGGCYTCTTGGCGAGTTCCACGAYGCTCCCGCCACYGGACAYTTTGGAGTCAATCGCACGATTGGCCGACTTCGCCAACGATTTTGGTGGCCCGGCCTTCTCGGCGACGTCACGCGCTATTGCGAGTCATGCGAGGTTTGCCGACGCTGCAAATCCCGCAAACATCATCCGTACGGTGAGTTACGACCATTGCCAGTCCCGTTGCGGCGAAGGGAAGCGATTGCCATGGACATTACCGGCCCGTTCCCCAAGCACAAGACCGGAGTGGATGGGATTCTCACGGTGGTCGACCGACTCACCATGTTCGCCATGTTTTTGCCTTGTCGCTATCATGCCAAGGCACCGGAGTTGGCCGAGGTTCTTTACGCTGGTTGGATTCGCACCAAGGGTTACCCCAAGGAGATCGTCTGCGACCGCGACACTCGGTTCATGTCTGATTTTTGGTTGGCGCTCATCACGCGATGGGGCTCATCTCTCAAGCCCAATTCAGCTCGCCACCCTCAGACCGATGGCCAGACGGAGAGGGCGCATCAGACCGCACAGGTTCTCCTTCGTACTCTCATCCGCCCCGACCAGAAAGACTGGGTTGAGCGACTGCCGGACGTCGAGTTGGCCTACAACTCTTCCATCCACCCTGCTATTAGGATATCGCCCTTCGAGTTCGAGCATGGCTCGCCGGTCACATCACCGTTGGACACTATTACTCCACGCACGGCCGAGAGCGACGACCATCTTCTTTTCTTGCGTCGGATGCAAGAGCTTCTTGTCAAGGCACGCGACCAGATGGCTAAGACGCAACAGCGCATGCGCCAACAGGCAAATCGCCAGCGTCTTCCTTGTCCATTCCGCGCCGGGGACCTCGTCTGGGTTTCCGCCGCGGAATTCAGCCTTGAACAAGACGTCTCTTGCAAGCTCCTTCCGAAATGGATGGGGCCTTGGCCGATCATAGAGCCCGCTGGGGACGCACCCGAAGGACCCTCCTTCACGATTCAGGTGCCTAGCCACTTGCCTGTCTACCCAGTCTTTCATTGCTCCAAACTGGCTCTCTATACGCGAGCGGATCATGACGATTTTCCCGGGAGACGTACGCAAGACCCACCTGAGTATTTAGTGCATTTTGCATACTGCACACACCGAGCTGACCGTTGGTTAACCCGTGCGGAACTTCAAGCAACAGCTCCAGACGATCTCGCACGCTACGAACGCAAGATGCAAGGCAAGCCGGCCGGTCTCTTCGGCTCCCCGCCGCGGCCGCGTCCAGGTTCCACCTTCAGATCGACGGCTTCGCCCTCGCCCCGGCTTGACTTCATAAGGAGGGGGGGGTGTTACATGCTGCGCGTGCACACGCAGGCCATTTTGCAGGCCTGCATCCGTTCAGGCTAAAAGCCTGAACTTCAGGCCGAAAGCCTGAATTTCAGGCCGAAAGCCTGAAATCCAGGGCTTACAGGCCCCCTGTCGGTACGCGCCGAAAGCCTGAATTCCAGGGCCTGTCCCTGTGTCATTTCAGACTAAAAATGGCAACAGCATTTTTAAGCATTTTTAGCCTGAAACGAAGGGCCATTTTCGGTCATTCATCAGAACGACCGGCCCTGAAACTCAGGCACCGAACCAGGGTTTCGGGAACAGACTATTAATAGTCTGTTTCCCACGCCAGCCTCAAGCAGGCTGCTGCACGCCAGCCCCTGGCACACTTCGGCATTGGCAAGAGCTGCCTCCTCGGCCTGACTGGCCTCCAGTAGTCAGGAGGCAGGCCGAGGTAGTACATAGGACTTCCCAGGCACTTCCGAGGTAGGCAGTCGGCAGTTGTAGTCTTCAGGATTCGGGAGCAGCACTCTGGAGGGAGC
>BFEA01000002.1:4604191-4623845 GCA_003427395.1 Chara braunii
TTTTTTTGATGACTTCGTTTTTTTTTTTTTTTTTTTTTTTTTTGGGTCCGCGCTCGACTTGAACGGCCGAACGCATCCCCAAGGGGTCCCATATATTCGGAGGAGGGTTTTGGGCGCTCATTCGCATTCCGGCAAACATGTTGGTTCTTCGCCTCCGAACGCGGACACGATGCTACGCAGCTCCACTCTATGAATTGGTGGCAAGTTTGGTTAAAATGACCCCCTTGATTTTATCATAAATAAATGGCACGAGAGGTTGCCTGAAAATCGAGGCGTCCTTTAACCGCCTCTCGCAAGTAAGCATCGACCGTAAGAAGTGGAAAGCAAGCGGTTGGTAATACATGCAGCAAGGCAGCGGGGCAGACGAGCAGGCACCAAGGCAGGCGACAAGGCAAGAAAGCAAAGCCGACATGTTGAGACGGAAGCGCAAAGAAAAGCAGGTGGCACGGTACCAACCGACGGCAGCGAACTCCACCCGCATTACCCTGAGCTACTTCCTTTCGATGGCGAAGGCAGGTTTGCGTTTGCCTTGCTTGTCTGTTGACTCTGTTCTAGCCGGGGCTACAATCTTACTAAGGTGGATCTATCATCTATGTTGGGGCCTCGACCCACTAGCATCGTTTAAAACGGTGTGTGGCATTCTTTTCTCATTTAAAACGCATAAACAATTCTATTTTTCATTTAGGCAGTAGCAAAGGAAAGGACCCAAAAACAAAAAATCACGGGACCTGGCATAGACATCATGACAGTACACCCTATGCATCCACACTTCCACCAACCCGGTACATCTGCATGCAAGCTTCCCGCCGGCCTGTTCGCAGTCTTCCACGGAAATCTCAATATTCTCAATTTCTGAAGGAAAAAAAAATAGCAAGGCGCGAAGCTTCGAAAACACCCCCCCCTTAAAACAACCCATAGTATTGAAGCTTTGCGCCAACGCAAAGTGGCCAACTAAATGGCCAACAAATGATTTTTAAAAAATTATACTGGCCGATGGGAAGCTCCCTCCACGAAAACAAAGACAATCGACACTAGCAGTCGATATGCTACTGTATCAACGACTGACGGATGTCACTGACAGCCGCACGTGATCGAAAACAGAGGAGCACAAGCGTAAATCGGACGTAGTGGGTCAAGGCCCCTGGTCAGGCGAAAGCACACCAGGATTTGGGTTGTGGGGGTTGTGTTGCTCAAGTAAAAAAAAAAAAAAAAAAAAAAAAAAAAAAACGAAAAGGACAGGCAGCATGGGAATGACATAGGCTGGGACCCCACAGGAATGCGGAAAGGAAAAACTTTGCCGCGGAAGTGTTTCCGGGACCCCACAGCCTGCGTATAATGCATTGGAAAGCGGCAAATTCTTTCCAAGGACCGTCTTCCGGGACCCCACAGGCTGCGTTTTTTGGCGTGGAAGGTGGCAGTTGGACGTTTTCACTCCGTCTGCGTCCTGGAAAAGGCCGCCGGGAGTTCGCCGCAAAAGTATGCCGAAAGCTGAGACTGGCCTCGGGGGCTGTCTCGCACTTTTCCAAGGTCTGGTCCATTTTTTGGTCCGCGTAATGTCCATGCGTCACCCAAACCTGGTACCCTCGCCCATTCCGTCAGTCCAGCGGGCGCCTCCCGGAATAAAAACTTTCCCTTTCCGGCCACCCCCACGGCCCTTTCCTATTTCGGAAAGAAATATCGCAGCTTTGCCGCGAAACAGCCTCCGCGGTGGGATCCGAGAAAAATGAGTTTCCAGCTTTCCAGAAACTCTTGCCCTCTCTTTGCGGCCGATGGGCTTTTCCATCCGCACCGCAGTGGGGTCCCATCCACAGGCGGGTAAGCAGCAAGGCAGATTGCGGACTATCTAGGCAAGGCAAGGAGGAAGACGTTAAGGCACCGAGGGAGGCGACAAAGCCAGCAGGCATGTAGAGAAGGAAGCACAAGAAAAGCAGCTGCAAGGGCAGGGCAAATGATGTAATAAAGGGGTAAGCAGCAAGGCAGGCAGCAGAGCACATGATGCAAGAAGGAGGTGGGTGAGCAGCAAGGCAGGCAGCAAGGCAGACAGCACCGCAACCAGACAGCCAGCAAGCAAGTAGGCAAGTAGGTGTCATGGCAATCACCAAACAGCGCGCATAAGAAGCTAATAAGGCAGGTAGCAAAGCCGCATGTCAGATGGTCAAGTGGCAAGGTAGGCAGCAAAGGCGCAATAGCGCACACAAGCATGTATCAATGTGTACCTACCGTCTTCACCCGAATAGAATGCCTGGTCATTATAGTCGTATTTGATGCATTTTTCAGTCCAGATACGGCCATAATTACCGGGCGTTCTATTCGGGTGAAGACGGTAGTAACTGGCCTCTGTACAACACCCTGGGCTTTGGCAAACTGAGTGGTACCAAGTCGATCTGAATGCGCACAGTTTACGGCAATGAAGCAGGTAGTTGAATAACAGCAAGGCACGAACAGCAAGGCATGATGAAGATCCGAACCGCAAGGTGCAAACGCCAAGACAACCCCTGGCCGTGCCGGTGCAAAAGTGCGCCTCCCTGGCAAACATGATAGATCCAAAGGGTCGCTTTTTCTTTTCCGTTCCCCTCACCTGTAGAGTACTGTTGTTTGGGGTATAGAGCATATTCCATGTACTTCAGAGAGGGGAARAKGAAAAAGGAACGGGAAAGATGCCGAGGCAGTAGAACARCAAKRCATGAACAACAAKWCASYAACAATAAGCAAAAAAAAAAAAAAAAAAAAAAAAAAAAAAAAAAAAAAAAAAAAAAAAAAAGGTAMAAAMARMAAGGTGCAAGGAAATGAAATAAGAAAAGGCATGTAACGCTGGTCACACTGGGACAGAATCTACAGATCAAGCGTCCTCCCAAAAGGGGACAGGTCCAGAAGGTCTCTTTTTCTATTTCCTTATCAGTACCTGTACTGTACAATACTGTCGTTTGGGGTGATAGAGCACTTTTTTTTTCTTTTTTTTTTTCTCCTTTTTTCTCTTTTTTTTTTCTTCTCACAGCGTCGGATTCCTGTTGAGAAGATTCGTGGTCAGAGGACAAGAAGGTCACTACTACAGGCCCAAAGCTCCACTAGCCAGACCATTCGTCTGACTCTGGACGTGTCATTTGACAGGTGCAGAAAATACCAAAATAGTGGTTGAAAACTGCATTTCTTGATTGTGGGTGTATCGCTCAGCTGGTATAGCATTGCGCTTTTAACGTAATGGTCGCACGTTCAAATCCTGCCATACCCATAAGGATATGATGGGGTAGACAAGCTTGTACTCCTTTCAGGCAACTAATCTCTGCATGAAACACGTTGATTGGCCTGAATCTGGACATGTTTGTGGACATATGCCGAAAATCACAATTGAGGGAAGGGGGTGGATAAGAGGATGTGATACTTGGAAAACGCTTTGTTTGTCTGTATATTTTGCTTGCCGGGGATGAGCAACCGGACTGACGCCTCCCAGAATAGCAGGGGCNTTTGTTTGTCTGTATATTTTGCTTGCCGGGGATGAGCAACCGGACTGACGCCTCCCAGAATAGCAGGGGCAAAATCATTTTCCCCCCCCGAAAAAAAAAAAAAAAAAAATTGGATTAAAAAAAAAAAAAAAAAAAAAAAAAAAAAAAGGATTACGCACATCTGCGTGAAATACACTCAGATTCACAATCTTAAACCACCAGTAGGTTACCCACCCATTTTTGTAAGACGTGGCTGCATGGGTGCTGTGTGTGGTGGGAGGAACCGGCCCTCCAGTCCCCAAAATGTACATCCACTGTCATCCAGGCAAAACCGGCTGTGCATGCAACAGGATTAATTTTGCCTCGATGTATCTTTTTCGAACTGGGAGGCTGGAGGCTGGTTCATCCCACCAGACATGGCGTGCATGCAGCTGCACCATAGAGAAATGGCTGGCAAACGCACTGGTGGCTTAAACCACCAGTACCTTTCCCAGCTATTTTGCTGAGATGCGCCAGGTAACATGGGAGGCCGGCGGGGTTCAGTGCTCTACCAGACCGAAATGGCTGGCGGCGCCAGCCAAAATGAGGCCTGTGCCAGTCATCTGTTTTTTGGCGTGCAGGCCGATTTTAGGCTCGGCATCGATAGCTGAGAAAGCTGGTGGTTTAATCCAATCCCTTTGCTAGCAGAGCCTACCTACCAGCTGGCGCTCCCGCTGCTGCTCCGCTTGGTGAACCGAGCACTTTTACTATTTCACCTGTAAGTCTCCAGCACTCTCGCCACCTTCACCACTAGGATCAAGCAACACACTGGCTACCAGGCAGGCCCCCTTTCCTCACTGTCTGTCGAGTGCCCTTGCTGACCACCAGTCGTATGTAGAGCTTCTCCTTTTTTCCTGTAGCCCTGTGCCCAGGCTACTCTTACACAATCACTGGCAACTTCCAAGCCGACGGTGCACCCTGCTGATATCTGTAGCGGCGTACGAAGGCGTCGACCTCATAGCCTATCTTCAAGCCCAGGTGCGTGCCTCGCATCACCACCCCACACCGAATCTCTTCGCAGCCCCCGGCATAGTATGTCATGCACCCCGTAACGCGTTCCTTCAGACTCATGTGTGAATATAGGGGTGGCCACCTTCGTCTTCAACACGAGCCAAGTCGGTATGAGTCCATCGCTAGAACACAGATATACACACTGCTTTCTGGCCACAGCGTGTTCAAAGAGCTACTTCATCGTAAGGCAGAACGGGGCTGCTCCAATCGGATGTATCTTCCGCTACAACCAGACCTTGTGCTCCGAACCAGAAATGGTATACTCCCGTCGGTGGGATGCACCGCACTAGCGTGACTTTTCGGCTTGAAGTGAACGACTCATTGCCATCCGCCTAGCTGTATGCACAGGCATCAAGAGATGGGGCTATCCCCGTCGCTAATACTAGCCAGGCCGCGACAGATCTTCCACTAGAATACGGCCATATGCAGCCCGAGGTAAGTATTTCCATTCCTCGACTGCCTTCCTAGCTCCAACACCTCAATCGGGACGAGCCTCGTTCATTCAGCAGGTAAGCCTCCAGCCTCGCGGTCTGCTTCCCCGCCACCCCGATTGGATCAATCATGCCAACCTGGACTGAATCTATTGCCCGATTACGGACATATTCATCACCACCCCAAAATCTCTCTCCGTCCACTATAACTTCGCACACCTCTCTTTCGTTCTAGCTCTACTCCTACTAACCTTCTCCTCAAACTAACCACGGAGTTGGAATCGCCCCGGTCAAAACCCCCCGAGGCAGTTTCTCACTCGCCGAGATTCATCCTTTAACGAGCGAACAAGCCTTCTTCCTCGTCTCCTTCTTCCCCCTCATCGCCATGTCCGCGCACATCCCTCCTTCATCAACTTCTTGCTCACTAACTTTTCTCGCTAAACTAACCTCCTATTCGTGTTTGCCGGGGGTCAAAACCCCCCGGATCGTCTCCCTTTCTTCCCGAATCCACCCCCAATCGACCGCGCTCTCACTTCCTTGCTGCGCCCGAGCTCCTAACCCGCTATCCTCGTTTCCCTGGCCCCGCATGCGCCCGTCGGAGTCCCTTGTCCTTGTTTCCTCTTCCGTTTTTTGTGCAGCGTCCGCTCTTAGCCCCTTCCATCTTCTCCTTCACTCCAATTTGCGCATGAATCCAGTCGCGAGTCGTGTCCGGATGCACCCGTCTCTCCGCCACTCTTACCACCAACGCCCGGCTCCCCTGCTCGTGTTGTCGTCACCCCGGTCCCCCGTCACAGCGTGATTCGGCAACACTCGACTCCCGAAGAAGAAAAGGAAGTGTTTGGCTTTCGGGCCTGCTCCTAATATACCCTCGTCACCCAAGTGTAAAGGCTAGGCTAATCCTGTCGGTATCGTTCCAATTTTTACAGATGTCCCGAAGGGCTTCATTTGCGGCAGCGCCTGAGGTATTGTGCCTTGTCCCGAAAAAACAGGACTGTCACCCCAAACAAAGGAAAAAGTAAAGTAAAATAAAAAAGTAAAAACCACAAAGGAATATAAAACCTGGGTTCTCTATGAGCAGACTACTGCCCCCTCCCCCCCCTGCTAGTCCCGTGGGTCGGGCCCACCAACACATCTACCAGCAAAAGTTGAGGGGGATAGCTCTGCCAGCCGTCCACCCCTCGACTTTCTCCTCGCTGCTCCGCCACTCCCAATCCGCAGCCCGCTGGCCTCGATCCCCGTACCCTCGCTGCAACAGTCGAGTGTCGTAACCTATAGGGCTAAGCCCAAGCTTGGGGTCAATAGATGCTATCTCCTATATAAGCGGGTGCGGTCCAGTGCTTAATGCTGAGGGGGTGCATTGGGCCTCGCCTCCTATTCCACGCCCAGCCGTGCGGCTGCCAAGCGGCCATGCCGGCCTCCCCAACTTTGCCATGGCAGTCCTACGTACCATCCTACATACCAGACCTGCCGCCGGTCAAGCCCGACAAAACGAGGACCAATCTGCTAGTCCTTAGTCTAATCAGAAATGCAAAAAATCAAGTCGGGCGTGTATGCCTGTAATACGGTTAAAAGGATAAAATCACATGCGAGCCTTAAAATTGCGCGCCCACTCACCCTATCTACTCAAGCAACTCTAGCCCATACGCAGGTAACCAATTTGACATCCACAAGGCCTAAACCAACGGTCTTCCTGTCACTTGCAAAAACCAGGGTGGATACCCTTGTAAGGGTATTCGAGCCGACAACGCTACCCCGAGCTTCCAACAACTGGTTAAGAGAGCTAACTAATCGCGCAGCCGGAATTTATAGCGTGCATGCATGCGCGCAAAACACGAAATTACAAGGACTTAGAAGGAAGGTTAGGAAAGGGAGCGCCTACGTTCTGCATGGCCCGATCGCGGTGTGGGGGACGTAGCCGCTCTCCACGCATCGATCCGATCATGCAGACCGCGGCTACCAAAACGCAACAAAAAGAAAGAGAAGAAGGGCGGGATAGACGAAGCACAAGAAGAAAGATACAGTTACAATGGCGCCCGCCCAAAATTACAGTTACACACACGATTAAAGGCGCCGACTAATCAGAGTTCCGTTGCAGCCGCATAAAGAAGTGCGTAAGCAAAAAGCGTCGCGCGGCAAAGAAAAATCCTAATTACAAAATTCCTAAATTCCTATCTACTGCGAAAAGAAAAGCACCAACCCCGAAAAGAAAATCCGAAATTCCTAGAGCCATCGGGGCTTGGCAAGATTCGAAAAGGAATTCAAAAAGAATAAAAGAACGAATCAAAATTCCCGCGCGATGTCCGCGCCCAAAAAGTCCAAAACCGAAATTAAAGAAGTGACGTCAACTTTTATTAATCGCGCGCACGGTGGGGCGCCGGAGACACAGCCAATCACTCGATCGTCCCGGGACTCACCCGGCCCCGAACCCAACCATCCGAAAGGAGACGACGAAAAAGACGAAGAAGCAAGGACACCAATGCAATTTCCTTCCAATCCCGACCTCCCGTAATCGGCCCATCCTTCCCAGCTTAGGATCCCTCATTGCTATCGTGCAGAAAATCGTGCTGTGCAGAAATCGGTTCGTCACATATGTGACGCCCAGGGGATTCCAATATTAGCAAGCTCCTGCTTGCTTGTGGACAAGTGTCGATCTCTCTAATCAATCGATACGCGAAGCTTTTCCTTTTGTGCGACTTACTGTTTGAATGAGTGTGGACGTTATCTAGTGTGGCAAACACAACTCTAACTACTAATTCCTCAGGAAGGACCATTGACAATCCAAGGAGGGGATCACACGTGTCACCGTAGCGGCACTCGCACCAATCAACCGATCACCAGTGTCCAGTGGGGAGAGGGAAGGGAAGACGGTACATGGGGGCATGGCGAGGGGGAGGGTTAATCGGGAGAGGGGGCAGAAAACTGTCCAACCTCGCCACCGTTTCCGAAAGTTCTTGATATCGAACGATCCGGTGGAAACGGGGGAAGCGATTACCACTACGGGGGAGGGAAGCGACATAGTCTGGATACAGGGTGGTGATAGTGCGGAAGAGTGCCATGCGGAAATGGTCATAGTTTTCGCATGCGGGGATAGTCCCCGTAATCATGCAGTAAACTTCGACAATATTGTGGCCTCGCCACGCGACGCTCAGGAGAAGGATATGGAGGTAGAAGTCGGGGAGGGCGCATCGGGTCGAGGGGTGGGGATGGATTGTGACAATAAGACGGGTGGCATAGAAGAAGCGGAAGGTGTCGAAGGGGAAGGGATTGCGGGGGAAAACAACGTGTGTAATAGCCTGGCTGAGGGTGAGATGGTCAAGGGGACGGCGGGATAACAATCGGGGACGAAGCCCGATGCCCCGCATTAGTACGAGCTCGAACTGGTGGACGGTCGGTGGTGGCGTTAAGAGATGGTCGCTGAGGGCTTGCTCCGTGAGAAAGTTCATGGCGATGGTGGCGGAGACGGGGTGCCTGTGAAAGAACGAGATGAAGAAGGATAGACAGGTGATAAGCAGTCGTCGTCCTCTTCCTCAGCGGAGGAGGAGTCGGATGAAGGCGGAGATGGGGAAGAAGGAAGGGGACGTAGATAGGACACGTGGCGGGTGATCGGTCGAGCCGATTGACTGCCGGAGACTTCGGCGCAAGCCACACGGTTTTCACGCCGTGCGGTCCGAGCTCAATCACGCGGAATCCCCCGAAGAATCGTGGCGCTAGCTTACCCTGACGAGCACATTTCCTCACGTACACGATGTCCCCTAATTTGTACTGGGGCCGTAGACCTGCGTTCCCATTCCAGGCCTCGTAGCTTCGGACCTGTCGGCCGTGGGCCAACTCGGTCATTTTCTGGCGTTTCCGGGCTAGCCTGGGAAGGGACCGTTCCATTAGCTCTAGGTGCCGCATGGCCTTGTCCCGAACCGTGGCCCTTGTGGGTCGTCGGTTCAACGTTGATTCATTAGGGAGGCTCAGTATCGAAACGCAAGCGACGCTATTGGTCCTTAGTTGAAAGGGGCTCAGGCCCGTCGATTCGTGAGGCGTTCCGCGATGGACCGCCAGGATGCGGTCAACGATATCGGGCCAGGGCTTCGGATCCCGTGCCGCGATATTTCGTCGTAGCGCTGTCTTTATCACCCTATTTGCGTTCTCTACCAGCCCGTTGGATTGTGACATGTGGGGCGCGATATTCCGAATAGCGACGTCGTGTACGACCAGATTCCTCAAAACTTCCCCTCTGAATTCCGCCCTGTTATCGGTCTGGATCTCTTCGGTGTCCTGGTGCATCCCGAGAAAACGGTTAACATACCGCGCGATTTCGGCGGCATGCCGCGTGCGACACGGATAGGCTTCGATCCATTTCAAAAAATGGTCGACAAATACCAACTGGACTGAATACTCACAACTATTAGGACCAGGAGGTACCACGATATCGGTAGTATCCATGCTTACCCTTTGAAACGGTCGTTCAACTACCGTTGGTACTATCGATCTCGGTGGTTGGATCGGCGCCTTGTTAGTAGCGCAGACTTGACAGTTCGCGACGATGAATTTCACATCGTCACGAATATTGGACCAATACCATTCATTTTTGTCGATTGTCGACTCCGTAATCCGTACGGCAAAATGGGCAGCCGTTTCTTCGTGTGCTATCTTCACCCAGTCATACCTCATGAACAGATGCGGTACAACCATCCAAATCTCACTGCCGTCCATTTTCTGTTTTTCTAACCTTCCCTCGACCCATCGATAATCCTGAGCCCTTTTATTAGCCCTCCTTCGATCTTCCTTGGTGAAATCTTGGAGGGGGTTACCCACTAGAGTGGCTATTAGAGCAATATCTGTCCAGACTTCTGCCCTTCTAAGCTTCCGAGTCTTTTCCAACCCTTCTGACGTGACATCGAGGAACCGTGCCTCGGTTGGGATCTTATTGGTTCGGCACAAAGGGCACAACCAGGGTCTATTGTTGCTTCGGTACTGGATGCAAGAGCCATGGGCTCGTGCGACACACCACCGACAATCTACCCAATCGACGTAGCCTTCCCCATTAGGACGCATGGAGACAAAATATACGCGAGAAATCGCTTCGCAAAAATAACAAAATTTATCAGGTAGGGAGAGACGAGATGATGAGGAGGGGAGAACGAGGAGTTATGGGATTACCTCCGTCCCCCATTGCCACCGGTCTGCTTCTTGCCACGTGGGAGAACTGCCACTTGTCCATACTTAGGCCCGTTCACCGACTCTGACTCCTTCCACGGAGTGATTTCCTCGCCCTTAGGTACTTTAGCGGGCTGATGCAGACGTGTCAGCCCGTCCGCGCTGTCGTGTCTTTCTGTCTTCCGATGGATGATGTCAAAGTCGTACTCCTGTAGACGTACGGCCCAACATCCAATCATGCCCGTGTAATTAGTGAGCTTCTTCAAAACCAACAGGGGCTCATGATCCGTCACGAGGCGGAACTTATGTTCATAGAGATACGGATGGAAGTGTTGGACTCCCCAGACTACTGCATAGCATTCGCCTTGAGGTGTTGAATCATTCCTCCGTTCGTTCGACACTGTTCGTGACGTGTACTCGATGACGTGTTCGCGACTATCGTTCCCCTTCTGCGCTAGAATGGAGGAGATCGCTTCTGGTTGCTAGTCCATTATAAGAATAAATTGCTTGGTAGGGTCCGGCCAGATCAAAATTGGTGCAGTGGCCAGGGCCTCCTTAAGTGCATCAAAGGCTTGCCCGCACTCAGAGTCCCACTGCAGAGGCTGGTCCTTCCGAAGCAGGTTCGTGAGAGGTCGAGCAATCGTCGCAAAACCTTTGATAAAACGGCGGTAGTACGATGCCAGGGCTAAAAAGGCTCGAACCTGCGTCAGCGACGTGGGAACGAGGGCTTCTTTTACGGCCGCAACTTTCCTTGAGTCCGGTCGCAGCCCTCCACATGTCACTACGTACCCCAAGAACGAAATTTCTGAAAGGAAAAATTCGCTCTTCTCGAGTGCAATCTTGAATCCAGCGTCTCTCAGAGCGCCTAATGTCCACTCAATGTGTTGCGCATGACCGTGATAGGTCTCCGAATAAACCAGGATATCGTCCATGTACACGATCACGCAGAAGTTGATCATTCCCTGAGTCAACCGTGTCTTGTTGACAAAGTTTTGGAATGTCACGTTCATGGCCTGCTAAAACGTGGCAGGCGCGTTGCAAATTCTCATTGGACATCGAACCCGCTGCCACGTGCCTTCGAATAACACGAAGGTCGTCTTCGGCCGATCTTCGTCCTTAACCAGAATGTGATGGAAGCCATGCCGGATATCAAACTTACTGAAATAATTAGCACATCCAATCGCATCCAGCAAATCACCAATTCGGGGAAGGGGATACACATCTTTAATCTTGATGTCATTCAATTTGCGATAATCGATGCATATGGGGATCGATCCGTTCTTCTTTGGTACTAATACTACCGGGAATGACCATGGTCCAGTGGCAGGTTGGATCCAACCGCTTGCTTCGAATTTCCGAATCCGTTCGAGAGCCTTTTTCCGTTCTATCGGGGGAATAACGGTAAGGCTTGCAGTGGATTAGGGAATGATTTCCCGTTTGAATTTCGTGTTGTATGACCAACGACAAGCCGATGTCAGTGTCCGTTATACTAATCGCTCCCTGATATTCCGTCAGAATGTCCGCAACCAAATGATGAATCTCATCAGGTACGTACTGCGGAACGTACAATTCATATGGATGATCCCAGATCCGTACGTCGATCTGCTTCGTGCGTGCTTGTTTCGCCGCCTCGGGTGGTGGCGTAGAGATAAATGAATGGTCCGATCGCCAGGAGAACACCGTGGCCATCATCTGGGCGTCTTCCTCCCGGATGGCCACGTGTCCTTCCGGGGTGATTCCATCACAGATATCTTGCCATGGTACGGGTTTAGTCGCGATCTTAATTCTGAGTTCGCCTAATTTTGCCTCGAAATGCCAATGGGGTTCCAAAGAACTGGCCTCCGCCCCCAGGCGTAACAATCGTACTTCTTTTGCGGGTGACAACAAGGATCGTGGTAGGCTCGTGATGTCGCAAAAAGATCTCTTGTCGTTGTATCGTGCGAGAAGAGGGGCCGTTCCTTCGTACATTGTCCAAGGGGGTTCCAGAGAATCGACCATCCTCGGTATCTGTACGAGGGGTTCACCCAAAATCATTGTCTGAGTCCTTTGTACATTCCGACTAGTTAGATGCATCGTTCTTGCGATTGTTCTTCTGGGTGGTGGGTAATAAATGCGTTGTCGTGCTAGTTTCAGAATTACCGGATGATTTTGGTCACTGCTATCCGCGTCCTTCGATGATGGTTCATCGTCTGCGGACTTTTCCCAGGTGATCATGCGAAGAGTTCCCGCTATCATCGGAGAAACTCGCGGGACTGCGTTGATGGTAGTACGAAGAGTCAGCCTCATAAGTACAGCATAGGGTTTTCCTCCCGTATTTCGGAGAATAATCGATCGTCGCTCAAAGTTCAGGTTTGCTTGTAACGCCACAAGAGCGGGAAGGCCGAAAAGGACATCGTAGGTGTTTACGTCTAATACCACGACGTCTCCCAACGCATGAACCTTCCCTAACCGAAAAGCGACGTTGGTCATTCGTCCCACTGTTTTGATCTTTTCTTCGTCTGTCGAAACGAGCTGCTCCTTTTCCGTAAGCATGATTAGATCATTTCTCCTACCCGCCCTCTCAACTACCCGTAACGAAATAGCCAACACGGCAGCTCCCGAATCGATGATCGCATTGTACGGAATTCCCTAAATCTCAATGTCGCATTCCGCAGATTTCCAAGGGATGGGTTTAATTCGTAGGAAATAATCGTCTTGCTGGATTAATCCCACCCGTATCGGATCCGAAGTGCCAACTGTATTTTCGTCTGGCGTGGGGTTTTTAGTTTTCGCATTCGTTGTTCAAGCGAGGGTGAATCGCTTTCGATTCGCCTTGCAGTGCTGTAGCATTCGCTTGTTGGCTTGTTCAGAGATCAAGAGCAAATGACCGACTGGAAGTGGAATCCGATGGTCGAAGGCTCGGATGATGTTCAGCATATCAATTTCCCCAGTGACGAAGGTGGGTCCTCCCGACTCTATCTCTTCTGGAGAAGGTCGCCATTCCGCCACTTCTTTCTGTTTCGGCGCGGTCTGATCGTTCCAATCATTCCAAGCCCCGTGTAACCAAGCGATACATACTGATCTAATGGGATGAGCTCGGCAGCTTCTTCCGAAGTAGCTAACGCACTACCTCCGCCCTCCATTTCTTCCATCAGGGTTCCTACCCGTCCCGACCAGTTAGCGATTAGCGATGGGGGCTGGTGTCATTGGGGCGACCCCGACCCGTTGTTCAAGTTGCGGGGGCCGCTGGGGGCAATCACGAGCTAGATGCCCCGGTTGATGGCACGCATAACAGACGTTTAGATTGCTTGCGGCCCCTCCCAGAGTGGGTGCCGGGGCTAGCCCTTGTTGAATTGGGGCGGCGCGTACTGCGATGGGCTGCATATTTCTCATCATAGCCTCTAACCGAGCGTTATGCTCTCGCTGTTCCTTTTTGCTTTCCTGGATTAGACTAATTAATGTTTTGGTCAGTTCAAAAATAGTAGTGGACTCATTTGACCTCACAGGGTTCTCGATTGGTGGCGGGGGAGCCGTCATTACAGGTGTTGGCATCATAGGAACAGGGACACTCGTGATTACACTCGGGGCTGGTTGTTTAGGGGCTATTTGTTCCAGATAGATGACTAGGCCAGACACAAATCCCATGTTTTCGAACTTGTTTTGCAACGCAGCCAGCTCAGCTTTTGCCCTCGCAAGTTCGGACGAGTCTCCCTCCTTAGGATAGTCTTCTCCTTCTAGGAAACTCGCCACGAACTTTCGTTCCATCTCCTCTGCAGCGGCCATAATCTGTTGCGGCGTATGATTAATGGCGGATAACTGTTTTTGCAGCTTTGCCCTTATCGTTCGGCTGCGAAGTCTATCGATAAACAAATCTTTCCCGACTTGCTCGCCTCGCTCAGTTTTTGCAAACATTCGGTAGAATCAGTTTCGATATTCCTCGATAGATTCGAGGTTTGAGGGGTTTTTGCACCCAGTCTTTAATCATGAAGAGCGCTTGCTCTGGATGGACATAGTCGAATCGATTCAAAAAGTCTCGCTCGAAAGTCGGAAGATTCACCCATACATAGGTACTAAACCAATGATGAGTGTCTCCTCCTAATCGGGCGGGAATATTTACCTGAGCTTCGTTATCGTCATACTGTTGTGCCCGGAGCGTGGACAACCATGCTCCTGCGAGATGATGTGCGGGTCAAACAGATAGAGATCAGGTAGTGTCATGGGAGCCCGTGCTCGTGGGGCGGGTTGATTAGGATTTTGTTGTTGATTCTGCTGCGGATTCGGATTTTGTGGATTAGCGTTCATATTGGCTGCCCGCCGGTTAGCCGATCTACTTCGGGTGAAACGGGGTCGCGTCTATGCACGTTCCGGGGTCGAGGTCGCCCTCGGTTAACCAGATCGCTCAATTATCGTGTTGTTAGTCCTATAACCCGGCCACGTGTCGGGCTCCGATACCAACCTCACGCCCAGCGCGACTTCCTGATCGGAGTAGGATGTGGGCCTGGAAGTGCGAAAAGGGGTGTGCCAAGGACTTTTGGGAAAGTGGGGGTGGAGTCCCAGGTCAGAACTACGATCTCCTGTGGCAGAGTTTTTCGGGGGCACGGGTGCAATTTGGCAGAGAGGGCGGACCGCTTCTGGTCATAAGGCAGATGGCATGTGCCGGTCATTCAAGGCCGCTCGATTAGTCCGTTTTGATGACGGCGATTCGTCGAAAGGTCCCTTCGGGATGAGTATAATCCTGATGAGTCAGGTCGTCGGCTGTCGCCACGTGGCGCCGGTCGTCGTGCGTTCGGGTTGGGCCCTCGGGGTCCCGGGGCTCTCTGGTTGCCACGTCGTCGGCAATTTCCGCAGGGCGTGCGGGGCCAGTTTGGGGCTATGGCGTTCCACGGGACGACCCTGAGTTTATGATGATACGGGAGAAGAAGACGGAGGGGAGGGAAGTTGGTGGAGATAACGACAAAACCGGAGGAAATAAAGTAGTGGGTGTGGTCTGAAGTGGGGAAATCAGAGCACCGGGGATCGCTGGTTGTGGCACAGTGAAACTCCCTAGGACACAGTCGATTCTCTGCTAGGCAGGGGAACCTCTGTCGGAGGCACTGTTCTATCCAAGGGGTGAAGTACCCCGGGTCCCACGACGAATCTGAGCTCCTGGAGTGTGTCATTATGTCATCGTAGGGCCGAGAAATTCCTAAGGGCGTGTCTTTGCCGGTTGCCATCACCGCATGTGAGTACGCGTAGGCCGCGCGAGTTGAATCACACTTACACGTGTTCACACGGGATGATTGCTTCGTCGCAGACGCAGGATGACCACATCCAATCAAGCAATATCCCCGCAATCGCTAGCCTTTTCATGGGTGGGAGGTGGCGAATCGACGCGTGTGGACACGTGTAAGTGCGCAGATCAGATCGCACTTACGCGAGTCCCTGCGAGGCGTTCGCTGTTTTCTGGGCAAACAATTATCCGATCATCTAATCACTCTGTATTTGCTAAGCATGCAAGATGCAACAATTACAACAGCTCAAGCAAAGGATAAACAAGAATGGAAACAATATTGATGACTACACAAAATTCTTATCCCGCTCCTGAGTGCATCAAGACGATAAGCAAAGGCAAAGAGCAGACAGACACGACATCCATTCAGGCAGCATAACACACAACATCAGGGATTGAAATCGCAAAAACGAGTGTGGGCGAAAGAAAACCAAGCCAAGACTCCGAAAACAAAAACGGGCAAATCGCCCTGATCCGAAATCAAAATTTATATACATCAGCAGAGAGGGAGAAAAGACAAAAGAAACAGCAAATCCGCGTCCATCAACCTGAACTCTCTCTTCCTCTCTCTCTCTTTTCGATGCGGACAGTCCGTCGTCACGCACCAACCCACGAAGTCGTCACCCCGCTTAGTCCTCCCGCATACGTCAGGTTCGCTCGCGCCCCACAGTCCGTCGTGACCCGCGTCAACCCCTCGCGTTTGGCACCAGCTCGTCAGGTCGCCCGACTCCCACTTCAACTCACTCACCTCTCACTTCGCTCGCGAGCCGACCCTCACTGATCGCGCTACCCTGAGCTTCCAACAGCTGGTTAAGAGAGCTAACTAATCGCGCAGCCGAAATTTATAGCGTGCATGCATGCGCGAAGAACACGAAATTACAAGGACTTAGAAGGAAGGTTAGTAGAGGGAGCGCCTACGTTCTGCATGGCCCGATTGCGGCGTGGGGGACGTAGCCGCTCTCCACGCATCAATCCGATCATGCAGACCACGGCTACCAAAACGCAGCAAAAAGAAAGAGAAGAAGGGTGGGAAAGACGAAGCACAAGAAGAAAGATACAATTACAATGGCGCCCGCCCAAAATTACAGTTACACACGATTAAAGGCGCCGACTAATCAGAGTTTCGTTGCAGCCGCATAAAGAAGCGCGTAAGCAAAAAGCGTCGCGCGGCAAAGAAAAATCCTAATTACAAAATTCCTAAATTCCTATCTACTGCGAAAAGAAAAGCACCAACCCCGAAAAGAAAGTCCGAAATTCCGAGAGCCATGGGGCTCGACAAGATTTGAAAAGGAATTCAAAAAGAAAATAAGAACGAAGCAAAATTCCCGTGCGATGTCTGCGCCCAAAAAGTCAAAACCGAAACAAAAGAAGTGACGTCAACTTTTATTAATCGCGAGCACGGCGGTGCGCCGGAGACACAACCAATCACTCGATCGTCCCTGGACTCACCCGGCCCCGGACCCAACCATCCGAAAGGAGACGACGAAAAAGACGAAGAAGCAAGGACACCGATGCAATTTCCTTCCAATCCCGATCTCCCGTAATCGGCCCATCCTTCACAGCTTAGGAACCCTCATTGCTATCGCGCAGAAAAATCGCGCAGTGCAGAAATCGGTTCGTCACATCCCACCCCCACTGGCATCTGCTGCATGTGAGCGGTAGGTTCATGCCTCATGAAGCCAACCATTCCGTGGTAGGGATAACTTGCAACACCTGAGCCCACCACAGAAGACTCAAATCTTGCCGGGAAGGAAGCTTTTTCAAGATACGCCATAATGCCTGCCAGTTTGGAGCCCCCACCACCCATCCCTTGAGTTTGTCATATCTGCTGCTTGCCATTGTCGAGGGTGTAATTTCCACCCATACCCTCAGCGCTTTAACTCCCACTTTAAATTGGGGGCATAGTTGCATAGGGGGACACTTTCTCCTCCTCCTTGTCTCCACCCCAGTAGTGGGGGTTCCATGACCTAGTAGGGTAGTTTGATTGTGCTGTGAGAGAACTCTAACCTCTTGCAGGCCCTGTGCCATCGTAACCGTTCGTTGTTTTTGTTGGATTGGATGAGAGTTCTCCCCTTTCCGGATCTGGGGCCCACCTTCCATTTCTCCACCTTCCAGCCTCCCACTACTCTCAATTTCACCTCACACTACCTACCTACCACAGTGACTACTCCTTTTTTTTTTTTTTACAAAGAACAACCCGAGTGGATGCTAGGGGTGCTATATTCATACGGGGAACCCCGTAGCAGCCAGAATCTAGGCTACCAAAGTGTGTGAGAGTGTGAGATACTCGCAAAACCATCCATTAGTCACAGTCAATCGTAGGAGCAGACCATACCGGCACACAACCTACATCAGTCCTTCATTCCGGCCATAAGGCCTAAACACACATGCATGACGACCATTGACAAAGCGGAACATCCATGCACACAGTAAAAGAGAGAAGAGAAGGGAAGAAGAAGAGAAGGGAGGAAGAAGAGAAGAGAAGAGAAGAGAGGAGAAGATGAAATGACACATCGATGTCTCCCGAACGCGACAGATGGCATCTTAAAATTAGAGTAAAACCCGCCAATCAAGTTGAACCCGAAAGTAGACGTCATGTCCGTGTCGAACAAAACAGGGCCAACACTCCGGCTAGACTCTACGCGTTTCATCCGGAGCTGGTTCCGGAATCATCAGGGGTCGTCACGAGATCGGGTGCCAAACGATGTGCCAAACGGACAGTATATAGGACAAACAACACTTAAAATAGGTCAGCCAGAGCGAAACCAGACAGCATGCTAAACTACAGATCCAAGGCTCGAAACCTCGGCAGTAGAACCCAAGGTCTTGTTCATTCCCAAAGAGCCTACCATAGTACAAACCCCAGTAGCATCCGAGGCATCCCCCGGCAAGGGGCAAACCCACAATGAAGGGCAGCCCGGGATCGAATCCCAGTAGCCCAACTAAACATCAATACACCGAGTCAAAAATGAGTTGTGCGTCTGCCCGAACAGCATGCCCCCTTCCCAAATGGGCCATCCTGGCCCAGAACCCGCGTTCTGAAGCAATTATCCTCCCAACCCGTCAAACACTCAGCCCAACACTTCCACAAACTTCCAAATTTCACAGAGAAATTCCACAGCGACTTATCGAAGATATCACCCGAAACCCTCGAATCCGAAATTCAATCTTCAAAGTAAACAAAAACAGGACTTCAGCAGCAGACATGCTTGTGAACCGTCGAGCCCGATGAAAAAACGATCCGACGACCGCCATTTTTTGCTTCTTGCTCACATATGAGCAGTTATCCTGCAGACTCTGAAAGCATAGTCCCATGCTCAAAATGATCCGTTGGTTCTTATGTACAGCCGCACGTTGCACACCAAGAGGCCAATCGAAATCCCTCAAGACACACCCAAGAAAGTCCCAAGCATCCTGGTCACTGGTGTGAACCAGGCTCAGCTTAGGATCATAACAGGCCTCAAATTTGGACAAAATTCTTTTCGCGTTCCAAAAAGAGAAGCTGTTTCCCTTACGATACTTCACAAAAATTAAGACGTCATCGATTAATCGAATTCCATTGATCAGCCCCCGGTCCGACCCAAGCGAGTTAAGAAAGGAAATTTTTGAGTAAACACAGAGTAAACATGCTATTGCAGGACTGGAGGGTTTGCCCATGGGAATACCCACAATCTGTTGGAGGATAGCCCTATGAAACACCCGCAGACGCGTCCGCGGGGCCGAGCTCGGAGGGCGGACGTATTCACGGCCGCCTCCGCGGTTTTACCAGATTTTTCCTGAATTAAATAATAGGCCAAAAACAAAAAACAAAAATATGAGGTTGTAGGGAATTTTAAGCCCTACAACCCCATTTTGTTTTTTTGAAATCCGACTTTGTTGAGGAGTTTTTAAAAATCAAAAACTAAATTCGATTTAAAAAAATATTAAAAAAAGCTGGAATTTTTTTTTGTCATTTTTTATCATCAGATATATGGTCCCTGAGTTCACCTGTATTTTTTAGGAATGAATTTCTGTTTTTTGCAGGGCTATGAGGTGTTTTAGAAAAATAAAGATGCAAAATTGGAAAATAAATAACAAAAAACTTGAAAAAAAGGGTTTGATTGATTGATTGATTGATTGATTGATTTATTGGTTGATTGATTGTGTGTGAGTGTGTGTGTGTGTGTGTGTGTGTGTGTGTGTGTGAGAGGGAGAGAGAGAGAGGTTTGTGTGTGTGTGTGTGTGTGTGTGTGTGTGTGTGTGTGCGCGCCTGCGCAGCAGCTGCGGGGAGCTGCGCGGCGCTGCGAGGGGCTGCGCGGGAGCTGCGCGCAGCTGCGCACGCGCACGCGCGCGCGCGA
>BFEA01000002.1:4624556-4641907 GCA_003427395.1 Chara braunii
TTTTTCAATTTCTTTCGATTTCGCCCATCCCCCCCAATCCAAAAGTTGATCTTTTCGTTTTTTTTTTGTGGGGGGGGGGGGTGCCGGGGATGCGCCGCCACGTGGCGTCTCCCGTTTTTTTAAAGTCTCTCCCGCGCGGCCGCCACGTGGCTTCAAAGCCGCGCGTCCGTGCGGACGCGTCCACGGGGTCCACGGACTGGCCGCGTCCGCGGATTCGGCCGCAGATGGCCGCCACCGAGGGTGTTTCATAGGGATAGCCCCATTAGCCCTAATGAAGGTATGTCTCATATCAAACTTCACAAAATCCCGAATTGAAACCAACTCAAGGGCATCCCATCCCTCCTGCCTCCTTCCTTTCATCATCTTAGCCTCTTTCCCTTGTTTCTTCAACAGAACCCCCGTAACTTCCTTACCCCTCCAATAATCAATACTCCATTCAAGCGCATTCATAATAGAATCGTGGGGGAGGTTACAATACATCTCCTTAACATCGTATGCTGCAGTGAGCAAAGCATCCCCTTCCTCCATACTTCTGTTCACCAATCTGAGGGAGTCTGTCAGAAGATCGGAACTCTTCAAGTTAAAATGAGAAGATCTAGATAAGCTCCAAATCATTGCATTGATCGATCGAGAAATCTTCCGTCATCCTCTCACTCCACACTCTTTAACCGAGGGACAAATCAGTCGCCACCGAGATACATCCTTGTGTTTAGGAACAACATAGGACTTGCCTACCTCTCCCTTACCGTCCCATTTCGCCACCTTCCTCAGACCATTCGACTCATAAGTCATCTTAGCCCGTTTTAGCAATAACCCTTCATTGAGACCAACCGAACAGATACCCACATTGTTATGAAACAAATCATTCATTCCTTTCTGGTACAGCACAGTACAGCAGACAAATGTATCCCCAGGGATGTGATCGATCGGCACTCGCACCAGCCCATCGAACCTCTTAGCCCAAGAGGCAACATTCAACTCGGAACAGCTATTCAAGCAATCAACGGGATCAAAGCAACACGAGGCAACAGAACCCCGATTAAGATGAGGCACGAAAAAATCAAGGGTAGAGAGAGAGTCCAAGATCTGGTGCCTCAGCCGTCCAACCGTATCGAGACAGTCCGGAAATACCACATTCTTATTATTACGCAACCAGTCCGGGGCTGCCTCCCAAGAACTCAGCCGGAAGCTAACGTGGCCGTCAACAAGAGGAAATTTCCCAAAGAACGACGAGCACTTACATTCATTCTTAACAACCCTGGAAGCCTCCCGAAAATTGAAAATAAGATCCCCAACACACTTTTCTTTAACCAGACAATACGCATACGGCGGACAATCATCCGTCTCCATCCCTCGTCAGCCTCTGCCCTCATCACCAGTTTAGCACATAAAGAGCGGATCCCAGGCTTTTTGATCCCAGCGTTGTACGTAATGCGAACCACCAATCGCCTTCGGATGTTAACTCCGAAACGCCTCCGAATCACCCCTGACAAAATAAAACGCAGAAGATACCTAGACCTCTGAACCAAGAAAGGGAAGTCAAAGCCCGAAAGTTCCTTGCGGGAACTTGGATCAGCGAGATAGCCAGCCAGCGTTGGTTTCAAAATCACAGAGTGCGCAAGAAAGGGGACCACACTCATTATACGTATGAACTTCCCAGGGAGAAACATATACCTAGCCTTCTTTAACAGCTCATAGTTCCCTGAACAACAAATTATTGATGAACCAAAGTGACGTTTGACCAGCTTCCAACTATCAATCAAAACTTGACCCCCAACACAGACGATCCCCACAGAAGAGACCTTACGCTCAACACAACCATCCAGAATAGACAACAGACTATAAGAGATTACTCTAATAGTCGAGTGGAAAACGAGATGTGTTGCAGGAGCGAGAGTTACGGATGCAACCCCAGCATTGCGCTTCCTCCGAGCCCATTCCCTCTTCCCAAGTCTTCGACGCCTACATCGCTGTTTCCTGTCCCTGGAATTCAGATGAGGGCAGAAACGTCTAATCGCAAACTTCTCTCAATAACGAACCTCATCAGTGCCACGACAAAGAAGGGGAATGGCAACGTACTGACCTACCTGGCATCTCCTTAACCAACAATACAATCGATGGTTGCGCTTACCCAACTCGACAACCTTCAGATTAGCAGCACGGTACACGTGCTCCTTCCAACGAGCAGAAAGTGAGCGAGTAGTCGAGCCGACATAGCAGTGTTTAGACCAGGGCGAAACCAGGGCATAGACGAGCGGTCCAGGGCAAGCCTCAAAATCAAAGCCATCAATAAGCAATTTTAACAAATATTCCTTAAATTTTCCCGCCCAAGGAATCTGATCTCAAACGATAAGCCCTATCACCACCAGCCTAAAGAAACCATTATACTCGGCATCCCGAAGAAAGAAAGAAGAGCAATCTTGAGGAGAAGGAGCCTTAGAACAGAGAGAGGGGAGGTCAACCGCCGAAGTCCCTACTTCGCACCCACCTTGTCAGCACTCATCAGCAAAAGACCAAAGCGAGGACGCGTTCGGGAAAGGTTCCTATAGCTCCACCGACTTTCCCTCATCTTCCTCGGCATCACCGAAGCTTCTTGAAGCATCATCGCTTACCTCTTGAATGTTGCTAGTCCCTTTAGATGGGCCTGCAACGTCCCCAAAGGTTTTTCGATTACGAGCTTTAGCCAGGTCGCAAACGGTATCCTCGAACTTACCGAGCTTCACACCTTCCTCTTTATACAGCAGCTCCAACCCTGCTTTGCGAAGCATACGTAGTTGCCGCTTCTGTTCCTCGATAAACTCTGTGCGGTCATTGATCGAGGTAGCGACCTGCTTCAGAATAGGCTCCTTCTCAAGACGTGCCGCCGACGACGCGGCCCTAACACCCGTTCTTCCTGGCATCGCTTTGACTCCCTTTCGAGCCGACCGAAGCGCCGCCTCTTCAAGTCGCTCCTTAAGATTTGTGCCCCCAATATTTCCTTCGTTACCCTTCTCCCCGCTCACCATCAGCTTTTCCATCTTCTCCTCCAGCACCTTAACCTGGTTTTTCGCCTCCATCCTACGGGCTTCAACCTCAGCCCGCTTCTCCTTGAGCGCCTCTGCCTCGATATTAGCAAAACGATGTAAGCTCTGCAGATTGCGATACTCAGCCTTCCATTTCTCCCCTTCCCATACATTATCCGTCCAACGTGGTTTTGACGATCCACGATTTGTGACTTCCGGTGTCAGCAACACAACACTTCCCCGCTTATTCCCTGGCCGCAAGGCTTGCTCTCTCCACTGCCCAGCCTCAGAGACCACGCGCTCATTCTGATCACGTAGTAAGCTCACCTCCTTTCTCAAGCCTGTGATCTCTTGCTCAAAATTGGTCTTCATGAAGGCCGACTGCTTAAGCTCGCTGATCTCGGTCTTCAAGGCAGTGATCACATCCTTGTTGACTTGCTTATCACCAACCTTCCGACGCAGTTCCATGACCTCCTTCTGCAGATATAAGACGCGGTCTTCCCCAGCCGGGCACAACGCCTCACTTAATTTACGTTTCAGATCATCATTCTCCTTGCACAACCTCTGCCCCTCCTCATTAACAGCATCCCCCCCACTCGCATCTACCGACTTGCCTTTCATAATCCCTAAGGCGTCCAACCTTTTTTCCAATCGTTCTTCCATCGCCGCTTCAAACTTTTCCCGTTCAATTTTTCATGCCAACAATCTCTCCTCTTCTTCCTTCTTCGCCTTATCTCTAGCTTCCTCCTCCTTCCTCTTAGCTTCTCGTTCGGTGTCTTCGACGTACTTACCATAGACTTTGTCAAGCCTTTCTTGATTACGAGCCCACCAATTTGGGCGAGCCTGTTGAGGTTGTTGGCCATTCCCAGAGCCCGTTTTTTTTTTTTTTTTTTTTTTTTTTTTTTTTTTTTTTTTTTTTTTTTTTTTTTTTTTTAAATGGGCCCAGTGCCCAAGGCTGATATTCCAGTCAAATTCCATCGAGGCCGGGGACATCACAATCTGCCCGGATGAGACAAAGTCTGGGAGCCTTACCCAGTTTCGCTTTTTACGAGTCCCAGAGGGACCCGGAAGGTACAGCAAACATGTGAAGACATTATGAGAAAAATATCTTCCTCTTCAGCTTTGAAAAGTCGCCAGATTTAGCTATGAGAAAAATATCTGCCTCCTCAGCTTTGAAAAGCTGCCAGATTTAGCCTGATCTATCAAGCAGCAAACATCAACAAACATTACTAAATTACAGTGTCTCCACCAATGCTAGATGTGATGGGGGAAATGGATCTGCAAAGTCCCTGGGGTCCCTGAGAGAATCTCCTGGAGACAATGAAAACCAGTTCTTGAAACAGAGGTGGAAGTCCCTTTTAAAGGGGATGTACATCCCTTCTCCCCCTGGCCACTTCACTTCTCCCAGACTCCTCTCTCCTGCACCCCCCAGCCAGTCCAAGACAAATTCCTGAATTAAAAGTTGAATATCCTTCTTTCTTTGTGCTTTATATAATTTAGAGTTCAGCTTTTCCCAATGAGCTCTGATTTCCGTTTGTATAAACTGAACAATATAATCCGAAATTTTAGATCCTTCTAATATTACATTTTCCCTTTCTAGCACACATCTTTTGTACCATAGGACCCAAATCACTGCTTTCCTCCCAATTTCAAAAAGCTTTGATTGAAAAGTTGTAAGTGTGATATTTTGTGGAACCCAATGACCTATCAAAATAGCTTTCCAGTTCCAAGGCCACTCCAACCCAGTAAGTTCCCTCCAAACATAGTCCCATCTTCTCCATAATAAGACCGAACCAAGGCATTGCATAAAGATGTGTTCTATAGTTTCCCTACATTTTTTGGTAGGAAAATTTGAAACACATGATTTGCACCAAGGTAAGGCTAAACCCTTCTGTTCTAATGAAGAATGGTCAATAATCCAGTCATTTGTGGGCAGACAACGGTAAGCAATCTGCCCCTGCAGCGATGAAAATTTAGCTGGACGCTGTCTGATATTTTTAAAGAGTTTTATATTTTTAATTGTGTTTATATCCAGATCTAGGTGTCTGGCCCATCTCTCCCAGAGCATTGTCGATATATCCACTCTTGGTCTCATTAAACGATATACCGCTTTTACCGACAGTGTTTGTCCTTTTTTAGTGGTTTTCGAGACTCATTCCTCAGGATCAATTGGAAGGTCCGGAATTAGTGTTTCCGGATGAAACGCCCTCCAACCTTTAATTAAGGAGATGAAAAGGACCCTAATTCGATACATATGTGATGATGGGAAAAAACAGATTGGATCTGATGGAGAGTGAGTAAAGAAAAATTCTCTATTTGTTTTGCTCAGGCTCAAGAAAACTCCCTGTTGAGTCGCATTGACCACCTGTCCTAATGCCTTATCTCCATTAGTCTGGACCTCTACCACCCAGTCTCCATCCTTGAACTTGGGCCCTCTTTTGAGGGCTGCAACCCATGTTAAGGGTATAGAGAATATAATTTGGTCCAGACTTGTATTGAGACGATGAGCATAACGGAGATGTTGCCTCAATTATTCCCCTGATTTCCAATCTTTCTTCTCTGAATCCCATATGTCCTTGATGCGTGTAATTCCCTTCTTAACCCATTGACACCATGGTGGGAAGGAACTTTTAAAAATACATCCATTTAAGTCTGTTATCCATCTATTACCAAAAATTGGTTGGCGGAGGATTTCCTCATATCTGGTCGGAAAAGGTCTATCTGGTAATGGTAGACGTCTCCATATTCTTATCAGAGTTACCCAAAGATTGTCTAGGATCAAATCCCTCTTTGCTTCCTCTCTTTCCCCTTCTTTATTACCCCCTACCTTAGCCCTGAGGATTGTCCAACAACGATCTTCAATCTATGAGAGCAAGTGTATGTCCTCGCTTGAGAGTGGAGCTAGTCTACGAATCTATTCGAGAGCCATTACCTGCCATGGTTTATCATTAGATAAGATTATTTTTTTTATCCATTGTATTGCAAGGGCTTGGTACAGCAGATTGGGATCCAGAATCCCTAGACCCCCCTTTGATTTGGGTTGAATTAAATAACGCCAGGTTACTCTAGGAATTACCTTCTCCTGTTCATGATTCCCCCTCCATAGAAACGTTGTAACCTGCTTCTGTAGGAGTTTAGTACTTGTATTACTTATCGACCATAGTGCTGATTTATACCATATAGATGCTAGAACAACATTATTGATGATCAGTGTTCGTCCAAAAATGGAAGTGTGTTTATTCTTCCACTGATTTATCTTGTTAATTGTCGGGCTTGACACCCATTCATCATGAGACATGGGTTTCCCGACTGCCGTAAGGGACACGCCAAGAATACGAACTGGAGCTTCAAGTGATAACCATCTTACTCTAGGATGTTCCGGGGGCCTATCCCCAGTGGATGAATCCACCACCCTTGAGTTTTGTTGCCCCAATTGACCACCATATCCGATACCTGTGAGAATTTATCCATCAAGGTCTGTATTTCTACCATATTTTCATTTGTGGCATCCACCATTACCGTAAGGTCATCTGCAAACATATAACAGACTGGGATAGCCTCCTCTGGTATGCCTGAGATGCGCAACCGCTTTAAATTACAATTAGCCCTTAGGTTAACCCCTAGTGCTTCCATTATAATCACAAAAAGGAAAGGCGCCAGGGGATCTCCTTGCCTTACCGACCTTTGTAGCTTGATTTCTGGAGAAAGAAGACCATTTACTTGAATTCTAGTCGTAGCATTTGTATGAAGAATACGAATCCATTTTCGAAAATTTGAACCAAAATTCATTTTTTGTAAACAAGCTTCCAAAAAATGTCAGTCTACATAGTCATAAGCTTTTTCGAAATCTATAAAAATGAAAGTTGCATTATTTTTGGACTGTCTAGATAGTTTAACCATCTCATTAATAAGCAAGATATTATCTTGAATATGTCTACCATTAATAAAGTCCGTTTGCGAAGGATGAATGATGTCAGCCATTACTAGAATCAAACGATTAGCTGACGCTTTAGCTAACATTTTATATACAACAGACAACAACGTGATTGGTCTGTAGTTCCTGATGTTTGTTTTGTCTCCTTTTTTATGCAGGAGAGTAAGAATGTCTTGACCTACGAATTCCCCCATCCTACCTGATTCTTGTATTGACTCGTAAAACTCCATCAGATCTGATGCGAAGACTGGCCACATGGTTTTCCAAAATTCTTTTGGGAGTCCATCTACTCTTGGAGTTTTGTCCTCATTCATTTGTAGAAGTGTTGTCCATATTTCGTCCTGACTTAAGGATCTCTCCAAGTTATCCTTTTGTTCCTGAGACAGAGCCTATGTCAAGGGTTGTAGGAAATTGGCTATTGCCATATTATCTTCCCTTCTCAATTCCGAATCCTTGGAGGATGAATTTTTTTTTTTTTTTAATCATAAGCTATCTTAAGACTACCTGCCGAAGTGGTCGTCATGCCAGGATTTGTCCCCCCTGGATCCAAAAAATCTTCAATAAAGGAACGTCGAGATCGTGATCGAGCTATTACAAAAAATGAAGCATTCATTTGACCTTCTGTCACAAATTTTGATAGTTTTCCCCTGATTAAATGTCCTTGCCAACGATGTTGTGCAAAGGAAAGCAGTTGATTCTTAAGTTCCTGAATATCGATTGGATGGGATTGATTATCAGGTTGATTAGTCAGTTCATAATTTAGACTTTGTTCTTGAATATTTAATTCATTTAAATATTTGTTTTTGGCTTGAAGTTTCGAAAATTCATTGCACTTTTTGGCTATGAACACTAGATCATTGTTAAACCATTCTTCATACGAATTTTGTCTATTCCTGGTGGTATGCCAAAATTCCGAAACATCTTTTATATATTGTTTGAACTGTCCTTGTTTTAACAAAGATGTATTGAGTTAGTAAAAACCCCTCCCCTGATCCGGTTTCTTTTTAAAGGTCAGAAGGGCTACACGTGTTTGGGTTAAGGCTAGTGAACTGGGACAGGAGTTCGGCATTTCTAGGAAACTAATGCCTCAGTACTTCGGGTCCTGGAAAGTCCTGGATATTGTGGGTAGTGAAATGGATGGTCCCTCGAATGTTATCCGTATCTCTGGTCACTTACGCACACATTTTGTGATCCGCCCCTGGCCATGGACTTTGGGAAAAAATAGCTGCCCATAATAGAGCCCTATCTAAATCTTGTGACATCATAATCAAATCTATTATAGAGCGGGACTGAAGTGGTGATCTAGTATTACGAATACATGTGAATAAACGCTCCTGCGGAAAAATTCTTCGATGTGTATCAAATAGATATTCCCCTTCACATAATGAGTTTATTATTATTTCATCCACTTCTACATATGCTGGACAGGGGGAGGCTAATTTCCAGCGATCCATCCACCTATCAAGGGCCGCATTAAAATTTTCAGTCATGATAACCGGAATTTCGTCCGGGATTTGAGTTCTGATTTTCTGAAAAAAATTAACCCTTTCCTGGACATCATTGGAGCCATATACATTAATCACACAAATTATTTCCAGATCAATTATAATCATTGTAGAAATCCACCTACCATGATTTTTATCTGATGTCCATTGTATGATTTCTGCCTTTGAGTCCGGTGGGATCCATATCGCCACCCCTCCTAAACCACTCCTTAGGGCCGGTGAATGAAATTTAGTATGCGGCCAGACTAAATTATGTGCTCTCGTATGTATATGAGAGTCCGTAAGGTGAGTTTCTTGTATGCAAATTAGATCTGACCACGTACGTCCCCCCACTCCTTTCAATTGTTCTACCAGTGCTTTCCTTTTTTCCCCATTTGTTGTGGCTAGTCCATTCACATTCAGGGACCTAATGTCCAAATGTGCAATTTGCGTAGCTCTGTGCCAAGCAGGATTTTTCCCATAGAATGCTTGCAAAGCCTCCATAGCTCCTTGATGTAGAAATACTCACCCCACTTAACTTTTAGATTTATAATCGGCTCCATGTACCCTTGTCAAAATCTGAAGAGGCGGAAAGGATCCCTCTTCTTAATATTGAGCAGCACAAGGATACTACATCGGCCACCGACCAAACTGAGTTTGCCTTGATCTTAAGGCATTGCAGGTCGAGCAAGGACGAATGTGAAAATCATTTGAGCCCTGCCTCTTTCTGATCTTCAAAGCGGATAAAAATGTCCCTTTTGGCCATTATGGCCTTTTCTCCTATCTCTGTGAGAGTCGCTTGAGGACCCGGATCGTAATGCTTTGATAGAAAATCACGTAAATCTCTTTTAAAAGTTCGATCATTCGCGCTCTGATATTCCACATAAGTAGTCCATCCTCTTGGAGTTATGCCCTCATATTGTTCTTGCCCTATTGGGGATAACCCTATTTCCCATTTCCCATTCCTTTTCCTTACCGAGACTACCAGATTACCGTCCAGTGTTTGTGCTCTAACTGATTGCCCTCGTTCTAAAACATGGCTCAACTTTTGTCTTTTGCCTGCTTCCTGTGAGTTTTGTGAGACTTGAACAATGTATGTCCCATCCTGTTGACTCTCCTCCTCTCGTCGTTGAGAGAGTTCGTGGTCTAATTGCGGATGTTGTGGCTGTTGAGGTTCCTCCCCTGCTTGTTGAGAGAGTTCTTGGTCCAATTGCAATTGCTGTGCCTGTATAGACTGCTGAAGCTCCATCTTCTGCACTTGTAGCAATTTTTCAGTCCCCTTCTGTTGAAATGGAACCACTTCCCTCCCCATTATATCACTAACTTGAGGATTAAGATCCTCAGAGAGATCCACTTCTCTATGGTTCTCTTTCTCCATGTTCCTGTTTTCGTTTCCTATCCGTGTGGGAGGGTCATTCATAATTAATCATTTTTCTATAATTATTAATATTTCATTACTAGCAATTTGTGTTGCTTCTTGATTTGTCTCTCCTACCCTTCCCCCCTCATCCTTCCTTCCCATTTGTCTTTCCTGTTCCAACACAATACTGTTGCTGTAGTTCGTGGTTATTTCCTGAACCACCGCCGTCTCCATCACTACCGTTGCTAGCGTCTCTTCGTCAGTGGTGGGACTGATGGCAGTGGTAGAATTCCCCTCGTGCTGTAGAGAATCTATTTTTTGACTTCCCACAGACCCCTGAGAAGTTAGATTTCACCAGTTATTGTTCTGATTGAGGGCCCTCCAGGGATGGAGGGGGTTGAAACATAGTAGACACTGCCAGCAACATTTTTTTACTAACTACTGGTCATACCACTCCAGTGGGTAATCCCTGCTGTGGTACGAGTCTCAAACTTGGACTGTTACTGAGGATACCGTAAACTTGGACTGTTACTGAGGATACTGTAAAGCTGCTCATATGATTTACTCCAAAATTCCTCCGACGCTGATGTATACTTAATTTTTAACTGTCGGATTAGCCACTCCGTGAGTTGAGAAATTTTATCAGGTACCGAAATTTGTGTCTGATCATCCCCCGTAGCTGGTTCATGGGCCTCCCTCATTGGAATGTCCTCAGAAACTTGTTGATCAACGTCCATCGGAGCTGGACCAAACGCTTCCCTGAATGGGTCTGAATCCTCCAGCCCATTTGTTCCTTCTACTTCTGAGGCATTCTGCCCATCTTTTCTTTCTGCTTGCAGTAAAGGAACTGGTACGTAGGATTTCTGGATTTTTTTTTTCCCCTCTTGTCCTTGTTCTTCCTCCGATCCCTTTAGTTCGATCCATTTCTGAGATGTCCCTCTGTGTCTCACTGAAACACCCCTACTTACTATTAACTTTTTTTTTTTTTTTTTTAATCCTCTTCCTTCTTATTAAGGGTTGATCTTGTTCCATCTCCTGTCCTGATCCTTCGTCCATTACCTGTTCTTTCTGCATAGCTTGTAGATCACCCTTCTTTGGATTAGATGAGCCATCTACCCCTATCCCTTCTTTGGAGGGAAGAGGTTGTAAGTAGTTTTTAGGGTCTGGACCAATCGACACGTTGTTAGACATATTTCCTGACTTATCCTCCGCTTGTGACGGAACAGATACATTATGAGTAGTGCCTTGCACGCCCTGAGTAGAAACATATGTATTGAGACTAATTTCCTATACCTCCCGTTCTGATTTACGGACTTCCTCCGCCTGGGAAGAACCAGATACCCTATAAATAGTATCATGTTCCTCCTGTGAAGTGCCAGGTGCTTTTGTTAAAGTGCCCTGTACGTTCTGTTCTTGTGAACGCACCTTTGGCTGTGTCCCCTGCAGACGTAAATGTTGTGAAAGAGGAGGTGAAGAAGCCGGCGGGATCCATCCTTGTGGAGGCTTAGAGTCCCAGTTTGGTTGACCTTGTCGTTCCCATGTCCATCCTTTAGGTCCTTGTCCCTTACTTGATCCCTCCACGTACACCCATCCTTCATGTCCCGGGTCCACCGTTCTCCAAAGATTAGCTTTGGACGGGTCCCTTATCAATCTCCCTGTTGTTTTCTGTTTGCGCGAGGGGCTATGTGCACAGGAGGAATCTAAGGATAGATGACCATATGCTTTGCAGCGAAAGCACCAAGGTCGTAGCTTATGTGATGTATGTATGTGATACTCCCTTCCCCCAACCCTATAAGGGATGACATCATCTATGTTGAAAGGCACATTTGAGGGGTGATTAATTGCTAACATYAAATRSTCATCCCTCCTGGCTGCATATGCCGGGAGTGGATCTATAAAATCCACAATATCGTGTACTTCCCCAAAATCATAAAGAAAAGCAGCCTGGATCTCTATTGGTATGTGGCGAAATTCCACCCAATAGTGTTCGTCCATCATCTGCCTGCGTCTTTCATCGGGTCCCTGTTTTTTCGGAGACCAGGGGTATATGCGTACTTCAGATCTATCACAACGCAGCTTTTTCCATCCATCAATCGGTCTTTTGTCCATCGTGTTCATACTGAGAACGGTAAACGTGGTCGAAGAAATTGGTTGAATAAAAAAATCTTCATTCACCGCTTCTTGACTGCCTTTCAATTGTGACAGACGTTTGCAAATCCATTTTATTTTTTCATTCATGGATTTGTACGCTGCGTCATCATAAAACACCCAGTTATTAACATGTGATTGATAAATAAAATCTCTCTTTGCCACTTTCTGGGTCGGGTACGTCTTTATCATTGATTTCCCCCCTCCATTGTCCACTACTTTGCTCTCTGAGGGGCTGATTAATTTAGAGAGGAAAAAGATACAAGCAGTCGGAAGATTAGAGAGAGGGATGAGAAGGGGTTGGGCTTGAGGTCCTGATCTTTTTACTTCAAGAGATCTTGATTGAAAAGGTCATTTAGCCTTCTGTAGCCACGTGACTGACTGTTCTCCATCTATTTCCCTTCTTTCTATACTTTTTTCACCTTGCCTTCCCCCTGATCCTTCTTCTGACCTCTCCCCGCGTTCCCCCTCTTTCATTTCTTCATAACACCTTCTTTCGCCCCCGTTTCCTCTCCTTTCTCCCCCATTTCCTCTCCCTCCACCCCATTGTCTTCTCCTGTCCATTCCCCTGCCCTCTCCTCCCTCCTCCCTTGTTTTCGTACTCTGCAGAGGAGGGAGCTCGTCATACTCCATTTCTGCCTGTGCTTTTTCCTTTCCTTTTCCTTGTGAGATATTTGAATTATTGTTTTTTTCTTGTTTTTGTGAGATTTGAGTACCTTGTTCCTCGTTGCTGGTACAATTTGTATCTGCAGATTGACTGGATACCTCCCCATCTGTGGCCTGAATTTGTGCATGGGAACATAACTCCTCAACTCCTTTGGCCCTTGCCTGATGATGAATTCTCTGTGGATTGGCCTTTTCTTCTGCAAAAAGAGGATTAAATGCCATCCTTCTTCCCAGGGTCAAACTTGTCATATTCCCTTGTCCCACATTGGATGACAGGAGGGATATTAGAGAAAAACCACGAGTGTTTGGGTTCTCCCCTTTCCCTATGCACAAAACTGACCTTGGATCCGACACTACGAGGGAGTTACTTTTTTGTTGCTGTTTTTCTTCCTCTGTTAGGATTTCATCATCAGAAACTGCATAAGCAGAAGACTCCATAAGTTGGTTATTTATTTGATTCGGCACAGTCATTTTGACTGGTGTGTGTAAATGTCTGGTTTCCAAATGACGCATTGCTCCCCGAAAAACCAACATAGAGTCAACCTGCTTATGGATTCTCTGATGACCTGTTATCTTAGTCATTGTCGTGTATGAGAGTTCCTCCTTGAATTACCAATAATAGAAAAAATAAATAAATTACGCTAAACACTTCGTTATTTCGATTATTGGATAAGGCTGGTGGGGTGAGGTGGGAGAGTATTAGGAAAGTGACCAGCAATGGGGAATAGTGAGAAGGGAGGATTTGTTTGAGAGCACTTCACTGCAAGAGCTTTCGTTGACGTAGCCAAAAATCCTCGCCGATTATGACGTGGCCAAAAATCCTCTCAGATTGTAGTCCTCAATTACAACTCCCTTTGCGTGTCGCTTCTCTAAAAGCTCAACCCTCCGTTCTGACCTCTCCACCTCAATTTTGGCAAGAGTAGTGATCGCCGGACACTCAGCAGTCAAAGATGATGACTCGTCCACCCCCTTCTGCTCTACCACCTCACTGTCCCTTCTTCAAGAGCTCAACCTTCCATTCTGACCTCTCCACCCCAATTTGCGAAGAGTAGTGACCGCAGGGCACTAAGCGGTCAAGGATGATGACGTGTCCACCCTCTTCCGCTCTACCACCTCATATACCGCATTCCATTTCAATAGTATCTTGAAAGCCACGAGTTCCTGGTGATCGATAGTCAAAGGGAATGGTGACCGCAGGTCACGAAGCGGTCAAAGATGATGACCAGTCCACCCCCTTCCGCTGTATCCCCTCATATACAGTTTCGACACAATCTTGAAAAAATTGCCCGTGAAAAAATTCCCACTCAGGTTCCGTAGTTTCACTGATTATGCTGATGCGTCCGCTATTAACACCAGACCAAAAGACACTGCCAATGTTGTAACATAGATCCGCTTGGCAACAAAGAAAACCACGTCGATGCTGTAGCTTTAATGTCATTTAGAATCTGAGGAGATCTGCATGTCAAAAGTCAACACCATCCCTCACTGACACGTGGCAATATTGAAAAAAACATCCCCTACTGAAAAACAGTGCTTACCAGCGCCCTTTGGCATTCGTTAAATCAGCATCCACCTACATTTCCAATTCGATTGAGTTTGCGCCAGTCAGGCCCTGCCGATGTTGCTGCCTCAATAGTGCAAACCTCCCCCTCCTGACACGTGGCAACAGCAATCAGCGTCCACCTATTCTTCCAGACCAAACCTCGGTCTATCCTCACCCAACCTTGCGACTATGGTGGGCAGCTGCACCCTTGGTTTCGCAAGCCTATTACGATGGCCGGTCTCGAGCAGCACATTCCCCCGACACGTCAGCCCCTGTCGATGTTGCTGCCTCGATAGTGCAAACCTCCCCCTCCTGACACGTGGCAATAGTAATCAACGTCCACCTATTCTTCCAGACCAACCCTCGGTCTATCCTCATCCAGCCTTGCGGCTGTGGTGGGCAACCGCGCCCTTGGTTTCGTAAGCCTATTACGATGGCCGGTCGCGAGCAGCACATTCCCCCGACACGTCAGCCGTTCCAGATCAAGAGGAAAGTGCAAGAAATCGTCGTGCCTTGTAGCTATGGTAACAGGCACTGCCGATGTTGCTGCCTCAATAGTGCAACGTTCCCCTCCTGACACGTGGCAATAGTGAAAAACCATCAGCTCTCACAATCGCTATGGTAACAGGCACTGCCGATGTTGTTGCCTCGATAGTGCAACCTTCCCCTCCTGACACTTGGCAATAGTGAAAAACCATCATCTCTCACAATCGCCCTGTGGCAATAGTGTAATCACACTCGAAATCTGAAGATATCTGTATGGCAATAGTGCAAAACTTCCCCCATTGACTCGTGGCAAAAGTGAAAACTATATCCCACTGAGAAACATCACTCACAATCGCCCTGTGGCAATAGTAATCAGCGTCCACCTATACTTCCAAACCAACCCTACGCTCCTCCGAGTGAGCCAGCTCACCTTGGTCTATCCTCACCCTGCCTTGCGGCTATGGTGGGCAGTCGCGCCCTTGGTCTCGCAAGCCTGTTGCGATGGCCGGTCGCGAGCAGCGCATTCCCAGAGCCCGTGTTGTTGCCGGATCTGAAATTGGAGGACGAAGACAAACCATAAGAGGTATTAGCAGGCGGCGCCGGGCCTGAGTGAGAGCCAGGAGCAGGCAAGGTCAATATAGGAGGTCCCGTCCGTACCGCATTAGCGCCCGTAACAGGAGGGCGAAAGCTCGAAACCCTATGAGGGCATTCTCGCATCCAGTGATTCAAAGAGCCACAATGGAAGCAGCCTTCCCTATCCATATTGCCAGCCATCTTAATCAAAAGTAAACAGCCAAACAAACAGATTCAAAACACAAGCACAACAAACACCAACGAATGTAAGCGACCAATACAGCGAGTCACACACACGTAGTACAATTGCTACGGTGGTTCCAATTCGCTAGGATGAAATGTGAGAGTGTGAGATACTCGCAAAACCATCTATTAGTCACAGCCAATCGTGGGAGCAGACCATACCGGCACACAACCTACATCAGTCCTTCATCCCGACCATAAGGCCTAAACACACATGCATGACGACCATTGACAAAGCGAAACATCCATGCACACAGTAAAAGAGAGAAGAGAAGGGAAGAAGAAGAGAAGAGAAGAGAAGAGAGGAGAAGATGAATTGACACATCGATGTCTCCCTAACGCGACAGATGGCATCTTAAAATCAGTCAAACCCGCCAATCAAGTTGAACCCGAAAGTAGACGTCATGTCCGTGTCGAACAAAACAGGGTCAACACTCCGGCCAGACCCTACGCGTTTCATCCGGAGCCGGTTCCGGATCATCAGGGGTCGTCACGAGATCGAGTGCCAAACGATGTGCCAAACGGACTATATATAGGACAAACAACACTCAAAATAGGTCAGCCAGAGCGAAACCAGACAGCATGCTAAACTACAGATCCAAGGCTCAAAACCTCGGCAGTAGAAGCCAAGGTCTTGTTCGTTCCCAAAGAGCCTACCATAGTACGAACCCCGGTACCATCCGAAGCATCCCCCGACAAGGGGCAAACCCACAATGAAGGGCAGCCCGGGATCGAATCCCAGTAGCCCAACTAAACATTAATACACTGAGTCAAAAACGAGCTGTGCGTCTGCCCGAACAGCACGCCCCCTTCCCAATACCAGAGTGGCCCGGGTAAACTTGCCCGCCCGGGCAAAAAATATATAAAAAAATTAAAAAAATATAAAGATTATTTTTTTATTTAAATTTTATTTTAAATTTGGTGAAGAACTTCGATATGATCCTGAGGCAAAAGTTGTCCAGTTTATTTTTCTGCATAACATAGTTTTTTTTCCGGAGTTTTTTTTTTTTGTTTTTTTTTTGTTTTTGGTTGGGACCTTCCCTGGTCCTTGCACGCCGGGCCGCCCGGGGCGAGGTCCCACTAGCAACGGGATAGGATAGACACGAGTTTGTGGGGCAGTTGAGTGACCCAAATCCTGCCATGCAGTACTTGTGATCCCACGGTCAGTATTTTACATGTATTACCCGAAAAAGTAAGGAGATCTTGGTTCCCCTCCTCCTCTCCTTAAACCAACAGTACTTGGGCACTGCGCGCCGCGCCGGCCGCACCTTTTTTGAAGCGGTGCGGCCTGTCGATACGATTTATCGACGGCCCGCCGGTAGCGAAATTCTCATAGCGTTAACGCTAAGGCGTCGCCCAAGTACTGGTGGTTTAACACTGGGCATGCCCATGCAAAGAAAGCTTTCCGCCAGAATCTTTTCAATCTGTTGGGGGTGTGCCCAACCCCAAAGGAGGGTAGGGTTGGCCTCAGGCCGACTGGATAGAAGATTTTCAGTATTTTACTTGTTGTTGTGCAATTATCTCATTGGGCGGAACCCTCCTTCAATCAGGGAGTATATGGAGGGTGTCAGGATCAGTGCTGAGAGAAGTCAAGTTTATTTCAGAAAATGTGGTGGTTACGTTGTTGACTGTCGTCGCAACCACCACCGTTAGATCATTTGTGATCTGATGGCTGGGAAGCACTCTGCCGTCATTTCCAGTGGGAGGTCTCTGTTTTTTTTTTTTTTTTTTTTTTTGGTCTTTCTCCTGTTTTCTCAGCCCAGAAATTCGTAATGAACCTGTTCGGTCGCTGCCACTCAGTGTCACACTGGATTGGCCACACTCCTATCCCGTTGCTAATGGGACCTCGCCCCCGGAAAAATAGGGTGACTCGGGCGGCCCGGCTGATAGCCTAGGCCAGAAGTTTGTTTTT
>BFEA01000002.1:4691183-4702998 GCA_003427395.1 Chara braunii
GTGTGCAAGGCTGCAATTGAGTTTTGAACCCCCTGCAACCTCATATACCGCAATGCGCATTTCCAGCCGGTGCTCTAACCACACTGAGCCACAGGAGTCTGAGAATCAAGTTTTCGATAGTGGTGTTCCAAGTGTGAGGTTTTCACGTCTGCTGTGGTTGAGCAGGATATGCTTGTACTTCTTTCTTTTTTTTTTGATGTTCTTGTACATTCACTCTGCAACATGAGCAACTGCAAAAAAAAAAAAAAAAAAAAAAAAAAAAAAAAAAAGCATAACTGTACTCTTAAACCGCCAGTACGTTCGCCAGCTATTTTGTTGTTGACATGGCTGTTAACATGCCGCGTTATGTTAACAGTCGGATCAGTTAACACGACGCGTCGTCCCAGTTCCTTTTCTTTTCTTTTTTTTTTTTTTTTTTTTTGGTACCGGGAAGTTGGGAACGTCACGGTACCAAATCGCATTTTTCTCAACGGAAACCTGCACCCGATGTGGCAATTGTGTCGTTTTCGCCCCAAATGGATCTCGTCTTGTTTCGATCCGGGGAGGCATACCAAATCAAAAGGGCTGGTGGGACAGGCCCAAAACAGAAATAGTTCGCACCTGTGCCAGTTCTTTTTTTTTTTTTTTCAGTTATTTATGTGAGGGAAAAAGGACTCGGACTTTTCTTGAATAGCAGAGTTTCGAGACCTGGGTTCGGCCGGAGCGGTTCCGCCGGCGCTAAACGCATCGGACCAAGCGCTATCCTCTCGGTAACGCGGGGACTGTGGCGGCCAGTGACGTCACCAACATGATGACGCCATGGTATTGAGTAGCCTTCTTCTCCGCCTTGGTTTATCGGGGATATGTTCGTCGCCGTCAGGAATGGCCGCTTTCGGACAACTGTCTACTCATCGCCCAGCCGGTTAAGTTGTACGGACCTCGGAGGTGAAGTTTACTGACACCTGAAGTAGGGACTTGAGTATTGAAGAACTTACGAACAGGTTCCACTCTCCGTTCAACGCAGAGAGTGCGGTCCTGCTCAGCAGCTATTGTGCGTTCTCTCCCATGGAGACGGCTGCAATGGCAGAAGACAACGACATCCGGGGACCTCGATCCCCGCCACCTGATCCAGGAATAGAAGGAGAAGATGAAGAGAGAGTGAAAGAGTTGATGAGACTGTGTTATGAAGAGGGCTTCCTTCCAGCCGAGATTGACCCGGGGGAAATGTCTGTAGACGGGAGAGAGGCTAGGTTTAAAGCTAATCTAGCACTCGATCGGGTTAAGATAGCTTGGTTGAAAGAACATACCGTGACAGTTAGTTTTAGAGAAGGGGCGAGGTTCTTGCCGAAGAAGATCAAAGACGATGTGATCAGGGCCTGTGAAGATGAGAAGATTCAGGACGGTAGCTTTGAGGCGGAGCTCTTTAGGCGTGGGAGGGTGAAAATCGAAAGTCCCAACGTGGTGTCCTATGTAGCCAAGAACGGAACCATTGCCTTATGGCTAGTTATGAAAGGTCAGGACGAAATCACTATAGGGTCTACCACCTATAGGTTGGAGTTCAAACCATGGCTGACCAAAGCCCAATTAAGCGATCAAAGACGTAATGAGGATCTCCAATCCTTTTGGGTAATCGCGGTACAAATTCCACTTGATTCGCTTATTTATTTGGAGGCGCAAATTGCCAAGGCGATTGGTCCAGTTATCCGTAGACACCATATAGAACTCGATAGATTGAAACCATCTCTCATCAACGTCAAATTTGAGCTGGACCCTAATTCACGTCCAAATATGAAGGATAAAATTTGTCACATCTGGAGGAGATGAATTGGAAGTGAAACTTGCCTCGTCAGAGACTCCTCGATGTCGACGATGCAGGGCTTTCTTCCACACAGCGAGTGAATGTCGGAGAGGCGGCCAAGGATCTCAAGGATCTCAAGGCGGCCAAGGTATTCAAGTCAACCAGGCAGTCAGCCAAGGATCTCAAGGTCACCCGACCTCTCAGGGTAACGGCCAAGCTCAACCAAGTCAACAGCAGCAAGCAGGTTACATGGGTCCATTGAACCATCAAGGCATCTCGTCTTCGCAGGCTCTTCTAGGAGCGGGAACAAGCCAGGGTATCGTCCCGGTAGGAGCCACTGTACCGACCTTTTCAAACTCGCAGTACAACGTGGCATTCAATCAAGCCTATGACCCGTTAAGGTCTCAGCATGGAGCTCAGATGCCGATGTATGGAATGCCAAGCAGCGCAACACATGGTTTCATACCATGGGCCTCCCAGCAAGGCGCGACCGGGGGGTTATACCCCCCGTTTTTGCAACAAGGGCCAGGTTTATTTCCCTCCTCCCTGTTCTCAGGATTGGGGGGCGGCCCTGATGGTTTCTCAACAGCCGACAACATCGAGACCCCTCCAACCGGAAGGACAAGCGACTACATCATCGGCCGTTCAGCGTGAAGATGTGGCAACTTCGAGACAATGCGTTAGACCTCCCCCGAATGGAGGATCGAGCAGCGCAGCAGGCCCACGTTCCATTACACCAGGTAAACAAAGGAGGTTGGACCTGGAGGGCAGCTTCGCCTCAGGTGGAAGACCTCAAGGTGAGCTTTCGGACAACTCGATCCCCGACTCTGATCCTTCTCAGAACCAGACCAGGGAGATCGACACTCCAGGAAGCAAAACCACGAGACGACGAGCTCTGGTTGCATCACTCTCTCGAGGGAAATTACGAAAGGTAGATAATCGTATTTTACCCTTATTCTACACCTTGCTCGCAACTCACTTTGGATCATTGCATGGACTATGAATGATGGGTCTACGGTTCTCATCACCCTCCCGTCGCCGGAGCAACCCATGCCCTCGGCTATGGTGTCTCTGATTCGGCCTGTCATTAACGATCCTTTTCTTTTTCGTATCATCCCAGACTGCTTGATGCCCCGAATCATCATGGATAGCCCAGATGGGGAAGGAAAAAGAATAAAATTCTTTGTCCCTATCTTGGACGCCCGTTTTGTTCCAGTGCAATTGGAGAAACTGGAAAGCGAAGGGATGAAACTCATTCCCTTGGCTTGGGTTGTTGAATCCCGAAAATCAGAACTGCGTCGTTTGAGAATTCCTCCGTTGACAACGGCCGAATGTTTGGCAGATGTAGATGGCAGATTGCTCAGGGAAAAAAAATTGGACTCTCCTTTCATTAGAAGTATGCTGACGTCCTCATGATTGCTCCCTTCGCAGGGCTCTCCCCACATCCATTCAGGCGGTCGGGGATCCCACAGCGATGGTCAAGCTTAAAATTGCTTCATGGAATGTCAGGGGGTTGGGGGAAACAACAGGCAGGCATAAGAAGGACAGAATAAAATCGTGGGTGTTTGAAAACAACATTCAGATTATAGGCTGAGATTGAGGATTTTTATTCTGATCTGTGGGGAAGATGGTCGTGGATCAAATGCTATATGGAGAGCTGTTATTGGATTTTTGTCAGTATTTATGCCCCGGTGGACTCTAAAGCTAGAGCAAATTTCTTCTCAGAACTGATATTGCTTATTCCCGAGGGTGATAAGATAATTATCGTTGGTGATTGGAACGTTACCCTTGACTCCTTGCCTGATGCAAGAGTCACAGGGGACAAGATCGCCCTAGATGTACTGATGGAAGACATGGATCTCATTGATCCCTTTCGCCTTATGCATCCAGAAGACGATGGCTTCACATGGTTCTCTCACTATCGTGAGGCCACAGGCATAACCAAAAGACGTCTGGACTATTTCCTTACCTCTGCAAATGTTTGGGAATCTGTCGAACATCTGCAATCACGATACCACCCGATGTCCGATCACTACCCGATCATGATGACATTAATAACCGCTGAAATATCACGAGGAAAAGGTCTGTTTAGGTTTAACACTCAGAACTTAAATGAACCTGGCCTCGTTGACTGGATGAAGAAATTCTAGGCCGATTGGGCAATCTCTCGTCCGAATTACACTACGATAGCGGAGTGGTGGGGCGCAAGGTCTACAATTTTTTCCAATCTGTTAAATGTTTTCTCGAGGATTCTCGCTTTTGAAAGAGATAGGAAACTTGTGAATCTTCAAAAGAAGGTGGCTTATGCTGAATCCAGGATGTTGGAACACCCCGTCTCTGAGAAGGTATGGGGTAGAGAGAGAGTTAGGCTGCTCTCCGAATGGGATAATATTCAAGTAAAACAGTCAGAAATCTAGGAAGAACGACTTCGTATAAAAGGCATCATAGTAAATGATCCTATGACCAAGGACACATTCCAAAAGTTGCTTCCAAGAAGGTCATCCGCGCCTATGAAAGAACTTAAACACCCGTTTGACGAAGTTGCTCCGAAGGCTAGGGAACTCAAGGACCTCTGTGAATATGTTGCATTATATTACAAGGATGTCTTGACCTCACGCAAACAGACTCAGCAGGTTGGTAGCACTCTGTACGAAACAACTACACATTGGGTGAATACAACTGCTCGCCTCTTGGTCCCAGGCAGACTCAACCTAGACCGTCCGGTCTCCGCTATTGAAGCCCCGGAAGCTCTTAAAGCTATGCCTTCAGGAAAAGCTCCAGGAGACGATGGCCTCCCAGTGGAATTGTATGTAGTTATTTGGCCTGAAATTGGCGAGCACTTAACTGCAATCTATAATGACGTATTAGGGGGGGGCAGGCTATCTGCAGGCATGTGCAGAGGCATCATTCGGTTCTATTCAAGAAAGGGGACAAATCGGAAATATGCAATTAGCGTTCGATTTCTGTCCTAAATGTATCGTACAAAATACTGGCGAAGGTTCTCGCCAGGCGCCTGACACAATACATGCCCTCCTTAGTGCTTTCGGATCAAGCAGCTTTTGTCAAAGGCCGCTCAATTTTCGATAACATCATGACCGCTATCGAAACTTTGGAGATAGTACAGAATGAAAATTTGGACATTGCCGTCCTGTTGCTAGACTTAGAGAAGGCGTATCACCGAGTTAACTGGTCATACGTCCTCACTACTCGGAACTAGATGGGGTTTGGCCAAAATTTTTGTCTATGGACCAAAATGTTGTATACACTATCGACAGCAGCGGTAATGGTGAATGATCGACTCTCAGGGGAATTCTCCTTGACGCGCTCTTTGCGTCAAGGTTGCCCACTCGCGCCTCTGTTGTTCGCCATCCAGATGGAAGGAGTCTTGAACAATATTCGTGCTCACTCCCAAATTATTGGCCTAAAAGCAGGTCCCACTCCGCTCAAGGTGAAAGCCTTGGCAGATGACCTATTTGCGGTGTCTCATAACACCCCGGATTCTCTAGCCGCGCTGAAATCTTGCCTGGACGAGTACTCAGAATTGTCGGAAGCAGCCCTCAACTGGCATAAATCTGTCTTTTTTCTGCCGAAGGAATTCTCATTGTGTGTTGAATGGGGTATGAAACACATTAAGGATGATGAATCAGAACGGTTCCTATGGGTTTAGATCGCAATGAAGTACTACCCTGAGATGCAAGAAAGCATCATTACACAAAAAGTGTTTCTCCGTTTGAACACATGGGGCAAAACCCCTCATCTGTCCTTGTTCGAACGAGCCTTGGTAGTGAATACTGCACTTTTTGCATTATTATGGTACGCAGGAAGAGTCCGTGGCTAGAGCAACCTTTCTTATTCTCTCATAAAACGGCGCTCGGCAAAATTGATCTGGAAACCCTACGCAGAAGAAGGGGAGTCGATTATATCAAAAGTTACTTGGGACATGCTCTCCTACCCTCGAGAAGAGGGGGGTTTGGGCATATTGGATCCTAAGAGACAGATTATGGCGATGCTTTGCGCCTGGGTTATTAAAGCAGGACTTTCCTCCCCGGCCCCTCATTGGGTATGCCTGCAGGAAATGATTTTGATGCGTGAATGGAACCTGAGCCGCCCGGAAGATGTTTGAACCTGTCTCTAGCTATACTCGTATCAGAGACGACAGATTAAATCCCCTCTATGGGCTATTATTATCCAAGCTTGGAAAAAGATCAGACCAAACGTATGGACTGAGCCTCAAACAAAAGCTGAAGTTCTATCTCAGCCATTGTTTGAAAACCCACGAATCCGTGACCAAGCGGGGGAGTGGTTTAAGGCAGATTCCTCGACAAGTAGTTTTGGCCGATCATGGATAGAGAGAGGGATACTGCGTATCAAGGATTTGTGGGATCTGATTATGGGGACATGGAGGACAGATGAAGAGCTGAGACAAGACTTGGGTCAGGTAAGTCAAATAAAGGACAAGAAACTGTCCCTTATTGATGCGATCCCTCTATCCTGGAAGCATATTTTAGCGCCAGGGGAGATTGACCCTCCGGGCACTTGGTTCGCCAGTTCAGTTCCCCCTCTGCAGGAAGTCTGGAAACTGAGCTCCATTGATGAAAATGGTCAGAGGAATTTTCAATGCTGGTCCGTCGTTTAGTCAAAACTCGTAGAGGCAGAGGAGGTGAATTCCTCCCCTCCACTGGGCACGACATTACAACAGATTAAAGTGTTTGAATATTTGAACCCTGATGATTCGGTATCCTGCCAACTGTTCAATCAAGGTAAGCCAATTCTGCAGTTAAAACTGGACCCTGCTCAATGGGAATGGACTATCAAAGGCCCAAGAGGCTTGAACACCAATCTCGCTGAATACACGTTGAAAATTGGATATACCATAAACCAGCCGTTGAAGCAACCCAGCGTGGTAGCACGTGCCAGATAGGCTTAACTTCTGCAAATAAGTGATACCGATCTGGATCAAACACTGTCTTCTTTTTGGGCTCAGCTGCCACAACTTCCAAATCAGAGACGTGCGTCTCTTTTATGGCTAGTCTCGTTAGTATCAACCCCCTCAGCGGTTTGGCTTGCTGAAAGGGGTATGAAAATTGAATTGAAATGCCTCAGATCATTCCATTAGGCATTTGAATCTTTCACCCACTTATTGTGGGATTGCCCGACCTCCAGCAGATTTTGGAATTGGATTATAAAACACTGTAGCAGTGTCTCGAACACTGCATTTGGTTGGTCCAAGGAATGGACCCTGCTGGGAGGCCTCCTAGTCGGCCTCCCTAGCTCCAAAGGTTGGGGCTATGTTGCCCAGATCTTTCGGGCCACAGGCTTTGCAGTCATATGGCAACACCGTAACGACACTGTGTTTGAGGAGAAAGATTGGACCAACAAGCAGTTTCGCAACACCTTCTGCCTGTGGATCAGACGAGCTATCTATGCAGATTGGAGAAGGAAAGTCAGACCTGCCAAGCTATCACTGTCGGGCCTGCTGCGGTTTCAAGAGACAGGGGCAGCGGGCAACACCATAGCTAAGGTGGAAGGTAATCATTTTTCTCTCTGTGGCTGGTTGCTCCAGGACTGATCGGATAGGTTCATTCTCAACCTGGCTTGCTCGGTTATTTAGGTACACTATGGTTTGAGTCGCAGTAGACAGGCAGTATTGGCAAAGACTAGAGGTGGGAGCAGCCTTTCCCCGATATCAGGGGCAGAGTTAAGTGTTATAGGCCTACGGACCGTTCTTTAAGAACTTTTTGATAATGTAGTAAGCTATGATTGAGTGCGGATATATAGACTATTAGATAAAGATTAGTTCCCTCCCCTTAGTTTCCCTCACTTCCCTATGTAGTTATTAGAATGAATTCTAGTGTTTGATACCTTTTATCCTTTTGGTCTTATAACCAGATAGATATATAGTTGAGTAGTTTTTAGATAATAGGGTCGCAAGGATACCTTCCTTGGTGTGGACTTGAAGGTTAGGTGGCGACTTCCTTGGTGGGCTCCCGCCCCTTTTTGGGTTGTGCTGTTTTTCTAGGCCGAGATGGTGTTGGCTTTGTTATTTTTTTCTTTCTTTCCTAGGGTTGGGGAATGTCAGTGCAGCGGTCAGGATTCGGCCATTTCTGCTACTGGACTATAATCCCCAACGCCTGCACCATAAGCTGGGTAATGGAGGTAACTAACCCTGGGTAACAGAGTTAATAATAGGGTTAACTCACCCTGGGAAACAGAGTTAATAATAGGGTTAACTCAACCCTGGTGTAACAGAGTTAACCAGAATATATGTGTTTCTGTGCAGGCGAAACAACGCACTGTGCCATCATGATAAACGCCAAGTTATCAGTATGCTGCTCGTCTTCTGCAGCTGCTGTGCCACCGACGGCGCTTCGACACCATGAAAGGCGGTTGCAGGCGGAGGATGTATTTGGACGAAATGCCGATGCACAGCTCGATTCCGCATGTGTTTCTGCTGAAGGGTCGGCGACCCGATTACGCGGGGGGTGCTCTCCATTGCGTTGCGCTGGCGCCTCAGGCCTGCTGACGCGTCGTGCCCCTCAGGCTTATTTCCTGAGACGGCAAGCGCACGGCCACACGGAGGACAGCTCTGTGAACCTCAACTGTGGGTGCTTGTTGCAAGACGCGTGGAGGCCAAGGGAACATGTGGTGTCTGCTTGGGCGCCTTTCTTGTCGCCAAATGACTCACAAGGGGGGGCGATTGGTCCCAGGCTATCAAGGTATGGCTTGCTACTTGGGTGGGGGGCAAAGCCTACTCTCATTCTCACTAGATTTGCAAATCTACCCTTGGTTTCTAACCTTGCCTCCTACTAAGTCTGCCCCTTAGTTTCTCACTACTATCCCTCCTAAGTCTACCCCTTAGTTTCTCACTATGCCTCCTAAGTTGACCACGCTTAGTTTAGTTTTTCACTATGCCTCCCTAAGTCTACCCCACTTAGTTTCTCACTACGCCTCCTATTTCTCATCATGCCCCTCCTATATCTCATTATGCCTCCTAAGTCTACCACTTCGTTTGTTTTTCTCATTATGCCTCGTAACTAAGCCTACCACTTCGTTTTTTTTCCTTTTCATTATGCCTCCTAAGTCTACCCTACAACTTCGGTTCTCACTATCCCTCCTAAGTCTACCCTACAACTTAGTTTCTCACTATGCCTCCTAAGTCTACCACTCAGTTTTTTTTTTTCAGTATGCCTTCCTAAGTGTACCATTTAGTTTCTGACTATGCCTCTGAAGAGTCTGAAGTCTTCTACCAAGTTTTTCTCAGTGCTTGGGTGAGGACAAAGTCTTCTTTCTTTCTACCATGTGTGCCCAAAGTCTACCACTTAGTTTCATTTTTTACTCGTCTGTTTTTTTGTGATCACAGGCCGTGTAAAAGGTGGTCGCAATGCACGTGCCACCTGGGCGGGACTGGTCTATCTGTGGCCCCACCTACACTGGATGATAGTGAGAGTGATGGCTGCGGCTTCGAACTCCTTGAGGCCAACATTCTGCGGTGTTCAGGTGGAGATGCAGCTGGATCGGATTTTGACGAACTCGACGCTACCTCAAGCGCGCAGAGGAACAACAACCACAGAGTAACAGACTGGGACAAGCTTCCGGGCGATGATGAAAGTCCACCAAGATATGACAAATCTGGCGCTGGCCGTCTCCGCTGTGATGATGACAGCACACTAGCTTCACTACTACCGTCGGTGATTCAGGTTGGTCAAAATGAACCATCACCCCAAAAAAAGGCAAAAAAAAGAGAAAAAAAAGAGAAAAAAAGAGAATAAAGAGAATAAAGAGAAAAAAGGAGAAAAAAGAGAAAAAAGAGAAAGAAAGAGAAAAAAAAGAGAAAAAAACGAGAAAAAAAAAAGAAAAAAAAGAGAAAAAAAAGAAAAAAAGAGGAAAAAAGAGGAAAAAGGAGAAAAAAAAGGGAAACAAAGAGAAAAAAGAGAAAAAAGAGAAAAAAAAAAGAAAAAAAGAGAAAAAAGAAGAAAAAAAGAGAGGAAAAAAGAAAAGAACATGATTGCAGTGGAGGGCAAGAAGCACACATGCATGCCCACACAGAGGGACACACACGAAATGCACATGGGTTGTGACACTTGTCTAGCAAAAGATCTGAGGGACAAATGAGTAAGTCGAGAAAGCTAACAGTTGAAGCAGACTCATAACTTAACTTCTTCGATCTTTTACGCCTCTTTTTCGTTACTTCTCCCTCCCTCCCTCCCTCCCTCCCTCCCTCCCTCCTGGTGGTCTTAAACATCATTTTCTTGGGCACACCTTATGAAGACTTTTCTAATGGCAGGCAAACAACTTAACTTTTTCGATGTGTGTACGTGCGTGTCTGTATGTGTTTGGAATCTTTGGATGACCATCGAGGAGTGAAGGTCCAGACAAAAGAGGAGCAGGAACAACTGTCGGGGACAGCAGCTCACCCGCGAGCACTTCAAGGTTGCACATACGACCGTGGATTTCTCGTGGATTTCCTATTCTGAGTGCTTTTTTTTTTTTTTTTTTTTTTTTTTTTTTTTTTTTTTTTTTTTTTTTTTTTTTTTTTTTTTTGAATGCCTTTGAAAACTTTTCAGTGTTTTCAATGTTTTAATTTAGTTTTCCTCGTGTTAAAAAAAATAAAAAATGTTTCAGATTAGAATTGAGAGATGGATATAGGGCAGCCGCCGCTCAACCTACATCCACGTGGGCGGCCTTGTACGCAAGAGGTTCTGAACAGGGGGAGTTGTAAAGAAGAAGATAAAAAAAATGAATTCATTTTTTCTTGGTTTTCTTCGCTTTTGTGCTCTGATATCTTGTGATAATATATATGTATATTTTAAGTGTCATAAACTGACAGTCTGACACCCATTGAATAGATTGTAGGTGACCTTTTGTTCTGAAATTCTAGTTTTTTTTTTTTTTTTTTTTTTCCCTTTAGTGCGTGTCATCGTTGCGCAGGGGCTATGCCAATCTTCTCTGTATCGTTCAATTTTAACAAATGTCCCTCTGTCTTTTCTGTTTTCACTTCAAATTTTAAAAACAAAAGGGACTTTGTTTTTAAATTTTGTTTTGTTTTTAAAATTTGAACGTGGAAACAGAAAAGACAGAGGGAGAAAATATTGGCGCACCCCCGTTATCTTTGCTTGGTGATGTCACTACCAGACTACCACAGCAGCCAAAACAGCCCTTTGCTTGGCGATGTCACTACCAGACTACCACAGCAGCCAAAACAGCCCTTTGTAATATTAGATAGAAAACAGGAAAGAAAGATTTAAGATTTCCATCATGAGATACAATGAAACGTCATCACAAAAAGCCACGAGAAAGTTAAAAAAAAAAATAATAATAAAAAAAATAAAATAAAAAAATCAGCACCATCAATTAACCCAGCATGTCAAAATTCCCAAAACTTTGCACATATTATAATAACCTGTTCTCTAACTTGACAGGTTAGAAGAAGGTCGGTCTCTCCCTCTCGTGCACGTATCTGGTGAATCTGGTCCTATCCTCAGTCTATATTCTTGAGTTCATTTGAAGTCCAAGAATAGAATTGACGATGTATATGTCAACTGTAAATATCTATAGAACTGTGTATGTGCTATCTTCTTAAGTGTCTATACTATAGTATTCTATGTGGCATGTGCTAAATTACAATGTGTCAATAGACTCCTATATATGCTGAACTTAAACTGTGCCAGTGCATGGCCCAAGGCAACTTGAGAAAAAAATGAATGGCTCACCACTAAAATTCCAGAGGCTCGGGGCTGCGGGACCACAATGTCCGACGGCGCCACCTAAAAAAAGAAAAAAAGTGTGCTGCTGGCGGTTCAGCAAAACTTGGCGCACAGTGCGAGTCTGCCAGCCTCGGGTGTACTGATGGTTTGAGTAGTATATATTGTCACATCACTACAATATATGTTAAAGCGTCAAATAAACTGCCCGGTAAACCGTAGGCAGAGAGGGAGAAGAGGACAACAAACGAGGGGCTGTGACAAACTGTTTCGTCGGAGTTTCACCGACTCATCAGGAGGCTGAACCCTCAACAGTCTGTAGAATCCCCTCACTGAT
>BFEA01000002.1:4773314-4789152 GCA_003427395.1 Chara braunii
AAAACAAAAAAAAGGTCCAAACGTTTTTAGAGGCTCAGCCTCTGGGCCTGAATCTGGCCCTGGCCCTAAAACGTGTACCTGGCCACAAAACGGACAACAGCACACACGTTAGAAAAACAGCAGCAATAAATAAATAAAAAAAACATAACAATAATCTAAAGCTGGCGTTTTTCTGATGCAGGCCCAAGTAAAAATGGCATAGGGCCTTCAGGTTGCGGTGACGCGACCTGGGGGCCCTACTCCAACCTCGGGTCCCGTGAGGGGCCCGTGCGTAGGCTCTCAGCATGTAACATCTGATCTGCTACATCATCCCCAGATTCCACGCAGCCTTTGTGTGAACCAAGGATACATACAATGAGCATTTCAAAAAATGTATGAACCTGGGACGCATTGTTGGCATGGTACCTTGCTTTGGTGAGGGACAGAGTGAGTGATGCCCGTTATGTCATTGGCATGATGTGTGTGTGTGTGTGCGAGCTGGGGCATGCGTGTGTGTGTGTGTGTGTGTGTGGGTGTGTGTGTGTGCGCGCGCACATGGCTATGTGTGTGTGTGTGTGTGTGTGTGTGTGTGTGTGTGTGTGTGTGTGTATGTGCACATGGGTATGTGTGTGTGTGTGTGTGTGTATGTGTGTGTATGTGTGTGTGCGCACATGGGTATGTGTGTGTGTGTGCGCAGGTACGTGTGTGTGTGTGTGCACACGGGTGTGCATGTCCGTGTGTGCATGTCTGTGGGGGGGATGGATTAAAGGTGGGGAAAGAGGGTTCTGTTTTGAATATTTTTCTCCCTCCAAATGTGCAATCAGAATGGACTTATTCACACTTCTCATGCACGTGAACAGCAAAACAACAAACTGGCGCCATGCGCCCACACAGAACTCAGAGATATGGCTCCCAAGTAACAGTTCGCTTCCACAGGCTATGGCGACTGTGCGCCTCAAACAACTCACTGTTCACACTCTGGATCACCCTGGATATCCCACACGCGACACTCAGCACACACACACAGTGCACACACACTTCCCCTAAGCTACAGCTATGGCGGCTATGGCCGCCGCTACCCTACTGCTATGGCTATGGTATGTCACTCCCGCCCACTTCGTCTTCGGGCCTCCTGCAGACCTCCTCGCACAAGCTGCTGAGGCAGCGCTTCCGCATGGCTTCCGCAGGAATGAATGAATGGCTGGGCGCAGCCTCTTGATTTATACTTTTGTGCTGCGTTGGTCTGCCTTGTACCCCTGGCCCATCGTGCACACAGTCCCAGATGGTACTTGCTGGACTGGACCGGACTGGSTGGACTGGGACTGCTGACTGTACTAGGTGGACTACCACCACTTGACCACTTGCCTCTGTTGAACGCAGGCTCACTCCGAAAGGCCACTTCTAGAAACCTCWAACTTGGCCTTTCGGTACTGTAGCAGCTACGACTTTGCCCTTTCAGGTAAGTGGCAGCTACGACCTTGACCCTTCAGGCAGTCTWCAGCTACGACCTCTGAACTGTCTAGACTCCTACCCTACAGGTCTACAGTTCGAATCCCTTCTACCCTGTGACCTACGAAAACCTACCTACCACTGGCGGTCCTACAGGTAGCAGGTTCAAATCTACGGGTTGACACCGGTACTGTACACAGGTAAGATGGGGAACTAGGGATCGAGACCTGGGAACTGCATCAGCTACTGCGAGCTGGTGAATACCGTTTCACTCTCGCCGGCCTAAATTCGAGGTCCTCCGAGAAAATTTCAATCCAAGGCAGGACCTTTACCTCTCTGTTGTCTCTCGTAGGCCCGGACTATATCGGGAGCTGTCTCTAGCAGTTCAGATCTCGTAAATCAGCGGTCGTCTTCCGGTTCTTGATAACTAAAATGAACCTTGCACTGTTTCTGCGGACGACCCCTACCTCCAGTTCTGAAGACATCTTCAGCCACTATACCATCGATGTCATATCTTCCATCCATATCCGGTGGGATCATCGATCTACGGGATGGAAACTGATCACTTGTTTGACAAGGTAACAACTTCGATGCATGGAAAACTGGGTAAGTGTGGAGGTGTGCTGGGAGTTCTATGGTATAGGACGGTCCATCTTCGCCGTCCTTGACTTCTAGAACGGGCCACGGTCCTCTATATGTGGGCAGTAACTTCTGCGAGATGTTCTCCTCAGGTGCAAACTCCTTAGAATTGACCCAGACTAAGTCGCCTACTTGAAACTGTGAAGGGCGACGATGTTTGTTCGCTTGCTCTATCATCCTATGTCGGGCCTTCCTGAGGTTCTCTACAACAGTAGCTAGTTCTTTCTCGTGCTGTACAGCAGACTCCCTGGTTCCGGGCGGTAATCTGTGAATCTGATCCCGGTTGAGTCCCTCAAACGGTCTGCGCAGTCTAAAGGACTTGTGCAGTTCGTTGGGAGCGCGGCAGGTGGATAAATGCACGCTATTATTATACGCACTAGCTACTTTAGGCAACATCTCGTCCCAGTTAATCTGATCTGGCCAAATGTACATGCGCAGAACTTGCTGTAGGATCTTGTTCATTTGCTCTGTCTGACTGTTAGTCTCTGGATGACGGCCGAACGACATCAACAACTTAGATCCATATACTCCCATGAGTTCTTGCCAGTTCTGGCTAGTAAAGCGACTATCTCTATCGCAAACTATTGACAGTGGGATCCCATTCTCACTCACCCAACAGTCAAAAAATCTTTGTATGACTAAATCAGTACGTGCCTCTGAAGGCAAAGGAACAAAAACTGCGTACTTACTAAAACGGTCAACTATGACCATGACTTGGCTCTTGCCATGCCTGCTCTTGACCTGAGTGTCCATGAAGTCGATGGACACTGAGTCTCTCGGCTGATCCGGAATGGGCAAGGGTCTGAGAAGACCTAACGGGGCACGCGTAGAAGTCTTGTTACGCTGGCAGACTTTACAACTGCGAACATACTCTACGCAGTCATTCTTCATCCCTGGCCAGGTATATGCGCGCATTAGATTGGCTAAAGTCTTCTGCCAACCAAAATAACCCTCTGCGTCGTGGCATTCTCCCAAAATCAGACTACGGATCTCTTCACTATTGGGAATGCACAGGCGGTCAAATACATTAGTCTTCTTAAAAAGCAACCCTTCCGTAGTGCGGTAGTTTGGCTCAGTCTCTTGGGGGCTCCTTGACCTTCTTGAGGAGGTCACTATAGATAGGGTCCTGTGTGTAGGCTTCTCTAATCTTCTGCTGCAGGTCCTTCCCTATGTCTAAGTAATGCACTATTGCCCCAAAGTAATGAGCTCTCCTACTCAGAGCATCCGCAACTACGTTATACTTCCCCTTGACTGGCTTGAGCTCAAAGTCGTACTGATCTATCTCDGCGGCCCACCTAGTAAGCTTAGGTGTCATCTTGGCCTGCGTCTTTAACCATCTCAACGTCTCGTGATCGGAATAGACTTTGAAGTGCCTCCCAAGCAAGTAGTGCTTCCAGTGTTCTAAGGCTTGCCTGAGAGCGTAGAGTTCTCTCTCATAGGTAGATGTCGCGATCTTCTCTGAAGGCATCCTGGAGGACATGAACTCTACGGGTCTATAACTGTTGCCATCGTCTTGCTGCAACACCGCGCCTATGCCGTACTGGCTAGCATCCGTAGTGACGACAAAGGGCAAGGACGGATCGGCTACCTTAAGGACCGGGTACTCTATCGACGCCTGCTTTAACTTCTTCATGGCTGACGTGCAGTCCTTGTCCCACTTCCAGATGGTCTCTTTCCTCAACAATCTGCGGAGGGCGCAGCGATGGTGGAGAAGTCCCGCACGAACTTCCTATATTAATTAGCTAAGCCCAGGAACGAGCGCAACTCTGTTAGCGTACGTGGCGTGGGCCAATCTCTAATCGTTGCGATTTTACAATCTTCTGGTTTAACGCCGTCTCCGTCTAAGGCGTGGCCTAGGTATAAAACTTGGGTCTTTGCCCAATCGCACTTCTCTGCATTGATCTTGAAGTTAGCTTCCCTCAACTTCTCCAAGACCTGCCTGAGATGACCCTGGTGTTCTTGGAGGGTCTTACTAAACACTAAAATATCATCTAAGTAGACAACAACAAATCTATCTAACCATGGCCTAAACAAATCGTTCATACAGCGCTGGAACGTAGCTGGCGCATTGGTTAGTCCAAAGGGCATCACAATAAACTCATAATGCCCGTATCTAGTTGGGAACGCGGTCTTATACTGATCATCAGGATGAACCTCTATCTGATAATATCCGGACTTCAAATCTATCTTGGAGAAATACTTCGCCCCTTGCACTCGATCTAAGAGATCGTCTATCCTAGGCAGTGGCTCAGCATTCTTCACTGTAATAGCATTCAGATCCCTATAGTCTATGCACATTCTCAGCTCTCCCTCTTTCTTGAGAACAAAGAGAACAGGCGCTCCAAAAGGAGATGAACTGGGCCTAATCCAGCCCCTCTCGAGAAGCTCGTCTAATTGCTTGCGAAACTAAACTCCCGTGGGGACATCCTATACACAGCGCCCTTAGGAGTTCTACTGCCAGGCTCTATCTCAATGCGGTGCTGAATGGGCCGCGGTACCACTCCTATCGGCGGCTTAGTTAGGTCCTTGAACTCTTCCAGCAACTTGGCAATCGTAGGGTCCATCGGCTTTTCTTTCGTGGGCTCAGTCACTGGCCTAACATAGGCAACAAAACCCTGTTCCTCCAATTTCTCCTTTTTCACTAATCTGCGAACGTAGGAGCACTAAGGCAGCAATGTGCTAAGGGATTCTGTACTCCTGACACATGGAACAGGCGTGCAGTCTTGGCCTCGCTTGAAGAACTAGGGAGCCTACACTCGTGCTCCTTCAAATGGAGCGTGGCCCTGGCTGCCTCTCCCCAATCCATCCCCAAAACAATATCAAATGGGAGGATGTCTTCTACGAGGAGAGTCAGGGAGTGGAGGACCTTCTTCACTTTCCCATCTTTCTCTAGGCGGAAATACGCCTGGACTCCCTCTACGTAATCCTCTACAACCATAGTACGATTGTTCGCAAGGATACTAACTATGGGGTCTGTTAGTTTCTGCACTTTAAGTCCCAACTTCAATTTCTGCAGCGCTTTCTTACTAGTATAGCTGCGGGTGGCCCCTGAGTCTACTAGGGCCCCTACTCTACCTCTAAAAATCTCTGTATCTAGTAATATAAGCTGCCCTTTATTCTCCTTCTTCATTTTGGCCCAGGTGGGCATCCTCTCCTTCAATTCATCAGCCACGCCTGTGAGGGAGGTGTCTTGAGAGACTAACACAAGCAGCCTCTGGACAACAATCTAGACACCGGCCTGCAACCTCTACCATAGGCACATGTGGTGTGGGAGTCTCTTGCCGGCTAGCGCTATGTTCCCCACATGGCCTAATGGTAGGGGCAGTTGCTACCCCTACCGGCGGCTGCCTTTTGGCCCTTGAGCAGCCGTCCGGGTCTCTCTATACTTAGGACAGTATTTGATGATATGGCCTGGGTCACCACAGAAAATGCACTGGCCTTGGTGTCGAGCGCATCGGTCCGGCACCGCGCGTGGCAGCGCGGGACCCTCTCGGTCGCGTCACGCAGGAGTTGGACCAACCTTGTCACAAACGCACAAAAGGAGCTTCCTTAGGCCGCTCCGGCCGAGTGCGCCAGCCATACCTCTCGCGAGCCCCTACGACAGGATAAAGCCTACGCGAGGCACAGCTTCACCTTACGGGAGCTGTCACCTCCCTTCGGTGGGCATATCCCCGCCGAGCTACCAGTCCACAATACGAAAGCTACTTGGTTGCAATCGCAGAGGTGGACCAGCCGAGGGCGTTTCTCGTTCGCTGTAGCATAGGGGGTACGCACGGTAATACGCCTATCGGACCCACACGCGAACCGACATCTTGGGGGGCTGAAGTCCCAAGCGCGGCTCGGCGCCGGTCGACTAGGACGCATCCCACGCACCACGCGCACACCATTCTACGAACACCAAAATAAAACACACACATATACGCATGAAACGACACCACACGAGCAATGCGACACAAACAACGCGACAACGCTCCTAGCCCCTCAGTAGCCATCCCATGACTTTTCGATACAGAAATCAAATGGGCGTCACGCGCGAGAGTTGATATAAAAATCGCACGGAGGCAGGGCTAACTCATGTCGACTGGCAATGCGAGCGTACGCAAGCGTTGGCAGTGATGGCGTACTGTGTAGTACCCATACTCACGAGGTCCTCGTTAATCTCGAGGGTCGCATTCGACACCCAAGTGTCGGCTGACATGCGCCTTGAGGGTTAATCTCTCGACGCTGGACAACCGCCATGCGCGGTTGAGGACCACACACCCTCTTCTGCACCCTTATGTAGAGTGGGTGGTACACAGCCCCATGCCTGTGGTGGTAGTCGTCTCTCGCGGCCCTAGGGGTGAGTCCTCCCCGGGGCCTGGGCGAAAGTCAAGGGGTTTGACTTTGACGGTTACCACGGACTACAACGTCTAACCATAAAAATCTCTAAGAAGCAACAAAACTCGCACGAACCCAAGAAGAGGGGACAGGGCAAAGGTCTCCTGGCCTTTAAAACAAAAACCTATGGCCTTGGGACACACTTCCCCTCTATGGGCGGTGCCGGCAGCCTACAATAATCCCAAGCGCTGCGCCTACTCGCAAGCCTGGCGGTCCCATAACTTTTAGACGCCGGGGCGGCAAGGCGTCGCGCGCAGGGCTCTGATAGAAAACTGTGCGGCCGCAGACCAAGCCTATGCCAACCACTGATGCCAATCATATGTGGTAACCGCGGCTTCGGCCTCGCGATATTGAATGGCTGAAGGAACTCATCGCGAGGGGTTACCCCTCACGATATTGAACGGCTGAAGGACACGCCGTTCTGCCCTCGCGACATTTCTGCCCTTCAGGCGGAGTGTCCCGCCGGCTCTATGCGAGGGGAGACCCCTCCCCTTCAGGGCCTAGGGCTTGGGATGTCCTGGACAAGGACCTTGAATCCCGGCCCATGACCAACGTGTTACTAAGAAAGCCCCAAGACGCAATTAGGCAGAAGGGAGGGTCTTCCCTGTCCCTCAGCCCCAACTTCCACGCGGTTATTAACTCGGCCCTTTGGGCCTCTCGAATACCCATCGTACATATACCCACGCATACATGCAAAAGGGGATAGAGTCATGACGATCACTTCTCACAGGCACAGTGGGACTCCTCACAACCATGCATATGTATTATGGAATCGCAGGCAGTCCAAATCCAAAGTCCGAGCCACAGGACATACCTGCAACCACACCAAGAATCAAGCAACAAAACACGCACTACACGGAGTCAACCCCAACCATTCTCTATGTTCATACCCTTTTGCTTTAGCCATGCAAGCCCCAATCGTCGATCCAACCAACCTCAATTAAATACTCGGTACCTTTGTCAAATGGCCAATCAATAAAAGTCCGGGTGAAACCCTTAACAAACAGTAAAACCACCAGGGCTAAAGCCTTTTAGGTTGAGTATGGAGGGTGAGTTGGAATTGAGTCGAAGACCGACGAATCGGCAACCGACCTGTTAGCAGTGATAACATAAGACGATCCTCATAGGATCGAGCCGGAACTAGTCCAAATCCTGAATCAACTCGATCAAGGTGGCCTGTAACACAAGACAGGTCAATCCCCAGGCTAAACCTATAAGTCCATGGAGAATAATCCGCATATCACGATTCCCCTCAAATCACCTTAATTAACTAAGCCTGAATCTACCTATAAGCCGTGCCCAAAGCAAAGGTAGACCCTGACATAATCTCCCCTATTCAGGGTGGACTGCCAGAATCGCCACCTGTCAAAATATAATCTAACTCCTCTAAATCAAGAAAATTTCGGCAGCGCTTTCATTAGGAAAAGTGCCTTTCCAAGGTTTATATCAGCCCAAATATGAAAACAGAAATAATCTCCAACTCTGGAAAGCCAAATTCTGTCTAACTCCCTGAATTAGTAGAAATTTGGACAGCACTCCCTTTAGAAAGGGGGACTTCCCAGATTTATACTAGGTCAGATATGAACTCATTAGGCAACTTGAGTTCAACTTAGACAAAATTTGACTAAACTCCTTAGTTTTGCAGAAATTTCGGCAGCACTCCCTTTAGAAAAGTGCTATTCCAAAATTTATACAAGGCTAAGTTCAGAATCTGAAAATAACTCTGACTTCTCAAAGTCCAATTTTGTCTAACTCCCCGAATTAGCAAAAATTTGGGCAGCACTCCCTTTAGAAAAAGAGACTTTCCAAATTTCTACTAAGTCAGATATAAAGAATAGATAAGTTGAACTTTGACGAGTCAAGCGTTGACTAATTCCTTGGATTCGTAGACATTTCGGCAGTGCTTCCCGTAGAGAAGGTAGCTTGCCAAGATTTATACAAAGCCTAGTATAACAAAAGATCCCAGAAAATGCAAGAATTGATCTAAGTAAAATAAAGTCAGCTCAGAAAATGCAGGAGTTGACCTAACTCCTATCGCTCTAGCACGTGGCAAGCCTCTAAGGCAACTACCTATTAACCTAAATCCCAGACCAAGTAGTAATCTCACTCAGCCACATGCAGGCCAAACCACAAAGGTAAGTACTCTCACCACTCCCAAGCTAATTTAAACAAACAATAGTTCATAATCTCTCAGTGAGTTATCCCCTCATACCCAACTTACATAAGGCATAGGTCAGGGCACCTGAACTTACAGAGCGCACCCAACTTAGCCAGGCCTAAGGTCAGAATACCTAAACTTATAGAGCGTTCCGACTCGGCCAAATATACACAAACAGAGGTCACAACTACCTCTCTCTTCTTTGGGCATATGACTAGACCACTCTAGTCGCCCTGAACTGTTTAAATAGCCAAATTATATATACCTCTCTGAACTTAGTCTTCAAAGGGACATAAGGCTGAGTCGCTCAGCTGAACATTGTTCAGCCTGCCCATATTTACCTTTAGTTATACCTCTTAGTTATACTCTCTTCAGTTATGGTAAGCTATAGTCAGGCTACCTAAACTTATAGAGCGGTCTGACCAGCCTGTTCGTAAATGCATAGTAATACAATATAGCCAAGTTATATCCATTGGGTTCCAACATGTGCGAGGCATTGGGTCAGACTACCTAAACTTATAGAGCGGTCTGATCGTCAGCCAAGTTCGTTTCTCTCTGACCCAATCTGTGCGAGGCAGTGCGACAGGCTACCTAAACTTACAGAGCGGCCTGTCCCCTGCCAAAATTATTCCCTCAGAACAAAACAAGAAAAGGGTTGAACCACCTAAACTTATAGAGCGGTTCAACCCTCCTTGTTCAGAACCAAAGAAACTGAGAGAACCCCAAGTAAAATAAGGCAACCCAAGGTACCTTAACTTATAGAGCGCCTTGGGTCCCTAAAAGTCACTCACAGTCAAACTCCCACAGGTCAGAGCAGCCAGGACACCTAAACTTATAGAGCGTCCTGACCCTCCGTGCAATTCACAGCACCAGGTCTCCCCAAACTTATGGGGACATCCCAGCCTCCAGAGGTTCAGGCTACCTAAACTTATAGAGCGGCCTGAGACTCCATGCAAACCAAAAATAAACAAAGCGTTGGGCTTCCCCAAACTTAAGGGGACCTCCCTGCCTTAATGACCCAGTCAGACTGCACACAAACTGCCTTCCTCCCAACCTTCCCCCAGATGCAACCCACTTCGTTCACAATCTGCTTTCAGGCAATCAGCAAAAACTGAGACTGAGATTGCACACACGCTCATTTACTTCAGTCTGACTTAAGTCCTGACAGTCAAACCAAAATAAAAGTACAGGACCCAGACAATACACTCAGTCAAACGTAGAGAGATGTACAGATAGGGGTTATAGTCGGGTTTATAGAAGGAGTCAGGGAATTACCACTCAGTCCCCTGCCTCCAGGACTCCGCCTGAGTCCCGGCAGAGCTCCCGCAATCGGTGGGGCGAACCTCCCACAAGGCCTTGGCGCGGGTTGCGGGCCACACGCCCGCCTGCCGCCTTCCTCTCAGAGCCAAAGGACCAGACTTAGAGTAAGAAGGGCAGGATGAGAAGGAGTAAGACTCTCAGACTCAGGAAGGACACACTCAGACTCGCGCGAGAGGGCCTTCAACTCTTCGACGCCTGAGGGCCCCTCAATGGTGGCCAAACCAGCAGCAGCTTGGTTACACAAAGTCAACCAATTAAACCCAATCCCCCCGACGACTCCCCAAATCGCAACAATGGCCCTCTCCGTGACCGTCCCACCACGCTGCAACAACAGCCCTGCTTGTAGCCAAAGCAGTCCCCTCTCACTACACCTTTGCTCCCCTGAACACATCCAACCGGTCCTCAAGCAGTTGTTGTCAAGACAGCACAGCAGTCTACAACAGCCCTGCCAGTCTTGTGGCAAGGCACACTCCAAGCAACAGGGTACACGACAACCACCGCAATGACATATGCCGCAGTGTTGCAGTGCGCAGCAATGGCTAGCCACTGCGTTGCTACACAGGCATGGATTTAGGCCAGGCCAGCTCTTGGTGCAAGACCCCACACAGCACTAGCTAGCGGGAGTACGACAGCAGCCAACCATCAGCAACACTATAATGCCAAACTTAGCCATGAGAACGACAATAATATCCCAACAGCAATACACTACACAGGCATAGCGGACTGTGCTGGAGGTACCAGAGCCCTGACCTCTCACAAACAGACAGCCACGCACTCAGAGTCTCCCTTCAGCAAATGCGGCTTGCCAAGCAGCACATCCACAACTAAACTCGCTGCGGCCTCACTTCGTTGGTATGAGCAGCTCACCAGCCGATCAAAGTTTTCAACCCCACCAGTTCGCTTCCCACTCCCATCCTTCCGACAGATAGATCGCCAGCCCGGATTGGTATGGTGAACGACACACCAGTCGGCGCCAGATACTCTCCCTCCTCCTCTACTAACACCCTTTGTACTCAACTTCCGCTCCTGGCCCGACGGCCTCGTGCGGATGTCAGTTGGGCAACCCACCAATGTGCAAAACGAGAGTGGACCTTTCACTGAGGCATAGCTAAGCGCACCACATCGGCCCTCTGCCGAAGTACCACGGTGGACCAGGTTCCCCCTGAAGGAAAGAGGGGCGCCCACACACACCTGTCATCTGCTAACCGCCAATCCTACCTACGAAATGACCCCTCCGCTAGTACGGGGTGGAATCCATCGCCCCGTCACCAGTCCGATTCATGCACAGTCGGCCGATATCGTAATGGCGACAGTACTACTGCCCGCGACGACAGAATGTGCTCTGATCAGGTAGGTACCCGCCCCCCCCCCCGACTTTCACCTCCGTCCTCTCTTCGTAACTCCTACCACCCTTCGTCCTCTTTCGCAATTCCTATCTCTCATCGCTCCCGAACCAGACCTTCATGACTGAGACAGACACCACCAATCGACTCGCCCTGGCCCAGAACCCCCGGGACGCATTCTCTACCCGCCCATTTCCATTCCGAGCGGCAGCGCTCGGTGTTCGTGACCGCACACCGCTCGGCTCCCCGCCATCTCCGACTCCTACCCCGCTGCGCCCGCACCTAACGTCGTTTCGCGCCTAGGTCCACCTCTCCCCATTGCCGCGCGTTGACGTCAACAGCCCTTCCCTGTTTCCCTCGAGCAGCGCAGCCTCTACTCACGGTCCGCGCGGCTCCAACAATGGCCGGTCTTACAGCGAAGTACTCTGTCAAAGCCCGGTGTGGCAAAACAATGTGCGCGCGCGCCTCCCGAACTTATACTCTTTGCCCCGGCGCGAGGCCTCGACAATCTCCTCTATACCGTTTCGATTTTAGCGGATGTCCCGAAGGACTTGAAGTCGGTCGGCGCCCCTTCGCTATCGCAGCAGGCAGCCGCCGGGCGAGCCCAGCCGTAAGACAATCTGATCACCCCACCCCCCCCCTCCTTCCGCTTGCACGTACCCGGCGCGACCTGCGTCCGCGTTCCTTTCAAAACCTTGCGTATCTACCACGCACAACGGCCGGGCATTTTGCCCTTCGCACGCCCCTAAGCTGCATCCCATCCAGGTTCGTTCCTGGATCTCCCTTCCCTCACTCGGATTCTTTCCAAGGAGGATCCGCCACAATAGTGCCCCCACTCACTTGGCTCCGTCTGCACGAACCTTGCCCCTCCTCCGGGCTTTATGCATGTGAACCTTGCGTGGGGGTCAAGTAAATCCCCTTTATATCGTCCCAGATCTCCCCAGTGGCTGCGTCAGCAAAGTTGGCCAGTCCTCCAAACTCAAGCTTTCTAATTTTCGTCCCTCGGCCCCCATTATCCGACTTAAGGGTGGGTCTGCGCTTCGACGGCGCGTGGGCGTACCCAACAATTTTTGGGCTGCTGGCCCCCGACGCGGTCATCAACCCCTTAATGGCCCTAAACTAATAGCAGAAAGAATTGGGATGGCCCCCAAATATAACGAAGGGGGATCATCTTGGACGGGAAAGCGAGCTGCGGGCCCTGCCAATGCTCTCATAGCCCTGCGGCGCGGGTCCGCGGTCAGACCCTCCCAACAAAACAAAAAGGGGGATAGTCCCATCGAACCCTCGACCCCTTTGTTTGCTCCAGCGCCGCTCCGCTGCGCCGCCCTGGCCCTCGATCCCCGTACCTCCGCCACAGTAGGCCGACGTCATAACCAATAGGGCTAAGCCCCAGCCTGGTATCAGCAGGCGCGACCTCTCATATAAAGTGGTGTCGCGCTGCGTCCCGGGCCGGGATACCACACCGCGCCGTGGCCGTCCCATACCAAGGCCGCGACCTATCGGCACGCCAGCCCTACCGCTAAGCCGCTCACACCGATCAAAACAAACTTTCATTCCCTAACCAAGGCCGTAACATGGTCCAGGTCGGTCGGCTACCCCGGCCGCCCATTCAATTAGAAAAATCACACGCGCGCCTTAAATATTGTGCGCCCATCTACTCCCTACCGGGACAAGGCAGACCTTGGCCCGCGCGCGGACGACCCTCACATTTTCCCGCACGGGCACTCAAAATCCAGGTTAACCGAGCCTTTGTGTCACTTGCAAAAACCAGGGCGGATACCCTTGTAAGGGTATTCGCGCCGACACCGGTCCAACCGCTTTTGCCATAAGTCCTGGTCCAGACCCAAACTTTCCCAAGGCCTACCCTGGGGTAGCCGTGGGTGCCATCCTCCTACCCTATAGGGAGACCTGTTCAAGTTCTCCCCTGGCCCACACCGCTGTCCTCCTCCTCTAACCCCCACTCAATCTGATCGTAGGGGATCTCATCCACACTACCCTCATCTAAGGTTAGGACAAGGCTATCCTTAGTCTTCACTTGCCCAGAGATAGTGCGACCCTTCCATTGCTTTCCCTTATCCAGGTCTTTGTGCCAGAAGTTGGAGACTGACATAGACTTTGCCTCAAAGGCCACCACTTCACGACTAAGGGAATCATAATTGGTGGCAGGGTCTTCGCTCTTCGCGAAGAAGTGCCCGCGAAAAGCTTCGGGCATAGCTCTATAGAAGAGGGCGACCAACTGAGTGTCTGTAACCCCGTGGTCAGGGACAACTACTAATTCGTCCATTGTGCTCTTGAGTGCCCTGACACTCTTCCACTTACGAGCATGGATCGTCTGGAGCTTGTCTGAGGCTTTGACACTCCGAGCGACATCAGCAAATCGCTCGCGCAGCAATTTCATGAACTTAGTGAGGGAGGTAAAGGACGAATAGGCAACTGCGTCATCATTGCAGGTAGTGGCGCGCACTAGGGACCTTGCAAAACTGGCGGCCTCATCTCTAAGCGCGTGGATCGCAATCAAGACATGCTGATCCGGGGAGACCTGTTGCAGATGCACATAGGTCTTGACGTTGGCCTCCCAGTTGTCAAAGTTTTCTTCCCTTTTCCCACTGTAGGAATCAAGGAATTTGACCTTGACTCGCTCTCTACGTGGACGTGGTTCCTCCTCCTTGGGAGTTGCCGCCTTGACGCTCTCAATGGCGCCAGCGCAAAACCGCTCAGTCTTGTCGAGGTGATGGCCCACCTCGGCTCCTACAGCACCTACCAACTCACGAGCAAAGTCCCGAAAGCCCAATCGTATTGAACGCACAGCGATATGCTGACTCCTACTGAAGTCATATTGCTCTGCCTGAATGCGTGCTAAGCGTGCGACATTTCGGGCGATGACCTCCATTTTCTTTGGGAGTTCAGTTTGGGCGGCTAATTGCTCTTCTATCCTTTTTACCTCTTCTAATTCTTCTGCCACCTCCGCTGCCGCATCCAGTCTCCTCTTCTTCTCCCTCATCACTGCCAGCTTCCACTCCATCCTCTTCTCATCTTCCATCGCCTGCCGCTTTATGACATCTCCTTCTGCTTCCCATGCTCTCTTAGCGGCCTCCTGGTCATCCTTGGATATGTACATCGCCACCTCTTCTTCTTCGCCCAGGGATAAGTTGGCGACCCATTCTGAAATCCGTTTTTCCATCTCCTCATCTCTGCTGCCACTGTACTGCCCCCTCTTCCTTTGCAGTGGCGTTTCATCTTCGTCCTCTTCCTCTTCCACCTCCTTCAACTTCTGCTCTTCTTCCTTCTTCAATCTCTCTTTCTCCCTGGCTGCCTCCTCCTCAATCTTTTTCATCTTGGCCGCCTGCTCCTCCATTAAGGCCTTCTTCCTGGCCTCCCTCTCCTCCCTTCTCTCTTTCAGAATGGCGGCGGCCTTGGCCTCCTCTTCAGGCGTATAGGGGTGTGTGGTCGTGCCACCCTTCGTCTCTACCCTACACGCGAAAGTGTTCCAGAACCCCAGAGGGAAGAGGAGACGCCAGAGGGTCCCCCAGAGGGAGAACCCCACAAGCAGCCCAAACATCGGATAGTCATCCATCGTGCTATTAGGTGCACGACAAGAGTCCCACTCCTTACCACTTAGACCTACCCGGACACTGACCCACTGACTGACTCTCTAAGACCACTACTCAAACTACTCTAAGGCTGTCACTACTGAACCAACAGCTGATCATGAGGCATTTAAGGAGATCCCCCAAACTCCGCAATAATTCTTTAACGTCGCAGTCAGGACGACGTGATCAGCGTGGTTCTTCCTCGCGATTTCAGCCCACAACTCAGCCGTTCCGGCCTAATGTGCCACACCGAGCAGCCCGCCGGTCTGTACCGGTCCTTGGAAGGGTTCGTATCCCTCGGGATAGTCGAGTCGTCAGACACAGATCATCAGCCTTACTAGGTCCGGTAGGGGAGTGGTTCAACCAGGCCTCAACACTTAAAGACTGCCTCCGTTTCAGCCTACAGCTCGGAGTTCGGACCCTCTACACTTAAACTGAGTAGACCTGCCGGACAGTACCGGTCATTGGGCTAGACGAGTTGTTTAACGAGCGCTCGCCGCTCATGCCCAGGTCTCCAGATACCAGAGTAGAGATCCGTCCTACTAAGTCCCGTGCAGGTTTGGCAGCAAGGCCCTATCCTTCATCCACAGAGTCCTAACACCTAGGACAGGAGAGACTCAATGCAGAAAGAGTAGACAGACAGACTCAACAAGTACCGTGGGGTAGGTGCGCATCCACAGGGTAAGGGGATAGGCTAAGGGCTCAGCGAGATATCACCAACTTCAGCTTGGTCAGCAGCTCCGGTCAACGCCTTGGTCAACGCCTGGTCAACGCGGACAACCCCCAGTCAACGCTTGGTCAACACCCTTGGTCAACGCCTGGTCAACCCTCTGGTCAGCCCTTGGTCAACCCTCTGGTCAACGCTCTGGTCAACGCTCTGGTCAACGCTCTGGTCAACGCCCAGTCAACCCTTCACCTCGGCTATGGCTGCCGGCACCTTCACCTTCGTCACCCTCGCCGCTTACTTCCCCTTCCTTCACTCT
>BFEA01000002.1:4825708-4836035 GCA_003427395.1 Chara braunii
AGCGCAGCACAACCCCGCCTTCAAAAAAAAAATAAAAAAATTCCTTGCTGTGTTTTTGCGTCGCCCGGTTTCGCCGGGCGAACCCCCCTGGGCCCAACCGGCCGGGCGGCGGCCCAGCCTAGTAAATTATATATATTATTATATTTATTATTCTTGTATTATTATTTGTGGAGAGCATTGCCGAAAGAGGGTCGTCGATAGAGAGGGCAAACTGCCGCAAACACCACCACGGCAGGTTGCAGTAAAAACTTAAAAAGGCTGATGCGAAGATTCGGTGGGGCGGTCGGAGAGCACAGCTCTCAAGAGTCAAGACGCACCTTCCGATAATTTGTCGGTCGGAAACACCAGACAATATCAACATCCGGTGGGCCGGCCGGAGAGCACAGCTTTGCACCACGGCAGCAAACACCACCAAATTATAAAAAGGCTGATGCGAAGATCCGGTGGGGCCCTGGCTGGAGGGCACAGCTTTCCGATAATTTGTCGGTCCAAATCTGCACGTCTTATGTCCGCCGGGCCCCGGTCAGAGAGCACAGCTTTCCACCACGGCCGCGAACACCACCGCCGTCTTTTGTCTCGATTGGTACAGTGACGGTTGCTCGCTCCCCCTTCTGCACCAGGCACATCACCAATTTGAAAATCAGAACTAGAAAAATAATAAGGAAAATTAAAATTAATAAATAAATTAAAATAATACTGATTGCCGATGTTCTTTGTGTTTGTGTTTGAAAAATAATAAGGAAAAATAAAATCAATAGATAAATTAAAATAATACTGATTGCCGATGTTCTTTGTGTTTGTGTTTGGAAAAAGACGTGCAGATTTGGTTGGTGTTTCGGACTGACAAATTATCCAGTCAGGTCTTGGGCAGAGCAAGGGCGACAGTGACACCGAAGGGCTTCTCCGAGAATAATCATATTCGCACGGAGCCTGCTGGCAGCAAAGGTAAGGGCAACAACGCCAGCCGCGCCGGGTCCCACCAGCCTCGCCGGCTCTTGCATGGAACCACAAAATGTTTCTCCCCACCGCCCCCCCCTCAAAGCTGCTTTCTTGTATTATTATTGCCTTCATTAAACTTCATTTGATTTTATTTATAGAGTTGAAGTTTGAAACTTTGGACTTTGGACTTTGGACTTTGAACTCTTGATCTATTTATAGCCACAGATAATAGAAACCCTGACTGATGTCCGCTGTCCTCAGACATCGGAACTATGGGGATCGTTCAAAGTCATGCTTTGACTTTGTCTTCGACTTGGACTTTGACTTTGAGTTGGACTGCTTTGACTTTTGACTTTGACTTTGGTGATCGTTCATAGTCATGCTTTGACTTTAACTTGGCTTCGATTTTGGCTTCGATTTTGTCTTTGACTTTGACTTCGACGTTGACTTGGCTTTGACTTGGACTTGGACTTGGATTTGCACTTGGACTTTTTTGGACTTGGGCTTTTTTGGACTTGGGCTTTTTCGGACTTGGACTTGGACTTTGACTTTGAACTTTTTGGTTTGTTGTTTTGTCAATATATGCAGCCGGTGCGTTCTTCTCGATCGAGAAAGGCTGGCGGCTATTCCTTAGTCAACCTGTCTTCCCGGCAAGCCTTGCCTATGTTATGCTCTACTTCAACGTGGTTCTTGGCCCGGGCAGCTTGATGACCGCGTTTTTAACACAACGAGGTAGGTTATGTTCCAAGATAAAATTGTCAAACTCAAGGACGAAAAGTCTGAATTACGCGTTATAAAGTTATATCATAGGTTTGACTCTGACTCTACTTTGTATTTTTGTTGTATGAGTTATCCAACTTTTCGTTCAATGGTAGTAAAGAAGAAGTTGGATCAGGAGGTGATGATGGTACTAGTCAAAACGAGTAGGTGAGTGTTCCTCATCCTATCCACCTTCTATCGAAAAACTTATTGACGAATATAAGGACTTGGAGATTGAGCCGACGGGAATTACTGAGCGTACTATCAAGCACACCATCGAGATCATTCCCAGAAGCTAGATTCCCAAGGGTCCCATTTACCGAATGTCTCCCAGGGAACTTGAGGAACTGCGAAAGCAGTTGCAATAACTTACTGACAAAGGATGGATTCGCCCTAGCTCATCTCCTTACGGTACGCCTGTTTTATTCGTACCCAAAAAGGAAGGTGAACTTCGTCTATGTATAGATTATCATGGGCTGAATTCCATCACTGTCAAAAACGCGGAGCCTCTTCCGCGTATTGACGATCTATTGGATCAGTTGCAGGGATGCAGGTACTTTAGCAAGATTGATCTCAAATCAGGGTACCACCAAATCGAGGTGGCTCCTGAGGATCAACACAAGACGGCATTCCGAACCACGTATGGTCACTAAGAGTTCGTGGTTATGCCTTTCGGTTTGACCAACGCGCCCGCAACATTCCAAAGGTCAATGAACGAATTGTTTCCTCAATGGCGTAGTAGTCTACCTCGATGACATTCTAGTGTATAGTAAAACACTAGAAGATCACGAGAAACACCTACGAATGGTCTTGCAAAAGTTGCGCGAGGGCAACTTCAAATTGAATCCGAAAAAGTCCGAGTTTGCTAAGCCTGAAGTCCTATACTTAGGGCATATAGTAAACGAGGAAGGACTAAGGTCTGAAGAAAAGAATATTACAGCAATTCGGGATTGGCCACAACCGAAGACTCTAACTGAGTTAAGATCTTTCCTAGGACTCTCAAACTATTATAGGAAGTACGTCAGAAAATTCTCCTTGATAGTTGCTCAAATGGGAAGATTACTGAAAAAGGAAAAGCCTTGGTTGTGGGATAAAGACTGTGAGTCATCATTTACAAGGTTAAAGCATGTTCTAACTCACTACCATGTCTTAAAGATTGTTGACCCTTCTCTTCCTTTCATTGTCACAACTGACGCAAGTCAGTATGGGATTGGGGCCATGCTACAGCAGGACGACGGTAAGGGATATAAACCTATTGAGTTTATGTCCTGAAGACTTCCGTCAGAGAAAGTGGCCAACTCCACCTATGAAAGGGAATTGTATGCCTTAGTTGTTGCACTAGACACCTGGACGCACTACTTGTTAGGGAGGCATTTCACTGTCTACTCTGATCACTCTGCTTTGAGGTGGATCAAGACTCAGCCTAAGCTCTCCGACAAGTTGGTAAGGTGATCTGCTTTCCTTGACACATTTGACTTCGAGGTGAAAACCATCTAAGGTGACCTGAGTTGTTTCCGGAACATCGAATGGCTGATGACTTACTCTTCTTGCTCGATAAAACCGAAGAACGATTGTGTGTTCCTCACCTAGAATCAATCAAGAGTTTAATCATTGGGGAATGCCATGATGCAGAAGGTCACTTTGGTTTTATGAAGATGTATGCCGATGTGCGTGAACGTTTTGATTGGAAAGGAATGAAGGAAGATGTACTAGCGTATGTGCGGACTTGTCTTGTCTGTCAAAGGAACAAGCCCTCACATGAGAATCCGATGGGACTGTTGCGACAATAGTCTATCTCTATTGACTTTATGAGCCTTACTAAGAGTCGAAACGACAACAGTCAGGTAATGGTCATCGTCGAAGGATTCTCTAAGTATGGTATGTTCATTCCTTTCCCTGCTGAAGCTAGAACCGAACTAGTCATTCAAAAGTTTCAAATGTGATGGGTCTCTGAGTATGGATTTCCCAAAACCATCGTATCAGATAAAGATGTTCGATTCACCAGTCTACAATGGCAGAAGTTGATGGAAGTCTATGGAACTAGGTACCATGTCGTCAGGGAGACATCCTGAAACGAATGGCCAAACTGAGCAAATGAATCGTCTTTGCCAACAACTTTTACGAATGTATGTCCGACCTGACCAAATCGATTGGGATGAAAACTTGCCTAAAATTGCTAGTGCCTACAATAACCGTATACATACTGTTACAGGAGGAACGCCTAACACAGTGCATAAAGGATGGAAACCTAGGCGTCCCATTGATGCATTAATACGGGACCAAGTTCAAAGGCTACCCCCAGGTACACGAGAATTCGCAGTTTTATAAAAAAAACATCAAAAAGGTTAAGGAAAACATACAGAAAGCCCAACTACAAATGGTTGAACAAGCTAATAGAAATCGTCGACCTTCACAATTTCAAGAAGGGAACTTTGTCTGGGTTAAGTCTAAAGAGTTTTCCTTAAGAGAGAATGTGTCTCAGAAACTACTACCGACATACTACGGGCCCTGGGAAGTTCTAAAAGTAATTGGAGGTGAAGATGGACCTTCCTATCGTATAGATGTACCTCCACATCTAAGGACATACCATGTCTTCCATGCGTCTAAGCTGCTACCCTATGTAGAAAGTGATAACTTTCCAAATAGGCCATTTATGTTTCCACCCTCTATGAATGGAGGCTATGAAGTTGAAAGGATATTGCAACATGGTTATTTTTATATAGGTGGCAGAGGACGACCTTAGAAGCAGTATAAGGTAAAGTTCAAGACCCAACCCCCATCTGAAGCCAGATGGTTTAGTAGGAAAGGACTCCCACCTACTGCTCCTGATATTGTTGCTGCATATGAACGTGGGTTAAGTGAAAATTAATGTATTTTCAGCGATGGAACTTGAAAACAAGGCCGGCAGGAATGCAATAACCCATGCCATATGTCTCGTGGAAAGTCCGAGGGCCAACTCGGCCACCCTCAGCCCAGGTCGAAACGGGGTTAAAAAGGACCCCACAGGAGGAGTCAAAGCCTGGACGTGTGATAGTTGACTTTGGTCAACTGTCGTGACCCCAACAGTCAAAGTCCAAAGGTACCTAGCCCAGGCCACTGGTCAAGCACACACACTTGTTTGTATGCAGGTACCCAGACAGCATCAGGACCAAGGGAGAAGTCTGCAACTGTACAATCCGGGCCATCAGGTGTGAGTCAATCTGGACGGCTGTGGAAAAGCACCCGAGGCCAGACAAGCCTCGACAACTGCTACTTAAGGCTGGCCTCGAGTGAGTCAAGCATTCAGTCTTGCTATGCTGCTTGAGCGATGGCTTGACTTCGACTACGCAGGCAAAGTGCTGGCTCGACGCTGGTTGTATGCTGGCATTGCGGACGATGATAGGGACTGTGGCAACATTCTGGCGCATTCTGCATTGTGGGCCAGGCATGCTGACGAGGCGCTACTGGTCTACATTGCTTGCTGATGTGGCGCTGCCTTTGGTCTATATGGTGCTGCCTCTGGTCTACATTCCATGCTGATGTGGCGCTGCCTCTGGTCTATGTGGTGCTGCCTCTGGTCTACATTGCATGCTGATGTGGTGCTACCTTTGGTCTATGTGGCGCTGCCTCTGGTCTACATTGCATGAGGTGCTGCCTCAGGACTACATTGCATGATGATGCAGTGCCTGCCACTAGTCTACATTGCTCACGTGGCGTGTGCCACTAATCTTCATTGATGATGTGGCGTATGCCACCTGTCTTGACTGCTGACGTGGCATTGTCCACGGTCTACATGAGTGTCTACATGAGGTGACTGGTTGCGAGGAGGAGGAAGGTCGGGATCTGTGGAAGATTGGGTTTGGGTACTCACCTGATGTTGACGTCGTCACTATAATCTGCTGTGTCTTCATGGTCTTCATGAGATAAGAGTGCCACGTGGCACTACTGTGTGATCAGAATTTACTTGTTATCAATTACTGGTTGCTGACGTGGAGAGGGAAGAAGCCTGGAGAAGGAGTGGGACTTTGATGGGATTATTCTTGTGTGATCTTTGATGTCATCCACCTTCTCCTCTGTCTAATCCCCCTCCACTCTCCTCGTCTACTGGTAATGACATACTATTTGGGATATCACTCACAATTATTGGAGACTTTCTACAGAAAATGAGACTACTGATGTTTGACGACTTCTGAGTATCTGTCAGACTGGGTTCATTACTATAAATAGTAAAATACTAAATAGTAAAATACTAAATAGTAAATACTAAATAGTAAATACTGTACCGTAGACCTTATGGGATTTTTTTTTTTTTTTTTTCCCTCCCTTTCGGGTTCTCAATCCCAAAATGTATTTATATAGTATGGGAAAATGAAAAATACAACAGACTGAAATTTCTAATTTTGTTTACTTTTTAAGTTTTTTTTTACTAGTTTAGGGAAACCGCAGAAACGAAAATCGTGGAAATGAAGTTGAAATGACCCTGGGAATCTTGGATCACTAAAAAATATGGAAGCAAAAATTAAAATCGAAAATTATTGCTTTTTGATAAGTTGATAACTAAAACTGGAAATTAAAATGGAATTAATAATGATAAAATAATCTTATATTTAGTATTTACTCCTTTTTTGACAACTAAAACCGCAAACCCATAAAACCAGTAGCTTGCAAAAAACTGCACACAAGGAAAAACTCTGAACAAAAAAAAAAGAATCTGTGTTTCTTGTCTTTTCCTTTTTTTTTTCTTTTTTTTCTTTTTGGACCTGCATTGCTGTGGCGAGCGATTGAATCTGTGTTTCTCATGCATAATAAAGTAACCGAGCAGCCAAATTCACCCCAAGACAATTGAAGTTTTGCGAAAGAAACAAAACAAAACACAACAAAACGAACAAAAGCATAAAAACTTAAAAAGCGCACACTGCCCCTCCTCGTGCCAATCCATTCCCAGTATTATATCAAATGGCAGGTTTTTTTCTATTAGGAAGGATATCTCGTGTAAGATCTTTTTACCTTCCTTAGTCCTAAAATAACTTTTAACACGATAGACGTATTGAGAGACAGTGATCGTGCTCTTGTCAGCTTGTATGGACGTAATAGGTCGAGGTAAGTCTTTTACCTTCATTCGCAGATGCAATTTACGAATTGCCTTCTCTGAGATATAAGACCGCGTCGATCCCGGATCTAACAGGGCACCTACTCGCGCGTGTGCAATCTCAATATCCGCGATGATCAGTTCAACCTTAGTTTTTGCTTTCCTCGCCCACGAGCTTCGGAGTGCTATGAGTTCATTACCAAGCTCGTCAAGGGAATCGTCCAGTGAGACAGAACAAAGTACAGTGTCAGGGTGTTCTGGACAACGGGCGAAAGAAGAGTCATCCTCTGCCTTGAGAGTCGAAGTGGTAGAAGGGGTTATAGGCACCTTACCTTTGTCTTCGTCTAATCCCTTCGACTCAGTAGGAGATGTCTGAAGTCCCCAAAAGTCGAGTCTGGATCCGATATCACCAACCCCGGTATCTCTTCTCTCGCAGTCTGCAAATGCAGTGAAGTCAGGGGTTGAGAGGGAGAGGAGGAGATGGTGGACTGAGAAGAAGAGGAAGAAGAACCCTCTCTCTCTCACTGTTACGAACCAGGTACTAACCTGTGATGTGGCGCTGTGCTGCAGGTACCTCGAAGACGAAGCTGGAGCAACGGCGCTGCAGGTAGGTACTCCTGGCCTCCGCCCAAGCTCTCTYTCTCTCTCTCTACCACTATCCTAGCTATGGCGCCCAGCGCTGGAGACTACAGCTACCTACTGCGCCCAGCGTTGAAGACTACAAGATAACGCTACTACTATTCTAACGCAGCGCTCCCTCCAGAGTGCTGCTCCCGAATCCTGAAGACTACAACTGCCGAACTGGCCTCTTTCCTGCAGGGCGGGCCAGTCCTTTATAGTGTTGGCCCGTGCCGGAGGCTGGCCGTGCCAATGCCTCCCTGGCCTAGACCCTGCGGAAGCTTCCAGGCAAGAGCCTGGAAGTTTCCCTGTAGGGAAACAGGCTGGGGCCTGTAGGCCCTGTCAGAAGGAAGCTTCCAGGCAAGAGCCTGGAAGTTTCCCTATAGGGAAACAGGTTGGGGCCTGTACAGCATGTAACACTTGCGGTATTTACCGCGCGCGTCAATAAACACGTTTTGTTTTGCACATGCGGCACTTCCCACTTACCTGGGTGCCACGTCAGCACCTGACAGCAGACAGCAGATTGCGATGAAGAAGTTATCTCCTATACCAAATTGTAATGACAGATACTCAGAAGTTGTCAAACATCAGCAGTCTCATTTTCTGCAGCAAAGTCTCCAATAATTGTGAGCGATATCCCAAACAGTATCTCATTACCAGTAGACGAGGAGAGTGGAGGGGGATTAGACAGAGGAGAAGGTGGAGGAGATCAAAGATCACACAAGAGTAATCCCATCAAAGTCCCACACCTTCTCCAGGCTTCTTCCCTCTCCACGTCAGCAACCAGTAACTGATAACAAGTAAATTCTGATCACACAGTAGGGCCACGTGGCACTCTTATCTCATGAAGACCATGAAGACACAGCAGATTATAGTGACGACCTCAACATCAGGTGAGTACCCGAACCCAATCTTCCACAGATCCCGACCTTCCTCCTTCTTGCAACCGGTCACCTCATGTAGGCAACGTGGACAATGCCACGTCCGCAGTCAAGACAGGTGGCATACGCCACATCATCAATGAAGACTAGTGGCACACGCCACGTGAGCAATGTAGACTAGTGGCAGGCGCTGCATCATCATGCAATGTAGTCCTGAGGCAGCGCCTCATGCAATGTAGACCAGAGGCAGCGCCACATAGACCAGAGGTAGCGCCACATCAGCATGCAATGTAGACCAGAGGCAGCATCACATAGACCAGAGGCAGCGCCACATCAGCATGGAATATAGACCAGAGGCAGCGCCACATTAGCAGGCAATGTAGACTAGCAGTGCCTCGTCAGCATGCCTGGCGCACAATGCAGAATGCGCCAGCATGTTGCCACAGTCCCTATCGTCGTCCGCAATGCCAGCATACAGCCAGCGTCGAGCCAGCACTTTGCCAAAGTAGTCGAAGTCAAGCCAGCGCTCTAGCAGCATAGCAAGACTGAATGCTTGACTCACTCGAGGCCAGCCTTAAGTAGCAGTTGTCGAGGCTTGTCTGACCTCGGGTGCTTTTCCCCCAGTCGTCCAGATTGACTCACAGCTGAGGGCCCGGATTGTACAATTGCAGACTTCTCCCTTGGTCCTGATGCTGTCTGGGTACCTGCATACAAACAAGTGTGTGTGCTTGACCAGCGGCCTGGGCTAGGTACCTTTGGACTTTGACTGTTGGGGTCCCGACAGTTGACCAAAGTCAACTATCACACGTCCAGGCCCTGAGTCCTCATGTGGGGTCCTTTTTGCCCCCGTTTCAGCCTGGGCTGAGGGCAGCCGAGTTGGCCCTTAGACTTTCCACAAGACATATGGCATGGGTTATTGTTGCATTTACTAGTATTTACTATTTACTATTTACTTTTTACTTTTTACTATTTACTTTTTACTATTTACAAAGTATTTGGTGTTTACCCAAACTTGATTGATCAGCCTAGACTGGGTGAAATTGGTGGAGAATAAGCTCCAATAAAGCATACATGAATTAATTCATAGTAATTTTAATTAATTAATAGAATTTAATACTAATTTCATAGTAAAAATTTACTGAAAAAGTAACAGCAATTTAAAATTTATCATAGGAATATTGACAATAGTACTACTATAGTACCAAATCGTTCAGCAATTTAATTTCAATTGTGCTATTCCAAAAATAGGATATGATTTATCTGCCTCTTCGCTACGGTGGAAGAATCTCTGGATTTCGAATGGGGCGGCGGATGGTCGTAGTACCTACCGCACTTTTTGTCTTTTGCCGCATGACAGGCATGAAGCCATCGACTGGGGAGGCAGGGCGGTGGAGGAGGGCGTTTGGAAGGCGTGGGGTGGGAGCGGGAGGTGGAGGGGAGGGGGGAAGGGGGGGGATGGAAGTTGGAGTGGAAGGGGGGAGTGGAGGAGAAAGAGGGGTTCGAGATAGGGGCAACATGCATGCCACGACTCTGAAAAAAATGGCCGGGAAACTTACTGGCGGTTAAATCACAACCGGGGTTAAGGTGGATTATCGCTTTCAGTATCATCGCTCGTTAGGGACTCTGCAGACTGTAGAGGGCTCAGCCTGCTGATGAGTCGTGAAAGTCCGACGAAACAGTCTGTCACAGCCCCTCGTTTGTTGTCCTCTTCTCCCTCTTTGTATATATATATATATATTTGTGACGATATATATATATATATATTTGACGATATATATATATATATATAAACTCCGACGAAACAGTTTGTCACAGCCCCTCGTTTGTTGTCCTCTTCTCCCTCTCTGCCTACGGTTTACCGGGCAGTTCTATTTGACGATATATATATATATATCTACTCTTCGTGAGAAAGACACTGAGCTCTATCAACAGGAAGGTGTTCGACGGTGCTGGATCGTCCAGAGTGCCGATGAGGTGGCGATTGACCTGAAAAACAATGTGTCCTCTCTACGTGGCCTCTCTCCTCGCACGGTTGATTTCACCACAATGTACACCAACCTTC
>BFEA01000002.1:4899311-4910627 GCA_003427395.1 Chara braunii
CGCACACCTCCTAGACCACCCAACTCCCCCAGCGTCCCGCAAGTGACATGGTCGTCTTGCAGGGAATGGTGGAACGAACGGCTGAGCGATGGCGGATATGAGGCTGGACTAGAGTGGAGCAGCGCCTTGGTAGGAGAGTACGGTGCTGGAAGGAGATGGCAAGGTGGAATGAGAAAGCTTCTTCTTGCCTTGAATGAATGGTTGGATCGGAACCATGTTGGCAGAGACTGCATGCAATGCAACGATCTTGACGTCCTGTCCTTCGTTAGCAGCCAATGACTTGTTGAAATGGAGAGTCGATGCCGGACTTCCGATGCGTAGGTTTGCCACTTGTTTCTCCTTCGACAGTTGATGCTACACTGAATTGCTTGGGCGCTTGCTTTCGCCTCCTTGGAAGGGACAGAGAAGGAGATCCTTGCCAGAGCATCCGGGTACGATCCTTCCGAAAAGCGTATAGAGAGTACTCGTTGCAGCGGGGGGTGGTTGAAGAATCTGCAGTGGCATTGACGTGGATGAAACTGGAGAGGGTTCTGAGGTTTATTAGGGAGAAGGTGAAGGTGCTAAAGGGTTATCACGAAGCTCAGGCATATCGGGATGGCGGTGCGTTTTTGTATTTATGGGAGAGCTGGCAGCGATGCGGGGAGGGATTACGTCTGCAATACAAGGAAATAGATTTAGAGAAGAAGGTCGTGTGTCTTGGTTATACTAAAACGAATCGTCATGGTGGAAGATTCATGATAAGGTTACGAGATGCGGGGGGTGAGGAGGAGACATTTTTGGGATGGCTTCCAGAAATGGTAAGTAGCTACGAGCGGGTGGGACAGGACATAAAGCAGGGATTCCTGTTTCGTCCGATGCACGAAAGTGGTGCAATGAGTGGTGGTGCTTTTAATAAACGAATCGAGAAGTGGTTTGTTGAGGCGGGGGTGTTTGCAGGGGAGAGTGGGCATAACTTTCGTATAGGCGGAGTTCAGGCTGGCATAGAAGAGGGCTGGAGCCTTGGTGAGATGATGCGGCAGGGGACGTGGAGTAGTGTTGGGACGTTTATGAGGTATGGTTATGGAATGCGGCGAGGATGGAAGAGGCGGCGAGTCGGAGAATCAAGTGCGAAAGAAGATGGTTGTGAGGCCGAGGACAGCGGGGTTGGGGGTGGCGAGGTTGACCCTGGGACTGGGGAGGCAGGAGAATTTGGAGTCGGGGATAGTGAAGCGGCGGGTGATAGAGAGGGAGAGGATACGGGGGTACCATGAGGTACGCTGAGATGAGGGGAGGATGAGGAGGTAAGATGTTGGACATGAGATGGCTCTGGTGAGAGCTTGGCGGAGAAGAGAGGTTGGTGGAAAAAGCCAACGGTATGGTAAGGCGGGGAGGGTGGACCAGTCGAGGGAAAGGGCGTCTATGTGGGAAGCCTTAGTTAACCAGAATCTCGATACGAATGAAGGGCATACGTGGTGATAATCGGAGGCGAAGAGATCAACTGTCGGTGCTCCGATTTGTGCAAAGATTTGCGTCATGACGTGGCCTTCAAGGCCCCAATCCGTATTGTCCTCTAACTTTGAGATAGCGTCGGCTGGTTGGTTCAGGTTTCTGGGTATCCAAACCGGGCTGAGGAGTGTATCGAAGGTTAGGAGGATGGAGGTAATGTTCCGGAGCCAGGGGTTGAAGGAATCATCCGAGGATTTAAGGTGAAGGAGAAAGGCTATAGTTGTCTGGCTATCCGAATGAAGTCTAACGGAAGTTGAGTAGAGGAAGTGAGGATGGTTGGAAGCGAGAAATCTAAAAGTTTCAAGTATAGCAAAAAGTTCTCTGTGCGTGGAGGAAGAGTTTAGAAGGTTGAGGGGCAGGCACTGATTTAAGGTGATGGGGGGACCTTGCGCGGGGTGGATTAGTGCGGCGATCTGTGTGGAGGATGCGTCTGTGAAGATGAAGAGAAGGTGGACGAAGTGTCCAGAGTCTGCCCGGAAGGTGGGGCAAGTGGGCGATCCACCAGATGAGGTCGTCGGTGAGGTTGGTGGAAATGGAGATGGGCGAATCCCAGTTGGCTGGGGAGATTGCCTTGTAAAGGGAAGAGAGGTAAAGGTGGGTAGGTAGAAATGCCTTTGAGAGAGAGGCAAGCTTGCCTGCCAGTTTTGCGAGTCCTCTATTGGAAGGATTTGTCGTGGTTTGGATGAGGTTGACCAACTTGGTTACTTTGTCTTCTGGGATCCTGATTTTTTTGGAATGGGAGTCAATGGTGAAACCGAGGAATCGAATGGACTGAGAAGGCAGGAAAGAGCATTTGTGGATGCTGAGGAAGAAGCCTAGGTTGTGGAGTAATGCGACATAGTTAAAAGTTTGCTAGAGGAGCAGGGGTAGTTCCTTGTTTGCAAGTGCAGAGTCGTCTATATAAGAAGTGGCAAAGATGCTACGAGCTCTCTAAGTAGGGTCTGGACTTGGGAGATGGTTGAAGAGATGGTTGAAGAGATGCTACGACAAGGGGATTAGGGGAATGCTCTATGACGCCGGATGCGAGGAGTTGAGAGATGGTTGAAGAGATAAAAGTGGTATGGTGGGGAGGAGTGGGGTGGTTAGGGATAACTAAAGGAGGTCGGGATTGAAGTTTGAGGGCCTGCTTGAATAGTGAAGCCGGAAGTACCATTTTGACCATTCTTCTGACTTCGATAATCTTGGGGGTGGGGATGTGCGAGGTGCCCTTGAATCGTAGGTTGACGTCGTGGTGGATCCATTGGAGGACAGAGTGGGAGTATCTTCGAGAAGATGAGGAGAGAAGAAGCGACCAGTTTGAGAAATGATTTGAAGGATTGACGGCTATGAAGGTATCGGGATTCCGGAGCCAAGCTATGTGTTCTTGCAGTGCGAAAGTTGCGAGGCGGAGATCTGCAGTGGATGGCGGGGTTTGCAGGTTAGAAAGGATAGAGGGTATGCTGGGAATAATGAAGGGTGTCGTGTTACTGGGGGGGACTTGTGGGTTCAGAAGTTGCGGGGTGGGAGTGATCGGAGTGGGACTTCTTGGCCATTCTGTGGTAGTCGTATCTTATGTCCCTGGAATCTTCATAGTGCCTCTTCGAAGATCTCCTGCCGTCTTTCGTCTTGGAGTTGTCTTCCTTCTTATGATACGAGGAATGTTCTCATTCAGGAATGCCCAATCTGCAAGGATACAGAGGATAAAAGATAAGCCCCATAACGCAGACCACGTGGACCTATTTGCGGTCCGGGGTGATAGTAAAATTCATTTTTTGGTCGGAAGACGATCCTTTGCTTACCTGTGTGCTTCTCTTCTTACGAGGCTCATGCAGTAGTTGTACTCCGACTTGATGATAGGTACTGCCTTGTCCATAGCCTGCCTCAGGGATCCGTCGAGATGCTGCTTGATTTGCTTGGTTATGAGTGGCTTCGTGCAGTCCTTGGCCACTGATGCCACTCTTGCAGTGAAATCTGCTACAAAAGCCTTTCCAATGGGATAGAAGGAGTAGTTCATGTTGATCTCCAAAAAACGTATGTAGGCTTCAATTTGCGCGAAGTAACAAGGTGAGGCGAAAATTGACCTCCAAGCTGACAACTCATCGTAGGCCGGTTTGGATTTGTCACTGATGGACTGCTGGATACCATACATCTCAGATTGGAGTTTTTGATAGAGCTGATTCAAGTTGGAGTTTTCCTCTTGCTTCTCAATGAGTTGCTTCTTGAGTTGCTCGATGGAAGTCCGATTCTCTTCCATCTTGGTGGTCATCTGCTTCTTGAGTTGTTCAAAAGCGTCAATTGTAGCCTGGTTGATTTGGGATGAAGATGAAGAGGGTGTGGCAAGGGGTGTGAGGTTTTGGGGTGGATGGGAGGGTGGCAGTGGGGAGGGAGGTGTATTAGGAGGTGGGGGGTGAGGGGGGGGGGGGGGGAGTAGATTTATGAGTCTTATGGCATGAACATGGACCCTGAAGATTTCATTTGTGGTCTCTGTTCTGACATGAAAGAGTAGCTCATTAAGGTTGTGGGTAGTGGGGTTGAGGCAGTCAGTGATTCTAGCAGGAGTGTAGACAAGAGGTAGTATAGGGAGGACAGCATAGATTTATGCTCCAATGACTGACTGGGGGCCGGAAGCGGCAAGAAATGTGTTTAGCCAAGGATCCATCTGCACAAGTAATGCGGAGTAGAATTATTATCGGAACTTACACAAGTGGTTGCGTGATTCTCATGGATTTTTAAGCATCTTGTCTTGGACAACTTCGTGCTTCTTGATTTGTGACTTGTGCTAATATTTCCTTCCTTCTTTCTTCTTCTTCTTCTCCCTCCCTTCCCCGCATCTTCTTATTCCGCAAGAGCAGTGAGTATATCAGACCTCTTAAGGATATTAAAAAAAAGAAAGGCGCAGAGGAGGACTGGTGGTGCAAGGGTAAGGAAGATGAGGAAGAGGATGACATTCTAGGTGTTTTAAAGGGAAAAAATTAAAAAGGTAGGTTGAACATTGGTAAGGAAGAAAGAAGGAGCAGTGGAAGAGAGATGGAAAAATGAAGAAAGGTGCGAAAAAAGTACTCCATGACCTGCACAAAACATTAAAACAAAAATGAAATGCAGGTGAGCCAAGACACAGATGCTTCGCCTGACGGGAGGCAAAAATATGGAAAAGAATCTTGAATTGTATTTTGAGAGTACAGAGAAAAGAGATGGTCGGGTTGATGTGGGAAGGTTGGTTTTCACATTCATTATTACGTGGCAAGAAACATGATTGAACACAAGTTGCTCTGAAGATGCAAATAGATGCACAAACAGAGGTGAGGCTCACCAGTGGGGAAGAAGGTATGATAATTGCCAAAATGAGGTTGACTATGCTTAATAACCAAGAAGCATGCATTGTTTGTTAAGATGGTGAGATACAGGAAGCATAATGCTACCAAGTTCTGCTGCTCATATTCCTTGCGATATCTTCATATTGTGAAACCTCCTGCGAAGGTGGGTTATAGCGAGATACGCAGGGTAAAAAATTGCTTGTGCTCTTACTGAGGGTCTGATATCTTCCATATGATAAAAAATAAACGAATTTTTTTCTACATATGCTTCAAAAGACATTTTTAAGGAAGCAACGCAAGATAGATGTCACGAAGTCTGTTTGCGAAAAAATGCGGGAGAAATGATAATAGGAAAATAATTAAAGAGGATGGAGTGCGGTCATTGATTGAGGTTGGGAGTCAAACTGACTGTCATTGATAGGTTGCTGGTTTGTGAGGTCTTAGCTGATAGCTGGTTTAGCGCGCTGTCGGGCGGCTCCAGCCCTACGCCGCCCTTTACTTCCTTTACAAGGGCGCGCAACGAGGTTCGCATTTGTTGGTTTCTACCTGGCAGGGGCTCACCGACCATGGGAAAATGCTGCGACAGGTTGACGGAACGAGTGGCCGGGCTACGACGTTCAATTGGAGCAGGGCTCGAGCGTTGAACAGCAGTATCTTTGCGGAGAGAGCCTAAGACGTAAGCTACGGACGAACGCAAATAGGCTACCACAGCGGATAACTGCCGAGGGGTCGGACAAGGGGGCGCGACCGCGAAAGGTCGGAATGATACTAAAGGTCGGCGGAATAGTCGAGGGAACGGCGGCGGCGGGTGTTTATCGTGAGGCTACGGATGTCTTAAGCGACGGCGGTGTCCGAAGTTGCCACGAGTAACCGAATTCTCAAGAACACCCTGCGTGAACAAGCGGTGGGATCGGGCCTACGCGGGGGCCTCGAGACTAAGAGGAGAAGGGTGCGGGCCTAGGGCTCGGAAATGGACCTCCCGGCCTCGCTCATGTTAGTTATCCAGCCCGTAGGTGATCTCCGCGAGGTCGATCTCTGCAGGCGCCAGGTGTTCGGGCACATAGCTCTCGTATGGCCGTTCAGGTGATCCGTCATTCCCTCCTCGCTCGTGCGAGGTGCCGCCTACCTTCCAAGCACCTCGTTCCCATTCGCCAGCGGTCCGTGCCAGCAGTTCTTCCAGTTGATGACTCTCCCGTGTGTGCGCTGATGGCTCTTCCCCGTGAGCGCTGACGAGCTCTTCCCGAACACTTCCCCACTCTCTCCCACGTGCTCCCGTGCACAAGTCCGTCGTCCGCTACTGGGCCAGCACCTCCCGTGTGCTAGTCTGTGCGCCCTTTTCGTGCGCCAGTCAGAATCCCCCGGGAATGAGCCCTCTTGGGCTTATAAAGTTTGCTGGTCCCACGGTACCAGCTCGCAGCAGCCAGCTCTCACCCGCTGTCGGCCGATCCGTGTCGGGCACTTTGCAGCGCCCTGGTACCGGGCCTATGCCCGAGCCTGTTTGGGCCCCTGAAAGGTCTTTGTCGAGGAGAGTCATTTTTGTCGGGAACCGGGCCTTTTGCAGCGCCCCGGTACCGCACCTATTTCCGAACCTGCCCCGGGCCTATCTCGGCCTTGGTGGTCCCCACTCATAAGTGGTACCAGCCCCCCTTGCACCCATTCTCCACCCAACCAGTAAGGCTTGAAAGAGTATAGGAAATACATCGCATGACAGATCGCATGACAGGCTTGTACGGACCCACAAGGAGCTCACGCCACCATAAAGCTCAAGCGTAATGAGACGATCAGCCACGCCAAGTAAGATGCCGACATTAAAGCTGCAGCCGTAGCACCAACAACGGAAAATACGAGCATAAGTTGACAGAAGGATGATCAGTAAGAGAAAAAGGAGGCGCAAGTCTTCATTCCAACCTCGCCCCCTTATCCCAAGCTGAAATCCTGCGACCCAATTTCCAGTCTTGATCGAATCATTATCGTCAATAACGGATTTCTTCACTTGAAACCCTTCCCTGAGTTTTGACAGTTCCTTAAATTCTCTCGACGTGCTTTTAAGATGGTCAGCATCCTCAATAAACTTAACTTCCACGATGGTCTTTCCTTCGCCTTCTTGGTCAGATGAAAGTTGAATCTCATTGTCTTGTTCTCCCAAAAGGTTCCCGTCTAATTCTCCTTCAACACTCACCATCGTGCATTGATCCATTATGAAATCTCCAATATCTTTCATAGTTACCAGCTTTCGGCTCTTAAAACTATACCCAACATCGTTTTGGGACGTATCGATGGTCTCCAACAGTTGGGCAAGATCATAGTCGACGTCGGACTCGAGGGTCTCAAACAGTTGTGCAAGCTCATAGCCGTCGTCCGGCTCGACGGTCTCCAACAGTTGGGTAAGCCCATAGTCGATACCCGGTTCGGAGGCCTCAAAGAGTTAAGCTAAGTTATAGTCGTCATCATGTTCGATGGGCCCAAATAGTTGCACCAGCTCATAGCTGACGTCCGACTCGACGGTCTCAAAAGGATGAGCCAGCTTGTAGCCGACATCCGAGTCAACTGACTCAAATGGCTGGGCAAGCTCACAACTCATGTTCAGATCGGGGGTCTCAAACAGTTGAGCCAACTCATAGCTAACATCTGGCTTGATGGTCTCAGAAAGTTGAGCCAGCTCATAGCTGATATCCGGCTCTACATACTTAAACGTTGGGGCAAGCTCATAGCTTGTGTCTGAGTCCTCTGCCCCCTTGTTTTGAGTATCGCCCGTCTTTTTCAAGCCTCTGCATTCTTCAATCATTGGTATCTCTTCCTGTGTCGTGGTTCGATCTACCCACGTTTCTTGAATAATCTTCGGCCCTTCGCCCTCAGCGAGACTTTAATATCAAGGTTAGTATTGTCGGCTCCATTTTCTTCTGATTCCTCACTCATTTTCTCAGCATACACCGGAGCTGCATCACAATCCTTCTGGCAACTCTCGAACCGAATACTCGAAACCCCAACCGTCAGACTATCATTCGAGTCTGGGTCCTCCTCAAACCGGACACTAGATACCCAGAACTCTCCCTGCTCTGGCTCTTCAGGTGTCCTCACTACATTGCTAATACCCATCTCCGTCGAAGTTCGACAACGTATATCTTCCTCCTAATTCTCACTTGTATTCCGGTCCTCCTCAAACCTGATACTCGACACCCAGATTTCTCCTTGAATTTTCTGAATCACCTCCTGGGTTGTTCTTGTTTTAACGTTAGTATTCATCTTCGTAGAAGGTCCGCATGATATATCTTTCTTGTCATTCGCACATTCGATCTTTCTTCACTCATTCAGCTCGATGGTTTTCCCAGAGTCTTTTTCTCGTCTGTCCTGAGGTCCTTGTTGTAAGGGAATCTTCAACGATTCCACGCTCCTCTGAGGTGGGACATTCTTCATTCTCTTCACCCTTTCTCGTTCGGCCCTTAGGGCTTCAATCTCCTCGGTCGTTTCCCATCCTCTCAGGAATATTAAGCTCACTCCTCATCTCCGAAAGATAAGCCTTCTCCATAACTTCCCGGCGCTCCTTTTTCAACCCTCCATTAACCTTACTAATCAACAAAGAGATGGAAGGTTACTCTCTCAGACGATGTGTAGCCCAGCCCGACTGATGAGCTCATAGATCCCCACGACACGCCTCCACTGGACCCGCCTATATCCCTGACGACATCAATAGGCCTAGAAGAGAACCGCCCTCTGGCGTATCTCCTCCTACCCTCATGTCGAAAGAGAGGCTGATCCCATGTCGCCATCATCGCTGGCCTACCGATCCCGAGAGCAATCCCTTGACGCGAGCCGGCCAACTCATGCGTCATAGGGTCGGACCGAAGTCACACGCTCACGGAACGGCGGTATCTCCCTCGTGCAATCCTATCCGGTACCATATCTCTACTCTGACCACCTAAGACATGGATTTACCCGGGATGCTTTCCCCCGACACTGTGTAGTGTCCTAATCAGACCTCCAGCTAGCAATCGGATCAGCTGGCCTGTCTATCCCCCCCCCAACTCCTTGCGATCCGGGGTGCTTCTCCCCTCCCCTTCAGTCCCTCCAGTTCTTCCCCTGCTTACAATTTTCTCTCTTGGAGTCAGATCGGGGTAGACTGACCAAAGGGTAGGGAAGAATCAGAATTGCCTCGCTCAATCACAATCACAAGAAGGATGGGTAAAAGAAAACACAAGAGATCACAATAATGCCAAAATCAAGAATATCACGAACATTGCAAAAATCGACGTCTCACCGGGACATGTCGATCGTTGGTTGGCTGGTTGCTCGTCGTCTGCTCCGCTCCAGTCGTACTCCTTTCCTGATCCTCTCACGTCCCCGCGGTTACAAGCGGACCGAAGTCCTGAGAGGCAGCCTTCCCCGGCAACGACGCCACTCTCGACCGGTAGAAGAGATCTGCCGGCATGCCGTCCAACCCTATACCTCGCACCGCGTCTGTCACCCGCGGGAGGGTTGGTCGGGGCTCCTGTAACCTGCGAAATCCACCACTGAGTTAGATATGAAAACAAAGTCTGAAATTGGTCGACGCACGAAAATGCCGAAGCAAAAATAAATTGGTTTTATTCAGTCAATAAAGGTTCAGCGCAGGCTCACTACACTCTATCCCTGGGCAACCTCCCTCACGCCGGTCCAGGGGTGCAGTTTTTGTAGAGACTAGATGTGTCGGAATTCCTCGCTGACCCCTCCGGTCAAGGGAGTTGTTGTCAGCGCCGCTCTCGTCGGTAAAGTAAGGTAGCTTCGCGGTCCCATTGAGGCCCGATTCTTGACCTGAATCCGGACTTCGATCTGAGGTCCGCTCGGTTCTGGTCTGATTCTGATCTGATTTGGCCCGGATCTGATTCTGCCCTGTCCGGTCTGATTCTGGTCTGATTATTGTCCGGTTCTGGTTTTGCCCGGTCTAGTCTGATCTGGTCTGGATATGGTCTAATCCAGTTTGGATGTGGTCTGAACTGCTCACGTCTGATCTGGTCTGTATGCTTTGTTCTGATCTTCTTTGATGTGGTCTGCCCCGGTCTGATCTGGGCTGGTCTGGTTTGATATGCTTTGGTCCCAGTCTGATCTGATCTGGGTTGGTCTGATCTAGTCTGATGTGCTCTGGTTTGGTCTGAACTGGCCCAGTCTGTTCCGTTCTGGTCTGATCTGATCTGGCCCGGTCTGTCCCGAGTCTAGTCTGATCTGATCCGGCTCGGTCTGGCCCGAGTCCGATCTGGTCTGGTTTGATCTGGTCTGGTCTGGTCTGGCCCCGGTCATGGTCTGAACTGGTCTGTTATGATCTGGTGCGGGTCTGGTCCGGTTCGAACTGGTCTGTTCTGATCTAGTCTGATCTGACCTGGACTGATCTTGATCTGGTCTGATCTGATTTGGTCTGATCTTGATCTGGTCATGATCTGATCCGGTCTAGGTCCCGTCAAGTCCAATCGAATCTGACTGATCCGGTACGGTCTGGTCTCGGCCTGATCAGATCCGATCTGGTYTGATCCGGTCTGGCTTGGTCCGGGTCTGGTCTGATCCGGTCTGAACTGGTCTCGTCCGGATCTGATCGGATCTGGTCTGGGYCCGAACTGATCTGGTCTGGTCTGAGCTGGTCTGAACTCGTCTTGGTCCGATCTGAGGTGACCTGGTCTGGGCTGGATTGGCCTGGTCTGTTCTGATTTGTTCCGGTCCGGTCAGCATGGCCGGTTGAATCTTCTCTCTTTGAGGTTCTGAGCATAGGGCAGAATTCACATTATGTCAACATCCGCTGAGGCCATAGCAAACCTCAAGTCGCTTTACAGGGCCGAGCTAGAGTCAAGCTCAACTGAGTCTCCCTTTCCCTCCGATCCCTTCAAGCCCGTTCCGTTGGCTGTGGTTTTGCGGAACGATAGATACAGGCAGTAGGCTTCTCCTTAATCCACTCGTGTGTGTCACCTATTAGATGGCGTGGCTAGATGACGCAGCTAGATGACGTGGCATTCGGCTACCTTGAGAGAGTCATAGTTACTCCCGCCGTTTACCCGCGTTTGGTCGAATCTCTCCACTTTGGCATTCTGAGCACTGAGCGGAGATCACATTTGCGTCTACATCCATTGCGTTTCACAGACTTGATCTAGGTAGATAAGGACCTGGAACCCCGTTAGTCCAATCATGCACGTCACTAATTAGATGACGAGGGGATTGGTTGCCTTAAGAGAGTCGCAGGTACTCCCGCCCTTTTCCCACACTTGGCTGAGCCGTTTCACTTCAACGTTCCTAGCCTTGGGTAGGAATCACATCGCGCCATCATCYGTTAGAACTATCGTGATGTGCAGCCTCCTATCCGCATGCAGCGACCTTGCACAACGCCCAGCTCGCGCAGCCCGTTCCAGTGCACCGCTTGTTCGCTCGTTCGTGGTTTCGGGGCGGGTATCTCGTTAGTCCAAGCATGCGCGTCACCAAATAGATAACGCCTTCTCTCTCTCTCTCTCTCTCTCTCTCTCTCTCTCTCTCTCTCTCTCTCTCTCTCTCTCTCTCTCTCTCTCTCTCTCTCTCTCTCTCTCTC
>BFEA01000002.1:4991223-5001833 GCA_003427395.1 Chara braunii
CACGGAGAGGAGCGGGCACATGGGTAGAGAGACGTTACAACCGAGAATCTGGATCGTGGCGGCACCCTATTGGCTGAAGGCCTCAAACAAATTTGCTTTTTTTTTTCTTTTCTTTTTTCTTGTCTGACATCGTTCGAAGGAAATGTCCTCGGGCGACGTCCCCGAGGACAGGTGGAACGATGGCAGGAATTTCCTTGAAAACCCCCAAGGAAACTTCCTTCTGCCCCAAGGACGCCCCAAGGAGTGTCGAACGAGCCCCTATATCTATCTATCTATCTATCAGATTATATCTATGTTTTTTTTTCTTCTTCTTTCTATCTATCTATCAGATTATATCTATCTACTATCTATCTATCTATCTATCTATCTATATACACTATATTCTTCTCTCAAATTCTTTTTTGCCTTTCACTATCTACCTACCACTACTCCTGAAGGCTATATAGAGGAGACTCCTCTAACCATAGCTACCGTTACAATGAAGAGATCTTATCATGATTCTTATGTTGCTCCCTGCTGCTGGTCTTCGCCTTTGTTTTTCTTTTTTCTTTTTTTCCCTTCTTATTTTTAGCGTACGTCCATTTTATATGACCACTCCCTCTGAGCCTCTTTTTGCCGAGGCGGAAAAGAACTGCGCTCCCCTAAGCGCCAGCGCAACTTTCTTTTCTTGTTTTGGCTGGTGCTGCCAGCCATTTCGGCCCCGTGGCGCCCGGTCTCCAAAGAATGTGGTATAGGTTATACCGCATTCTTAGGAGGTTTCGAGTTTGTGTGTGAAAGGTAGTGGTGGTTTAAGGCACCAGTACATGGGCACCTGGGCCGCGGGGCCCGACACCTCGAATTCCAGAAGGCCGAAACGAAAGCGCAACCGCCGATCCAACTTATCAACTGTAGGCCCAGCGCTTGACGTTTCGGCCTTTTTTTATTTTCTTTTTTTTTTTTGGGAACCAAACCATGTGAACACATCTTTGATCATGCGGAACCTGGAGGGACAAGTGGAACCAAACCATATGAAAACATCTTCAATCATGCGGTTCGGCCTCATTTTCTTGTGGCGACAAGTTTCGGACTGCAGGGCTGGGGCCGTGCGTGTACTAGTGGTTTAAACCACCAGTACCTTTCCCATATGTCGGCCGCGGGCAGTTTTCAAAGGCCGAAACGAAAAACGGGCCTCCGATTCGATTTATCGATGGAGGCCCTTCCCCAATTGGTCCCCGCGTTACACGGCGCGTCTCGGCAAAATAACTGGGAAAGGTACTGGTGGCTTAGACCACCCGTAGTTCCAAAAGTTGTGGCCGCTTGCGCGCTGCTACGTGCTGGGATGAACGGGCTTGGGGCGCTGGCATAGTAGATTCCTTCAAGTGGAAACCCCGCACGACTGGCTGCATGCTCGCCGCGATTTCCGGAAGTACTGGTGGTTTCATGGAGTACCTTCTTTCACGCTGCGATTTCCAGAAGTAATGGTGGTTTAACGGAATACTCCTTTATTTTTTTCTTTAAACAGCCGGTACCTTTCTCATATATCGGCCGCGGGCCCGAAATTGCCCCGCGCGCCGTGAAAACCGGTTTCCACACGGACGTACCTGCCCGTCGCCGCCAGCTATTTTGCGGCGGGCCTGTACCTCTGTGTTAACAGCCGCGCTTTTGTTTTTCAAGCGCGCAAAGGGCCTGCCATACTGGTGGGATGGTTTAATGAAGTTGACCTGGGGCAAGGTCCCACTTGCACGGATTACGAGATTCTGACCGTTGATCTGTGCTGTCTACGGTCAATATCTCGTAATTCGTGTAAGTGGGACCTAACCCCTGAGCATGAGTTGTAGGTGGCGTGAAGCGTGTAACATGTACTAACCCCTCTTCTGTCATCTGAACCTGCAGGGCCCTATTGGTAATGATAGAGCCTGAGTGTCCAGCCTGTCCAAACCACTGGTCGCTGTGAGGAGGCTCTTTTCGTTGACGCACATTTTTGCTGCAGGCCAAGAAAACCGATCTCAGCGCGGGTGCAAAATATTTCCAGCCTCTTGGTCCGGTAAAATGATGTCAACTTATGAAAACTCAGCATTGGTCAGCGCTGAGTTTGGAAGAGAGATACATCATTGGCTAAGCCAATGTAATGATTGTGGATACTATCTATGAATAGCCCGCTTCTTTTTTTTTCTTTTTTTTTTGTTTTTCAATAAAGAAGAAAAGCCCTTCTGCAAGGCCTCTTTCCCGGTGGTGGTAAGGGAACCACCAGAATTGAGGCTTTTGCCTGTTGCRCTGCTCCATTATTGGTGGGAGCCACACCTGCTACTGGGCCTCATAAAGCATTGCGCAAAGTACGAAATTGGAAAAACACAAAATGGTTAGTGAAGGGCACTGCAGGGGGTGTTGTTAAAAAAGAAAAAAAGAAAAAAAGAAAAAAAGAAAAAAAAGAAGGGGCGAAGCCCAGCGTATAAGCGGGCAGTAAGAGCATACTGCCTCGAGCCTGGAGGTAAGCCTTAGATTGGAAGTATTAATGGTAATTTGGCGGGCCCTCTGTTCCCACGAAAGGAAAGAACAGTCCTTCGGAACATGGTGGGTAAAAAAAAACTGCTGCTTCTGCTTCACCACAAAATAGCTGGGAAATAGCTGTATTGGAGGCATCTTGCAGTCTAGATACAGTGATAATGACGGTACGTTGTATTCGGGGGAAGAGAAGGTAATACACGGCCCCAGCCTTGTGGAGATTTGCTTGTCGAGTAATCCACAAATTTTGCGCATTGGGCCTCCCGGACCACAATGGCTGGCAGCACCAGCCAAAAAAGGGAAAAAGTGTGCCACTGGCGGTTTGGAAAAGCTTGGCGTGCAGTGCAGCGCTTCAACGCCCGGGTGTACTGGTGGTTTAAGCCAGCAGTTCAGCTGAGCGGATTTGTACGGAGCAACCTTTCGAGGCTCCAGCGCCTCCAACTGGGCCTTTTCTGAGCGGCCTCCACAGGCCACTACCTCCAGGCTCGAGGCAGTATGCTCTTACTGCCCGCTTATACGCTGGGCTTCGCCCCTTCTTTTTTTTCTTTTTTTCTTTTTTTCTTTTTTTCTTTTTTAACAACACCCCCTGCAGTGCCCTTCACTAACCATTTTGTGTTTTTCCAATTTCGTACTTTGCGCAATGCTTTATGAGGCCCAGTAGCAGGTGTGGCTCCCACCAATAATGGAGCAGYGCAACAGGCAAAAGCCTCAATTCTGGTGGTTCCCTTACCACCACCGGGAAAGAGGCCTTGCAGAAGGGCTTTTCTTCTTGATTGAAAAACAAAAAAAAAAGAAAAAAAAAGAAGCGGGCTATTCATAGATAGTATCCACAATCATTACATTGGCTTAGCCAATGATGTATCTCTCTTCCAAACTCAGCGCTGACCAATGCTGAGTTTTCATAAGTTGACATCATTTTTTTTTTTATTTTTTTTTTTGTTTACAAAAAAAGGGAGTATATCATATCATCCAAGGCTGGGAAACGGGCCTAACGTCCCTCACATCAATAACCACCGCCCGCAGGGATGTCCACCATCACAAATTAATTGATTTCAAAATTACCTCGTTTGCGAGGCCCTATGCTTGCAGGGGTCCCCTCTATATAGTCTTAGGTAGGTAGGTAGTGTGAGGTGAATTTGAGAGAAGAATATAGCTTTAMAAAAAAAAAAAAAAAAAAAAAAAAAAAACTGTCAGCTTATGAATGTGGTTTTGAGGGCCGCCGTAAGGTCACGTACACCTCCAACGGCGCCAAGAGCCTGACTTAGCTTCAAGCGAACTGGTCATTGGATATGGAGTGCTCGACCTCGGCGGAAGCATAGTAAGTGGGGTGCAGCACGCACGCAGGGTGGGCCCCACTTAGCACAGCTCAGGCCCACCAGGGGAGCTGCAAAGGAGGAGTATTTTGCAATGTCTGGAGTCCACAAAGTGGCTACAATCCTCGCAGGGTCTCGGTCTCTTCAGCATGAAAGAGAGAGGCTGCAGTCTTCCGCCGAGTAGAACACACGGTCATTATACCTGTATTTTGAGCCAACTTCCAGTCTAGGGACAGTGATAATGACCGTGCATTTCGTTTGGGGCTTCAGGGTCCGGGCCGCCGTTGGGCTGCCGGTAGTGAATTTCATCGTCGGCCTTTGTTGCGCTACCACTGCCTACCAGCCTTTGAAACTCATAGGGCGTCGCCCACAGCCGATGTACCATGGGAAAGGTTATGGTTGTATAACACCAATTTCTACGGCCGATCATGAGGCAGAGGGATAAGAGCCCATGTCTGATGGGGGGGTCGGCCGTTGCGGGGTGGCGCCAGTCTTATTCGTGGTGGGGATCGACACGGGCTGGGAACCGGGCCCAGCGTCCCTGTTACAATTGTTATACAAAATTCCTTCCTCCTTCCACTCTTGGGGCCTGCATTGATTGCCCTCTGGTGTTGGAGGGGATTAACAGGCCCCACCTCTTGCAGTGCCGTGGTCGCTTGCTCCCGCCCCCGGTTCCAGAAAACAGCTGCGAGGAGCGCTGTCGTTTGCTGCATCGCTTCACGACGTCGAGTCCGCTGTTTCTTGTACTGCATTTTTGGGGATGCTGGTCAGGGAGGAATGAAGTCGTCAGTCCAGCGTTTCATGTAGACAAAAGATGGAAGAAAAAAAGATGCCGCGTCCGGCACTGGGACAGATGCTTGCGTCCCACCAGTCCCATAACCGGGACTGGACACTTCACAATACAAATACAGTTGTTGCAGGTCCTCGGCACGCATGTCAGTGCGCGAAATACACAAGAAAGAGGCTTTTTTCTTTTTCTTTTTTTCTAACCCACCACTTCTTCACACAAGACTTTTTTTTTCTTTTTTTTTTTTTGGAATAGTCATGCCTCAGCTTCTGGAACTCTTGCAGATGCAAGCTTGTCCTCCTCACCCTTCGTCAGAGCGCCAAATGTCATCTGCCTATTTCTGGTACTGTGTCATCTGCCCCTTTGGGGGCGGTAACTTCAGTAGAGTCACCAAAAGGAGTTATAATTGCACTATGGGGCAAGATACAGTTTGCAATTGCACTTTGGGCATCGTACCTGGCCAGAAAGCTGGGTTGTATACATTGCCCGAACTGTCTTTTGTGTACCTGGAGAGGAGTGGAGAGAGGCCCAGCCTCTATCCCTTTTGTTCCAGACCAGTTTGCTGTAGGGGGCACTGAAGTGCATCATTTGCCACCGTAGCCTTGGCTACCTCGGTAGGTTTCATGCCTGAGTGGCACCGCCTAGGTGCGGGGGTTCTAATCCCATTGCGGTTACTTTTAGTGGCCTCTGTGGCAACTGACCTGTCCCTCCCAAAGAACATCAAACTGGTCATGTTGCAGTTTGAGTCACAGGAAATAAATAAAAAAGGAGATAACCTTCACTGGTTCTCTCAAGCCGGATTTGTTTTTTTGCCTTTTTTTTAAGGACAAATGCTCCAGTCTATCGTGGGGAGCAGCATGTGCTGGGAACCGGGCCCAGCGTCCCATATAGAGTTACACAAGTCATTTGAGATATTGGGGCCATTACCCGGCTTCGGCTGAGAATCAATCTGAGAACTATTAAAGAAATTCAAGAGAATTAAAGGAGAGGTTAAGAAAACTATGAATGACTACGGACCTCTTTTTTTTTAAAAGCTATGTTATTCTCTCAATTTCACCTACCTACCACTACTCTTAATTGTAGGCATATGGGGAACCCCGTAGCAGCCAGAACCGTGTTCACGAGAGAGCATGCGGGGGCTGCTCCCGACCTGCAGGTGGGCGATACCGGCTAGGGGACAGCCGGTAGCATCAGGGACCATCCCAACAGGACCAATCCCTGTGCCTCCCCTCAGGTGGTGGTTCCCTCCCCTACGAACATCAGCAGACTCTGCTCAATGCCGATCGGGGGATCCTGTGGTCTATCTCTAGGTGGCGGGCGCCAAGCATGCCCAGGAAGGTACATGTTACATGCTGCGCCTGCAAACGAGGGCCATTTTCAGGCCCTGTGTCGTTCAGCCTGAAAGCCTGAAAACAAGGGCCTACAGGCCCTGTGTCGTTCAGCCTGAAAGCCTGAAAACAAGGGCCTACAGGCCCTGTGTCGTTTCAGCCAAAAAAAGGCCCCTCCAGGCCCTGAGTCTTTTCAGCCTGAAACGGAGGGCCATTTTCAGGCCCTCATAAGATCGACCTGCCCTGAAACTTAGGCACCAGACCAGGGTTTTAGCACAGGCCATTTTGGGCCTGTTTTCAAGACAACCCTTGTTGAACTTCAATGCCAGGGTCTGGCACGTTTTGGCATTGGCAAGAGCAGCCTCCTGGACGGGCCAGCACTAGATAAGACTGGCCTGCCCTGCAGGCTGCAGGTAGTTCATAGGGACTTCCCAGGCACTTCACGTGCAGGAGGCAGGAGGCAGGAGGCAGTCTTCAGGATTCGGCAGCAGCACTCTGGAGGAGCGCTGCAGTAGTAGTAGCGTTAGGAGTAGCCTTCGGCGCTGGGCGCTAGTAGGAGCTAGAGTAGCATCGGAGAGAGAGAGATGGTTGGCGGAGGCCAGGGAGACTTACATGTGGCGCCATAGCTCCAACTTCGTCTTCGATGTACCTGCAACAAGGCGCCACCTTCACAGGTTAGTACCGGACTGAGAGAGAGAGAGAGAGAGAGAGAGAGAGAGAGANGAGAGAGAGAGAGAGAGAGAGAGAGAGAGAGAGAGAGAGAGAGAGAGAGTTCCTCTTCTTCCTCTTCTAAGTCCACCATCTCTCCCTCACCCTCTCGCTATCTGACTTCTCAGTATCTGCAGACTACGAGAGGGAGAGAGATTGGTGACGTTGGGACTTGACGACATTTGAATTCAGGCTCGACATTGGGATAGAGACATTGACGAGCGATTATTTGGGACCTGTACCGAAGACTTGGTGTTGACGACATTCCCATCTTCCCCCTCTTCTTCGTCTGATCCCCTCCTCTTCGTCTGTGTATGGTCCGGACCTGGCGCATTCTTCCTGACAGTGTGTGTAGCGCCAGGCCCTTCACACCTTGCAACGATGATGATGTATGTTGGGTCTGCATTGCGACATTGATTGGGTTGATCATTGGTATCCTAGCATTCCGCTGCGCTGTCTTGTACTATGTGAAGGAGGTCGGTCCTTGTTCTGGTTTGCACCATTACGGTATGCAACACGTTGGTATCTCCTCCTCCTCTCACATGGGTGATGTATAATGGGATGCCGTGTCAGCCCCTGTCAAGTCAGGACTTATATCCGAGTCTTCCACTGCGCTACAAAGTGCCATTTTGTATGTATCAGGATGAACACTGCTTGTTGAGATTGCACTACCACTGCATCGTCCATTCATTCCTTTTTATCACAATTGTGGATCCTTGGTTGTACATACATTGCCCAACTGGGCATGTATCATACATGAGGCCAATGGGGATTGAACCCACAACCTCCTGAATGCCACTTGAGTGCCTTACCAACTGAGTTAGGTCGAATGCTCAGAACCCCTAGACTACCAAACAAAACTCTCTAAAACTGTCCAACACTGTCTTATTCTCTGTCGAGCTGTGACGAACCATTTTCTGTAATTGCGCGACTTTCTGCGCGAAGCTGCTTTGGGAAAATGGGACGGGCCGGATGGGTGAGCTGTGGAAAGATGGGTCAGTCAGGCAAGTTGCATGGATACCCTCGTTTCTTTTTGTTTTCGGTGGAATCTGTCGGGTTGGTGTCGGGAAAGTTCCGCGCCGACGATTGGGTAACCTCGCCTTAACGAGAGTGATGGACAACGGTTACCATGGCTTCTTTCTTGTTCTGCTGTGAGCACTAGGAATTTTTGGCGCGATCATCGCGCGGGAGTATCGTTTTTTGAATTTTCAACTGATGTCAAGACCCCACGGGCTCGCGGAATTGATTTTGGGCTTATCGGAATTTCTTTTTGCAATTAGGACTTGGACTAGGAATTCAGGTACTCTGAATTTTGCTGCGCTGCGCTTCTCACTCGCGCACATCTTGCGGCGCTAGGACTGGGCTCTGACTGGATCGCACCCTTAATCTTGTGTAACTGTCGCTTTTGGCGGGCGCGATTGTAACTGTATCTTTCTTCTTTCTTGATTTCCTCGTGTTTGCCCGCCTTCTTCTTCTTTGTCTTGCATGCTTAATACTCTGTTCTAATTGGCCTAAATGCCTGTACGACCGGGTCGATGCGTGGAGTGCGGCTACGACCCCCACGCCGCGACCTGGCCATGCAGGCGTAGGCACTTCCTCTCTTCTCCTCCTGACCACTTGGGCTTAATCCCGTATCTTTCGCGCAAGTATGGATGCTATAAAATTTGCAAGCGTGATTAGTTTGCTCTCTATGAACCTTGGAGTTAGCGCGATCAGTGAGGGTCGGCTAACGAGTCAGCTTGAGAGGTGAGTCGACGAGAGAGTTGGGCGATCTGACGAGCTGGTGTCAGGTATGCGGGGTTGATGTGTGGGCCGCGACGGACTGTGGCGCACGGACGAACCTGGCTTGCATGCTCGAACCAAGCGGGGTGACAACTCTGTGTTGATGCGCAGCGACGGACTGCCCGCATCGGGAAAGTGTGCAGTAGAGAGAGAGAGAGAGAGAGAGAGAGAGAGAGAGAGAGAGAGAGAGAGAGAGAGAGAGAGAGAGAGCAACTATGTGTGGGATGAGGTCTCTTCTTCCAATTATCTATATAATTTTCATTTCTACTTTGGCCGATTCTGTTGCGGCCCTCTCGGACTTTTCTTGTAAATCGTTTCGTTTTTTTTTTTAACGTTTTGCCTCGTATGCATGCATGAATGGATGCGAACCGTTTTCGAGTGATATTTTCGGATTTTTCATCTTGTTATGTGATGCCTGCTTAATTCAAATTTCGTCACTTTTTAGTATCCATCTGCGTTGAGCAATAATCCGGGGTCTGATTGAAAACACTCGCTATGGATGTTTTGGGTTTAATTGTTAGCCTTTGATCGTGTTGCCCCCCCCTCCCCTTCTTTTTCCCTTCGTCACATGAATGGCATGGATGTGAATGTAATGACTGCATCTCACCTGAAATAGCATGGGTAGGATAGTTGCATGCATGTAGGACACAATTGATACACCGACGCGAGAAACCCGAGTCTGATCCACTTTCGTTCATGTGCCCGCTCGCGTACGACCACGATCTCGAGAAAACCAAGTCGCAGCGTACGCGTGCGTCTGCATGAGTCAACCTCGATCCTGACTCACTACAAGGGATGTGGGAGACCGAGTTCACTAGTCGAATATGGCTGTAGAAATTCCCTTTTGGATCATCGATCGTGAGAGCCTGAGGGAGCCGGAGTATTGCGAATACTGGGACTCTGAGGGTCAGCATCTCAAACAACGGGGGAACTTGAGAAACCCGGAATTCCCCTGTCTGATGGAGAACGACTGACTGTGCGCAGGGGATTTTCACTGGCTATAACTAGCGATCCTAGGGGTCCAGACTATCCGAATACTAACAACACTCGGTATTACATATCTCCGGGCTTCGTCGTTATTAATACCAGTTTCCCTCCCTTCCATCTCCTCCTTCCATATCATCAACTCACAGTGGTACCATGGAATTCTGTAGCTCGCTATTGGCCCCGCACACCGTGCGAAGAGTGCCAGCGGTACCAGTCGTATTGGGCTTCGGGATTTATCCGACGAACCCGAACCGAAGCCGAGCAGCGATTACACAGCTTCCGCTTAAGTCCAGCCTCGTCAGATTCCGAAGCTTGTTACAAGCGGCGCCGACAACTGTTCGAACAGTGCGACAGCCATGGTGTCCCACCGGTCCACCAGATAAGGGACCGAACGCGGCGACGCAACTGGCAGAGGCGATAATCCCATCCGCGAAGGATGAAACGCCAAATACAATTTTTGCGTGCCATCTTGCACCATTGTCCCTAAACTTGCCACCGGAGATCTCAGTTCCGACCTGGAACTCCACCCCCACTTTCCTAAAATCCTTGGCACACCCCCTTTTCGCACTTCCGGGCCCCCCATCCCACTCCGATTAGGAAGTCGCACTGGGCGTGAGGTTGGGCGTCAGAGAGCTCTCCCAGGCCTCACATCCCCACCTGGTTAGGTTACAGAGCAACATGACTCGCCCCAGCTCCTGCCAGCGTCGTCCCAACAGCTACCTTTGGTTGTCCTTTGGAATGCCCACCCCAAAGCATCCCCAGATCTCTCTAGCAGGCCTCACGCTTCTGCAATCAGCGGGTTACGGGGCAACACCCCAGCACCGGCCAGCGTCGTTCTGGCATTGAACAACTGCAGATCCATGAACGTATCAGTATCAAACAGCCTAAAGCGAGTTGCTAGACAGCCTAAAGCGAGTTGCTAGAAGTCCCCAGAATCCTAAAACATTCTCTTTTTTTACGAAAATCAATGCTATTTGAGGTAAATTTGGGAGACTATCCACCAGCCAAAATCCCAGCAATCGTCTTCAAACCTAGGCTGGGCCGGCGCCCGGCCGGGCAGACCCCGGCCGGTTGGGCCCGGGGGGGTCCGCCCGGCTGAACCGGGCGTCGCAAAAACATAGCAAGGAATTTTTATTTTTATTTTCCGAAGGTGGGGTTGTGCTGCGCTGCACTAGAGGACCCCGAATCTGCAATAAAAAAGTACTTCGGGGATTGTGGGGGGGG
>BFEA01000002.1:5086707-5104880 GCA_003427395.1 Chara braunii
CTCTCTCTCTCTCTCTCTCTCTCTCTCTCTCTCTCTCTCTCTCTCTCTCTCTCTCTCTCTCTCTCTCTCTCTCTCTCTCTCACACACACACAAGCGTGTGTGCGGGGTCTCGCATGGCTTCGTAGTGTCAGCTGTCGCTGCTATGTTCGGCTCCTCTTCCAACCGCAGACATAGAACTTGTTAGGAATTGTTATGTTCCTATGTCTGTTTCCGACAGATTTCCGTTCTTCCATTCATAGTTGTGTGTTTGCCAGACAGGTGTGGGGGCACTTCACACAAACGTGTTCATCCTTGCACATTTCGTAGCTTCTCTGGTGGTGGAGTTGGGTTCTCCTTCGTTCTCCCCCCCCCACAAAAGACATAGGTTATCCCCCAGCATTACTGTATCGACAATCCCATGCTTTGTTGTTTCCAAAGGAAACGCGTTAGCCCCCAGCATTAGTGTATCCACCATCCTGTCAGGATTTGAGCTCATGATCTGTTCATCAAGAGCTACAATTGTGCACTGCTCAGCCGCATGCACTGGGTTCCTATGATTGTGGACATGAGAGAAGAATATAGCTTACCTTTAAAAAATAATAATTAAAAAAAAGTGAAAAAAAAAACACATCCATGGACACACGTGGATTACGGCACACCAAACAAAAAACGTAACGAGCGTGTCCTTCACAAAGTGGAATGATTCATCCGTTTACTGAATGTATTCCGCCATCTTCAAAATTATTTTGAAACAAGCGGTCCATATTTGGAAACAATCATTTAAAAATGAGAATAAAATACACATCTAGGCTACCAGAGTGGCCCGGGACCACTTGCCCGGCCGGGCCAAAAAAAAATAAAAAATAAAAAATATATACATATTATATATATATCATCACATATATTATATATACTATATATATATATATATATATATATTTGACGATATATATTATATATAAATAATAAAATTAAAAAATAATAAAATATAATATATATTTGTTTTTTTTGCATGGCTACGCCGGACGCGGACCCGGACATTTCCGGACATGGAACCGGACCCGTGTCCGGTAGTTTCCGGACGTCCGGAATTTCGGACATTTCCGGACCTCCGGACATGGGGGATCCGGACGGTCCGGATGTCTGGACAGGTCCGGATGTCCGGACCATTAAAAAAAAAAAAAAAAAAAACTGAAAAAAAAGTATGCTATGCAGAATGACAACGCAAACCACTTTTGCCTCTGAGTCATGTCAGAATTCCTAACCAAACTTGAGTTACAAGTCAAAAACTATAAAAAAGCTTTAAAAAAGACTTTAAAAAGTTAAAAACTAATAAAAGGTAATGAATTATTAATAATTAAAAAATTGGGGTTGTCTAATAAATTATTATAGAGAGACAGCGTGTCCGGACCCCCCAAAAAAGCATAAACGGGCCTGAAAAAACCCCAAAACAATTTTGGGGGCTTGGCTCCTCAATGGGGAAGGGTCCTGGACCGTTTTTTTTTTGTTTTTTTTTTCTTGAAATCCGGACCTTCCAGACGGGACGTCTGGAGTCCGGACTGAATCCGGACCGTCTGGACGGCGGTCCGGACGTCCGGATCGTAGCCATGTTTTTTTGGTAAAGAATGTCGATGTGACCCTGAGAAAATAGTTGTTCAAACTTCAAAGTTGTTCAGTTTATTTTTCTGCGTAACATGATTTTTTTCCCATAAGTTTTTTTTTTTTTTTTGCTGGGACCTCTGTGGTCCTTGCACGGCCGGGCACACCCTGGGGAAACAAGTTGACCCGGGCGGTCCAGCTCGGAGCCTAGATCCACATCCAAAATAATCCTCCTCTTTTTTTTTGGTCAATAAAAACAACAGGTCCTTATGACCCATTTTTTTCTGGGGAGCATCAGTCCGGTTCATTTTCGGCCAGCAAGTCACATGCAAAATAATCCTAAATGAAAATGAAATAATAAAGTTGTATCTTTGTTTTCTTTTCTCCCGGCATGTCCATCTTAACTCACGCTGTTATCTCTTGCTCGGGCGGTTTGCTGTTCTTCTTGTTTGTTTGTTTGTTTGTTTGTTTGTTTGTTTGTTTATTGTTTTTTTTATTGTTTGTTTGTTTGTTTTTTAATTGTTTTTTTTTAAATCTCTCAGGTTGAAAAGCAGTTTAATAGTGGGCATGTGCGGGATTTGGTGGACAGAAGGTGTCCGGACATCGATCAGATAGGACAAGACACAGTGGCAGAGATTGTAACCTTGGCAATGCGATGTTGCGAGAGGTCAAGGGTTCGAAGACCGAGCACTAACGTGGTCATCGAAACACTAGAGAAGGTCCTCAATGGAGAGTCTTAATGCTATTATCTCCAATCTTCCGTATTATATTATTATCAACTCAATGGAGAGTCTTAATGCTATTATCTCCAATCTTCCGTATTATACTATTATCCCAATTGAATGCAGCAAGAATTTCCGCTGAAAAAAGAAATGCTATCCGACGACTCTGGTACACACACATCACAAACGCATATAGCTACTGCTCCCACGCATCACAAACACACATAACGATCTTAAGGCCATAATAATTTGCACACACACAACAAACTCCTCCCTGTGCGATTATGATCTTAAGGCAATAATAATGCGCAGACACACATTCAACCGCTCCCTGTGTCACTACGCGCTTAACGCAACAATGTGGATGGTTTAGCGTTATGACTATCCTGAGCCACGCAGGCTAGGGTGGCAACGGCAGGGGACGCACATTATGTTGCGAAGGGGAGAAGATTGGATCGGAAATAGAGAGAGGTTGAGAGAAATACAGTGAAGCTTGGCTCACAGACAGAGAGAGAGAGAGAGAGAGAGAGAGAGAGAGAGAGAGAGAGAGAGAGAGAGAGAGAGAGAGAGANAGAGAGAGACAGAGAGACAGACAGACAGACAGACAGACAGACAGGCGAACAGACAGACAGACAGACAGAAGTACAGAGAGACTGATGGACGGATAGACGGACGAACAGATAGACAGGCAGGCAGGCAGGCAGGCAGGCAGGCAGGCAGACAGGCGAATAGACAGACAGATAGACAGGCAGACAGACAGACAGATAGAGACAGAAAGGCAAACAAATAGATAGATAGATAGATAGATAGATAGATAGATAGATTAGGCAGACAGACAGACAGACAGACAGACAGACAGACAGACAGACAGACAGACAGACAGACAGACAGAGACAGTAACACAAACAAATAGGTCGATAGATAGATAGATTAGGCCGACGGAGACACACACGCAAACAGAGACAAAAAGACATCAGATAGATAGACAGACAGACAGAGACACACAGGCAAACAGACAGACATACAGGCATATAGTGTGAGAAGAGTGTTACGACCACGCCAGCTCACAGGACTTCGAGACTGAGAATACAGATATGCACCTAAGCTACACTGGTAGGGAAAACCCAGAAAAGAAGGGGAAAAGAAGAACAATGACAGAGAAAGTGGGCTGAGCGGGATTTCCTGCTTCTGTCGCCCTTTCTCTCTCCGTCTTGTCCTCTTCCTTAAAACCTTTCCCACCTATGCTGTCACTCCCCACCCTACCGTGTCCTACCTTCTCTTCTCTCTTCCCATCCTCTACTTCTATCCCTACCTGGTTTATGCCTCCTCTTCTGGCCCATTGCCTCTTCTTTCCTCGGAACATCACTTCTCTGCCCATCTGTGGGTTCTGTTGCATCACGAACTCCAGCCCTAGCGCGGCAGTTTGATCCAGGCCATCGGTCTGTAGCTGCACCTACTGCAGTTTCCAGTTCTCAGGCCAACCCAGCTGCTGTAGGAGTTTGCATGTCAATAATTGCGGATGTTTTTGTAATTTTTTAAATGTATTTATTTTTGAAAGTCACGGATCTTTTTGAGATAGACTTTCATCCTCTGGCATGATCTTTTCCTTCCTGGGTTCCAGTATAAGTGATTCAAACTGTTTTTCCTCTTCTTTTTTTTAATTATTAACTTATTATATTAAGTGATCTAATGCTCTGGCAACACAATGGAAGGGGGGGGGGGGGGGGGGGGGGGGGGGGGGGGGGGGGCGGGCTGAAGGGGGGTTAAGGGGAAGGGGGAGGGGGAATGGGGGAGGGGGGGGAGAAAGGAGATGAAAGCTCATGACAGTGAAGTCAGGATCTATGGACAGAAGCACGGTGGGTGAGAGAAAAAGATTGTTTTTCGTTCGCGTGGGGGTTGCAATCAACTTGAATGCAGTCCGCAGGTCAAGATGCTGCACTTCCATCTTCCCCCAAGTAGAGCATACTGTAATGAACCCAATCAGATGAGGAGCTCAAACATGTCGTGATGCAAGTCTGACTCAGCGCAATAATGCTATCTCAAAAATGGAATATAAGTCCAGGCCGAAGTACATGAAACCTCTCAGCATCCCGTAACCCAGAGAAGAGAATGAGAGGTTGGGGAGAAAAGACAGATAGGAGTAGAGGAGAAGGAGAGTCCCTTATCAATAGCACAGTGGTTCCCTCCTCTCGCCCACTTCCTCCTCGGTTTATCTCCCACTAACGCAATCGGTACTCCTCTAACGATCTCTGACATGTACTTGTGCAGGTCACGACAATGCGTCCATCCTCAGTTCACGTCAGAAACAGCTAACGAGGATGGCACAGGTCCACTTGAAGACAAGCAGCAGATCACACTCCACGTAACAGGTAAGTCCAGGTAAGCTTCCACTCATCACAATCACACACGTGTAACAGGTAAGTCCAGGTAAGCTTCCACTCATCACAGTCACACACGTCAACTCCACAGTCCAGATCCTTCTCCTCCTCGCCTCCTCTCCTATCAAGGTCGACTCCACGCAGCTATGGCAGCAACAACATAATCTCCCTCCTGGCTAGCGCCCAAACTCAAACACTGGCGCCAATATAGAGCTCGCGCAGCCTTTCGTCGTCGAACCAGTATCAAGCCAGTGCAAGGCGGAATGATCTCGAGCAGGGGCTGGGTCAACTTTATAATGTTGACTCGTGTTGAGCGGCCTCTGGTCCCTTGAGGTAGACCGTCGAGATGAATCAGCAGTCAATGGCGTGGATGCAGTGCAGTCCCAATTCCCTTTGTGTCCCGGTCGGACTGGAATGTTCTGGATACCTCCAGACATCCAAAGATGTGCATCTGATCGACGGTCGTGGCTGGCTTGGGGCGTGACTTTTGCCCCCTTATGCGGACCTTTGACGACAAGTTATGACCCCTGCTCCATGTCGAAAGCAGATGGGGAACGTGGGTTATTCCATTCTACCATGGCCGGGTTACAAGTTCCATCGCAGAAAAGATTCCCAGTCATGGTTTCCGTGGATTGGGTTTCATTAAACCCAATAACTCCCCTTGGGGTGCACCCGTCCTCTTTGCTGGCAAAGCGGACGGAACTCTCCACCTCTGCATTGACTACCGCGGCCTTAACCGTTACACGGTTAAGAACAGCTATCCCATGCCTCGCCCAGACGAGATGTTTGACCGTCTAGCAGGCAGCCGCTTCTTCACGAAGATCGATCTTTGTAGCGGTTACCACCAGATCCGTATTGCCACAGGGGACCAGCCGAAGGCCGCCTTTCGGTCGTGCTTCGGCCACTATGAGTTTACGGTGATGCCATTCAGCCTCACCAACGCACCCGCCACCTTCTAGACGGCGATGAACGATATCTTCAGGGACATCCTTGAAGAATACGTTCTTATATACATGGACGACATCTTGGTCTACAGTCATACCTTAGAAGACCACCTCAGACACCTACGCGATGTCGTACAGTGCTTACGCAAGCATGGCTTTTATGCCAAGCTTAGTAAGTGTCGCTTTGCCCAGCACAAAGTGAACTTCTTAGGACACCATGTGTCTGACCAGGATCTCCACATGGACGATGCGAATATCACTGCTATTTCATAGTGGCCCGCCCCTACATCCGTCAAGTAGCTTCGCAGTTTTCTATGCCTCACTGGTTAGTAATTTTATTTGGGGATACGCTAGGTATTCCTACGTCCTTACCTCCATCTTCCTCCGGAAGAACCCGTCGTGGTTTTGGACACCTCTCTGCGAGGATGCCTTTCACGCCTTCAAGAAGGCGGTGACTTGTGCGTCAGTTCTTCACCTCCCCGATTTTCATCGCGCCTTCATAGTCACCACTGATGTGTCAGGTTTTGCAGTAGGAGTTGTACTTTCTCAGGTGTTTCCCTCTCCTCCTAATTCACCTTATCCCCATGTTCCCCATTCCCCCCCCCTTCCTGCTGACATTGCTTCTCGACTGACACCTATCCTTCCACCACTTCCCTCCGCTGACAGTCCTCCCTTCACTTACTTTCGACCATCGCGGAGGATGGGACTATCGAGGCTCGTGCTAGGGTTCTACTCCCGTCAGCTACTGCCTGCCGAGATAAACTACATTGTCGATGAACGTGAGTTTCTCGCAGTAGTTTACGCTACCCGACAATGACATCATTATCTGCATGAGGCGTCCTTCATGGTGCGCACGAACAACTCAGTTGTCCAGGCTTTCCTCACGAAGCCCAAGCTTTCCCCTCGACAGGCACGCGAGTGGCGTGATTTATCCGAGCTCAGTTTCACCACTTAGCCTATCAAGGGTGAAACGAACTGCGTCGACGATCCTTTGTCCCGTCGTCCTGACCACAATCAGGAACCCATCCACCTTGCTGTCATCTCGGTTACCACTATTAATCAGTCAGTGATCGATGCATATTGCACTCTGTATCGCCACTGTCCGGATTATTGCGTCATCCACGCGACACTACAGAGTGGCAAGACCGTTCCTTCATACTCCCTCAGTGAGAACGGTATCGTGTACTGACATGGTAGATCGGGTCAGCTAGAACCACGTATCTGTGTTCCTTCCACTGGACAACTCTGTGTCGAGGCCGTAGCAGAGTTCCATGACTAGGCAGTTGTCGGTCTTATGGCCTTCTACAAGACGTTGGCTCGTATTTGCCGCCTATATGTCTGACCGAAATCCAAGGACTTCGTCAAAACCTACGTCCAAGATTGTCCTACCTGCCAAGAGGTGAACAGTGCGAACCACCTTTCATATGGGTTACTTCAGCCCCTACCCATACCTTAGGGTCATTGGCAGTCCATCTCGATGAATTTTGTTGGTCCTCTCCGCCCATCCATTGAGCGAGGTCATGATGCTATGTTGGTCATCGTCGATCGCTTTACGAAGCGTGCATGTTTTGTCATGTGCCGCTATCGCATTAGTGCTCGTGAGGTCGTCGGCATCGTCTTCGATCGAGTCATAAGAGATCACGGCTTACCTCAGAGCATCATCTTCGACCATGACCCTCGTTTTACCAGCACATTCTGGCGACGCCTACACGAGGTGTACGGATCCCAGCTCCGCTTCTCATCATCTTACCACTCTCAGACAGATGGTCAGATTGAGGTCACCAATAAAACTCTCGGTAATATCCTCCAAAAGTTTATTAGGGATGACCAGCAATAGGACTTACACTTAACCTACGCAATCTTACACTTAGCCCACGCAGAGATTGCGTACAACCACGTCATTTCGCCAACCACGACGATGTCGCCATTCTATTGCAACCTCAGCTACCACCCTCGCGTACCCACGGATTTCCTATGACCGTCGCAGTTGCGCCCAGACACTCGTTGTCCTGCGCTTGACGACTAGATCGCCCATATGGCGACGATTATAAGGCGCGCACATGAGAGTCTTGCCGACTCTCAGACTCGCACGGCTGCACGAACGAACCGATAACAAATAGATCATTTATTCAAAGTCGGTGACGATATTTTGGTCGACGCACGTCGCTTGCACCTCGAAACGGATACGCTTCGCGAGTTCAGGCGTCGCTTCTTCGGTCCATGCTGCATCCTTCATATTGTCGATTCTATTACTGTTGCTAGTCTGGTCAGCTTTCGTGTGAAGCTACCTGATTACCTTCGACAGGCTCGCGTACACGATGTTTACCATGTCTCCTTACCGTGTTCTTATCGCAGATCGTCCGAGCGCTTCGTTGAACGTCCTTATGAGCGTCGTCCACCTATCATGGTGGACGGTCATGAGGAGTTCGTCGTTTCCGACATCATATCTCGCCGAGGTACTGATGATACCCCTCCATGCATTGAGGAGACTGCTGAGAATGAGACCGTTTCCTCTGAGGTCGTTCTTCGACAGCAGACACACACCTCCGCGCATCCACAGCGCATTCGTCGACGCCCTCGGCGTCTCAACGACGAACACTCTGATCACCTACCATCTTCCTATTGGCTCACAACTTCAAGTACTTCATCATCAACTTCTTCGGGATGTCAACGTTTTGCGGCTCTGCTTCAACATCAATTTGACTCGTACTTCATCGACATCATCGATGACTTCAACTACCTTATCAGCTTCATCTACTTTGGACGTGACTACTTCATGCCACCACCCTACCCTGTACATTCCCTTGCATGTTTCGATGATGGTTCTCACTTAGTTGGGTCTCTCTGAGTGGGGCTCTCCCTTGGTATCGCATAGGCATTGGGACCGTAGCGTTATCTTGGCTTCCTTGCTCCTATATCTAGCTCCCTCCCCCAATCGATGAATTGGCTGCATGTTTCCCTTACCCACTGCATCGCTCATCACCCTAGTGTCGACTATTGCATGTCTTCAATTAGTCATATTTCCCTATTTCAGGCTCCCCTTTCATGGTCGACCCCGCATGGTGTCACCCTTTTGTCGAGCATTACCTGCCTTAATGATTGATCTGTTAGGGTTATTGGTTTTGTTTCGCTACCACTCCTCTACCTCGAGCCTGATGACTTATCCCACCTTTTTGTATGATTGTCCTTAGGAGTTTCAATTATTAAGCTGCATTAAACCCCTCTGAGATCATCCCACTGTTAGTGGCCTAGCGACATAACATTACCTTGTGACATATTGTTATCTTTTTTCCTTTCAGTAATGAGGCAGTTGCCTCAACGACTTTAAGATTGTATCATGCTACATTTCATTTTCTGCTCTTAGTTAGGATGTGGATATCAAACATTTGTTTTTCTTGATGACATTATGTAGCTTAGGCTGCATTGCATGGACTTCGTATGGAGCTTGCTCCGCATCATAGTTTTCTCAGTTCTCTTTATTGCAAAGTTTCGCTGCTTTTGCTGATAACGTGCTTATGGTTCTTGCGATTCACTACAAGTTTGATGATCGTGCAACGAACCTCTATCTGTCGTGGTCTACAACCAGGGTATATTCAGCTACTTTGCCGGCTTGGTCTGTGGGGCCAGGCCGTGGCCTGATCCCACAGGCCGTGTGCTGTTTCAGTTCAGTCCAGTCCGATACCACCGTCGGTACCAGTCCAGTCCAGTTCAGTCAATCCGTTGGGGTTATAGCCCAGTTGCAGTCTGTTTTGTGTTTCATTCTTCATCTGCACATTTTGGAGTACATGTGTGTTAAGTCTGCGTCGGAACTGCGTTTTTCCTTCTTGCTTCATCTCCATCTCCGTCATCCTGAAGGACCGCCATCCGTGTAGGTCCGCCACAGCATCACCATAAACTCATAGTGCCCATACCTTGTTCGAAACGTCACCTTGTGATGATCCTCGGGCGCCTCCTTGATCTCATGGTCTCTAGATTTCAGATTAATCTTACTGTAGTACCAACAACCCGGCAATTGGTTATGAAGGTCATCAATTCGAGGAAGGGGTTTCGCATTCTTTATCGTTACGGAATTCAATCCTCGATAATAAATGCATAGTCTATGTTCTCCTTCTTTTTTGGGTACGAATAGTAAAGTTGCGCCGCAGGGGGAGGAACTTGGTCTAATCCATCCTTTTTCTGTAAGTTTTTGCAGTTGTTTCTTTAATTCTTTCAATTCCCTTTGAGACATATGGTAAATCGGTCTCTTGGAAATTTTATTGTCGGGAGTGATTTCAATCATGTGCTTGATAACACGCTCAGTTACTCCCGTTGGTTCGTTTTGCAAGTCATTATATTCGTCGAGAAGCTCGTCAATGGAAGACTGGTAGGACGAAGAATACTCATCGACATTTTTTACGAGTATCATCATTACATATTGTATCAACTTATTTTTCATGATCATATTTTGGAAAGCAGGAAGACTAAAACAACGGAAGGAAAGTGATGAGTTTCAATCAGACTTGTGAAAAAGTCCATGGATTTCAGTTCAAAATTTTCATCCTTTAATTTGACAATTTTATATTTAAACTTTACTTCTGGGTCGGCTTCGTTGTGCCAATCCATTCCATAATCAAATCAAAAGGTAGATTATTTCAGACAAGGAATGATGCTTAATGCAATATGTTTTCTCCTTCTCTTGTACGAAAATAACATTTCACACGATTGACATACTGAGAGACAGCTATGGTACTTTGATCTGCTAATTTAGACATGATTGGTCTGGCAAATCATGTACACTCATCCCTAAGTGCAACTTTCGAATTGCCTCCTCAAAGATGTAGGATCGTGTAGACCCAGGATCCAACAAAGCACGTACTCGTGTTCGCACAATTTCAATGTCTACAATCCTCAACTCACCTTTACTCTTTGTTTTCTAAGCCGATAAACTTTGCAAGGCAATCAACTCACAACCAAGTTAATGAAGGGAACTGCCCAATGAGACAGAACACTAAACTTTTTCAGGGTGGTTTGGGTAATGGGCCGAAGAGAAGTCATCCTCTGCCATGCGAGTTGGGGGGTTGAAAGGGATTTATGACGACTAACCTCTATTCAAACCCTCCAACTCGGTAGAAGCAAAGTTACTCTTACCTGCATGCCTAACCAACTTAGCTAGACCTCTTGCTTATACTCCTAAATTATCTAGGGTCGATCAACTCAACGATGATTTTTTTATTATTATTTTTTTTCGATTTATGCATGTCATCCTTGCTCAAGGGCCAGAAGAAAAAATGTTTGTATCATTTCGAGGGAAACTTGCTTTTGATTTGATGGAAAAAAAAAAAAGATAAATAACATGCACGTGTCGATGATATTTTAAGCTCGTGGCCTTTTTCTTTTTTAAAGAAAAAGAAACCACGACACTTTACATGACTTAAAAGAAAAAAGTGTCACACTAGGTCGTCGGACTGTTTGACATGTGTGAGAGAGAGAGAGACAAAAAGAGGGGGAGAGAGAGAGAGAGAGAGAGACAGAGAGAGAGAGAGAGAGAGAAGAGAAAGTGCTCGTGTGCGGGGTGTGGAAGGGCACTACAGATCGCGCTTTACTACCGGGTGGTGGATATGTTGAGCTAGGTTTGAATTGAAAGAGAGAGATTACCCAATTAATTAGGCATAGGAGGTGAAACGACATCTCGTTACAACACAACCTTTAAGTAATGTCAGTGATGTTCATCAATAAAGGTGCATCGCAGAGGATCCATAGTACCCGCAATGTAACTTAATTTAATGAATTATTTTATTATTTAATAAATTATTTCATTGTTTAATGAATTATTTTTATTTAATTAATTGAATTGGGGAAGGGATTTAAGAAAGTGTCTGATAATAAGAGTTCTTGGATTTATTGTGTGGCCTCAAGGAGAGTTTCTCTCATGGCAATATGAGAGTTCAATCACTTCGCTCTATGTTGGAAACGCCTTAAAGTTGGAAGTTTCAAATTTATTGATCAATCTGCAGGCTCGCCATAGTTTTATTGAAAAGGAGTCTCAAAGACAACAAGAGAAGCAACTTTTGTCGCCTCTTAGTGTTGCGCAAATGGCATGGCAAGCGTCATAGCGTAAGGTTTATATAGTTTAGATGGTTGCACTTTGTGACTAAAAAAAGAACTCGAAGGCAAAAACAAGAAGAATTGTGGGAAAATCAATCTTCGCTTCGTGATTGGTTTCAAAATTCTCATAGTAGTCTCCCTGGACCCTCGATCAACCACAATAAAGGGAAGTAAAATATATGGGTTTCAAATTCTTGTTTGCAGATGTGACCATGAAATCGAACGTTTGAAGACCATTAAGGTTGACTCTCGAATTCACTTTATGTCATTTTATGATGGACAAATAGGGTCATGCATTTTAGAAATAACAAAAGCAAAAAAATACAAAAATGAAATCGGAACGAAGATGTATGAAAAGTTGTTGTTGGAAAGGAAAATCACTCAAACAATTGACGTTTAGTTTCAAAAAGGCGTCTGCTAGATGTATCACCCTTTTTCATAGAGGTTCCCACGACTGCAATTCATGGATTTATATCTTTCATGAGACAGTTGAATACACTGACTCGAAATTCTTTATAGCTAGCGGTCCTTAGGTCACGAATATCGGTGCATGTCAAAGCAGAAGTCTTAGAAGTCTTGTAAGTGTCCTGCTTAATCTCATTCGTCGAGAGTACAACACACGAAGAAGTATCCTTAACTCTCAAGTATACGACATGCTTGGTTCTACGGCCCAAGCCCGGGCCGTCGATTTATGTTCCTTCCCCTCCGCCGGTAGGTGCGAAGTATGGTACGTACAATAAAAAGGTTAGAGCAATAAATTCTTTGTGCATTCCATCCGACATAAGCATCTGGAGAATCCGGAATGCGGTGTGGCATGCCTGCAAGACCTAAGAAATGCAGAGGAAAAAAATCAAATTCACACCAGAGAAGGCAATCCAAAAATGAGTTTGACCTAAGGTTTGTGGATATTGAAGTTTATGTATTTTATTATCCAACAATAGAGTCCTGCAAAAGAGCAAAAATGGGTCCCACGAAAACTACATAATGAAAGTATGCTACTACATAATGTGTCATGTAGAACAATGTCAAGACCAGTTGTAGCTAATATAATTTCAGCAAGTCCACCAATGGTACTTGCCAAAGCTCCCAGAGCACCAGAAATAGGCCATGGACTTGGATTAACTATATGATAAGGACGCTTTTGGAAATTCGTACTCATCGCTTCGCTCCTTTGTTTTTTAGTTTAATTTATTAGACATCCAAGAAACATAATCATTGAAAGAGACCACTTCCATTACTGTAGGCATAAAGGCATGATTGAGTTATCACAATGTTCACTACATTGACCATAGTAAATTCTTGCTCTACATCCTAGATTTCCTAGCTTTATTATTCGGAAGCGTGTTTATGGCTCTCGCGATCCGCTACAAGTATGAGGATCGTGCAACGTGCCTCTAGCTCCCCTGGCCTAGAGCCAGGACTATCTGGCTATTTTACCTGTTCGGCATGTGGGACCAGGCCGTGCCCTGACCCCACAGGCTGTGTGCTCATTCAGTCGAGTCCGATCTTGCCCGGTACCACTGTCAGTACCAGTCCAGTCCAGTCAATCCGTTTAGGGTAATACCCCAATTGCAGCCTGTTTTCAGTCTCATTCTTCACTTGCATAATTTGGAATATGTGCGTGTCGAGTCTGCGTTGGAGCTGCATTGTCCCTTCAAGCTCCATCTCCATCTCCCACATCCTCATTACTTCGTCTTGATCTTAACGGATCGAGATCCCGGCGGGTCCGTCACACGTTATAATCTACGGATTCTCAAGTTTTCAGATTTTTTTGCAAATTCTTATGAGCAAAACAAATTGCCAAAGTTGCTTCTTGCAAATTGTGAGACTGTCCTTCCAAGTGTCACTACACATGGGGCTTATGCGTGAGGTCGGTCCTTTGAAACACCTACCTGCCGGTAGGCCTCCTTAAGGCTGTCGATACTCCACTAGCGCTCAAAGGATCGTTCATACCAAAATTTGGACCACTATATGCCCTCTTTTGTAGCGGTCGTCCGCTGCGAAAGTTCGGCCTCTTTGACACAAACATCGGACCCCACCACACCGCACTATACAGCAGCCTGGCCCAATCAGCCAGAACAATGGGGCAGGGGGAGAGAGAGAGAGAGAGAGAGAGAGAGAGAGAGAGAGAGAGAGTTGACAATAATGGTTGCGGTGCCAACCTAAAAAGAGGGTGGAAAGGTGGTGCTGGCAGTTTGGCAAAGCTTGGCGCGCACAGCGTTTTAAGGCTCGACATCAATAGCTGGGCGATTGTCGTAGTGATTTTTTTCGCTATCGGAACTAGGTTACCAGCCCGGACGTCCGGGACCCTTTTCGGTTCCGGGTTGTCCAATCGGACAACTCCCCCGGCCGTCCGAGCTGGGCCTGGTGTCCGGGCTAGTTAAAAAATTGGTGTAGGGTTTTTTAGGAGTTTTGGGCCTGCGGGGTTGGACCATTTTTGTGAGGCCGGTAGGGCCTCTGAAAATGAGAACGAAAATGGCCCGCTCTGGGCCGTCAGATCTAAGAGATCTACGGCCCAGATCGGGCCAAATTCGAATTCGAATTGCGCATTGTACCGCCGCACACAACTTTTGGACGTTGCCGAAATCGCGCGCAAACGGCCACCACCCGAGGCGTCCTCCAACCCCCGTGCAGGTGCATACCCTCCTCCTCCATGTCTCTCTCATCGCTCTCCTCCTCCTCCTCCTTTCCGTCCACTTCATCTGCCTCCCGCTTCTCCTCCTTCTCCTCATCTTCTTCCTCCTCCTAGTCCTCCACCTCCTTCTCGTCATCGTGACGGTCGTCCATCGCTGCTGTCGTCCTCCTCCTTCTCGTCATCCTCCTCTTCATGTTCCTCATCGCCGTCCTCCTCCTCCTCCTCCTCCCTTTTTTTTTTCTTTTTTTCTTTTTTAATCAATCAATCAATCCGGTCCAAGATCCAATCCAATCTATTGATTGGATCGGATTAAATGATTGGTTGGTTGGTTGGTTGATTGATTGATTGATTAAAAAAGAGGGCGGGTGGAATGGTGGCAGTTGGACTTGCACTGTTCCTCCTGCCCTCTTTTTTTTTTTTTTTTTTTCTAATCAATGACTCCGACTTGCACCGCTCCTCCTCTTCATTCTTCTCTTCTTCGTTGTCATTCTCCTCCATCTACTTCTCCTCCGTGTGTGTGTGCATCTGTGTGTGAATACACTTTGTGTGTGTTAAACTTTACATAAGACATGCGATGATACGTTAGACCAGTACCATGCGTTTCTCCGACGGGGGACCGGGGGACCGTCGACACACCTTGTATCCGTAGTTCGTGCAGGTATGGTCTGCTCCAGTGTGCGGTTGGAAGGGCATCTACTTCGGTGGGGATATTTACACGTTCTTCTTAGAGAAACCCACGTAGGCGAGAGGACGAGGTACCAACTGAACCCTGATAGGGAGAGAGAGAGGGTCTTTTCTTCAGGAATCCGAGATTAGTTCAAAAAAGAAAGGCCACAAAGGGCATGCGTGGTAATCAGACGGGGGCCGAATCTCATAGCCGGTGACAGTACACACGAGCAAAAAATCACTCAATCTTCAAAACATGTTTATAACAAGGGGGGTTTCGAAAGTCTCGGTCAGATCGTTTTTTCAATCGTAGAGGTCGGGTGGGATTTCGAGGATCTGATTCATCAGGAAGCCGAAAAATATTTAGAAAATTAAAAAATTAAAAAGGTGATAAAAAATTCACACATTCATAAGCATTGTGGATTCTACAACGCCTATGAACAGTACGTCGTGTATTGGCAGAAAAAATTGACAGTGACGGCACATCGAGGCTTGGAAGTAATCAGTGGTACTGATGGGGGTAGCGACGATTCTCCTAGTAGTGAACAGGCCGGATTACCCGGACCATCAGAGTTCATGCTATTAGAAGGGAGGTCGTTGCATCAGACTCAAGGTTTTAGTTATTGGGTGAAGGAGGGATAAACAGGTTGGGTGCTGAGGGGGATTCCATACATGAACTGCAAAGGTTAGAAACGGTTAGCATTCAATCCGGAGAGTATCAACATCGCATGACGTTCTCAAGAAGAGTACTAAACATTTCTAACAATTGCCATATTATACAAAGTTTTCCCAATCGTAGGCACAAGAAAGCAGAAAAGGAGACATTATCACGACCAATTATCATTCATTAAAAAAAAAACAGAAAGACGAAAAAAAGGGGGAAACAAAGAGAGAAAAAAAGAGAGAAAAAAAAAGAAAGAAAAAAACAAAAAAAGAAGAAAAGAAAAAAAAGAAAAAAAAAGAAAAAAAAGAAAAAAAGAAAAAAAGGAAATAAAAGAAAAGAAAGGCACACCGAGTCTTTTCGAGAGGAATCTTTTGAAAAAAGTATATATTGGCCCTTCAAAGGATCGAACCACATTATAGCTTTGATCGTGAGAGGGCCAGAATAAGAGACCAAAAAGAAGATAGAGACGAGTGATGAAAGGGGAGCAACAGGAGGGGGGGTACAGAAAAGGGAGAGCAAGGGCGGAGGGAGGGGCAAGGTAAGGAAAGAGAAAGACAAGGAAAGGAAACCTGCACCGTGCTATTCCGTGCCCCTATTTCTGCGCTCGTGCACAAAGGGCAGCACAGCAGATCCACAGGTGGGGTGGCACATCCCTGAGGCCTTTCTCCCGCCTGCCACTGGCGGCGTCATCAGAGGGGAGGCCTTCCTTTGTCGTCGGAAGGCTGAGAACAAGCCGAGGGTAGTTTGGGGGAAGGAGGGGAAGGGGAGGGCGAAGAGGCTGGAGCCTTGCAATGAGGCGACGCCGGTGATCGAGCATGTGAGGAGGGACAAGGTGAGCAAGAACCGTGAGGAGATGTCTGGCTGCTCAGATCAGATGGCTGGACCGGCTGTGAGGGGAGGGTGGGGGGAAGGGGGGCGGGAGTCTGCGCTTGCATGCCTGCGTATGGAAGAGAGGCTAAAAAGAAGAGAAACGCAAGCAGGGAGAGCAGCGATAGAAAAGCCAAGAAGGCGCAAGTCAATAGCTCCAAGGACGTCCTATGAACATCTTGCGCCATCTTGGGAAAGCGCTTTTGAGGAGTTCGGTAATCAGCAAGCTAAAGAGGGGGAAGAAGGCCGGGGTTAGGCTATGGCAGTAGATCGCGGAGGAGTAGTGCAGCTACGAGGAACGCCAGGGTGCAAAAAGCGCTAAGTGTGGTGAAGAAGAAGGCAGAAGCGTAGATGAGAAAGGTAAAGCGTTGTGAGGGAGAGAGCATCACGCATTCCGTTTGGCAGGCCCAGCAGAGCAGCGCGCCGATGAGAACATTCGGTACGAGTGCAAGGCATAGTGTAAGCGTGCACAGGAGCGTGAGCAGCAACAGCGGGTCCAGGCCATTAGGCATTATGGCTGAGCAGCGATGATACCCCTTCTTCCGACTCGACGAAATCCTCCTCAAGGTCCGGATCGAAGTGAAAGTCCATCCCGCTGCTCAGAAAACAGCACGCCACTTGACACGAGGCCAGGAAAATGCCGAATACCAATAGAACCTTGAAAACGCCGCGATTCCTTCGAAAGTACTCATATCGCGGAGCTTGTTAATTCGAAGGCACACGCCGCGCTTTTGGCGGTCCTAGTCTCATGACGAGAAAAGAGTGGGTTACACGACAAGTCGAAAGTTGGCGAACCGGGCTCATTAGGCAGACCAGATACTTTTTCGAAAAAAGGGGGGGGGGGGGGGGTACCCCTTGGTGAAACGCAGCCCTGAAAAAAGGAAAAAAACGAGGGGGATTTCGAAAAGACGGCAAACAGAAAAAAAAGGGGGAAGACGAAATAAAGCAAAAAAAGGTAAAAAAAGAAGAAGAAGAAAGGGGGGTTGAAGGGGGAAAAAATGAAAAAAAGGAAAAAATGAAAAAAAGGAAGGGGGAAGGGAGATCAAGCAAGGAGGTATCATGGGTTGTTTATTTTGGGAGGGCTTGCAGACATCATATGGCAGATGCCGCTGTTGGTCTGGCAAGCCCTTATTTTACCCTCTCCTCCTTTTTTGATTTGGCCAGCGCACAATGGTCCATGCGGGCTTTGGTACTGGAGCCGCAAAGATCCCTTTCATTCCTTGTGGGCGAGTTAAACCACCAGCACCTCCCCGTTGTTTTTTCGAAGTCGCGGCCGTCAACGCGCCGCGACTTTCGGGGGTCGGGCAAGCCAACGCCCGGGCGCTTCAAAAAAAAAAAACGAAAACAAACAAACAAACAAAACAAAACGAACTTGAGAATCTGGCGCGCGCCCAAGAGATCCACAGACAGAGAGAGAGAGAGAGAGAGTCTCGGCGGCCTGTGCGTGGTGCTCCGCGCAGCCCGCCCGAGACTGTCGGTGTCACGACTGTGGAAGCATACGACAAGACATCACGGCGCCGATGGCGGTGTATCTTTCCATGTTCTAGTCGAAGATTCACTCTCGTTTTGCACATTTCGACAGAGTGCAGCCCGGCTCTCTCTCTCTCTCTCTCTCTCTCTCTCTCTCTCTCTCTC
>BFEA01000002.1:5121383-5134140 GCA_003427395.1 Chara braunii
TTTTTTTTTTTTTTTTTTTTTTTTTTTTTTTTTTTTTTTTTTGGCAGACGCATTTTTAGTTCTACCGTGTTCCCCCGAATAGACTTTTAGGTCATTATGCCTTCTTTTTTTTTTTTTTTTTTTTTTTTATGCCTGTATTTTCGACAACTCTAGATACAGCGATAATGACCGTGCGTTCTATTTGGAGGAAGACGTTAATGTGATTGACTATGCCCTACCTTATACGCAGTATTAATCCTACCTTGAGAGCAAGTCGTTAAGGGGGCCATCAAAGAGCAGGTGTTAAGGGGCATCAAGGCTTATTGCCTTTCAGGCTGAACGTAGTGTGCTGCTCGCTACATGTGTTCAACCCCCACTGCATGGACGAGAAGGGTATTTGTGTGACCGGCTTTAGCTTGTGTGTCTGTTTTTGAAGGTCGTATCTGAATATTTGCTACCACCACCAAGAGCTGCCCGGGAACCCGCTCGCCTGTCGTCTTCCCCTTAATAGAATGTACGGTCAATCTTTTCGTATGTGGACCACCTTTCAGTCTTTTGAGTACAGCTATAATGACCGGGCGTTTTATTCGGGTGAAGACGGTAGTAGGCTCATCCCCGGGCGTTCTATTCGGCTGGACCACCTTTCAGTTTTGAGTACAGCTATAATGAACGGGCGTTCTATTCGGGTGAAGACGGTAGTAGGCTCAGTCTGGAGGCAGCTATACAGCTAAATGACCGGGCGTTCTATTTGGGTGAAGACGGTAGTAGGCTCAGTCTGGAGGCAGCTATACAGCTACATGACCGGGCGTTCTATTCGGGTGACGGCGATAGTAGGCTCATCCTCAAAGATACAGCCTATACTCACCGGGCGTTCTATTCGGGTGAAGGCGCTCATCCTCGAGGCAGATATATAGCTAGTCGGGTGAAGACGATAATAGGCTCATCCTCGAGGCAGCTACACAGCTAAATGACCGGGCGTTCTATTCGGGTGAAGACGATAATAGGCTCATCCCTCAAAGATACAGCCTATACTCACCGGGCGTTCTATTCGGGTGAAGGTGATAGTAGACTCATCGCATCGTCGAGGTTGGGCAGCAGGGAAGGGGTCTCAACAAGGAAATCACAGGAGAAGGAGAAATTCTATTGCAATCAGCTACATACTGACAGATTTAAAAAAAAAAAAAAAAAAAAAAAAAAATTATACTGACAGGTTGACGCTGAAGGGGTCAGCTGAGTGGGTGATGAGCTTTTTTATCCCGGAGGGGCGGGGGGGAGAAGGTCGCACATTCTCGGAATTAAACCACCAGTACCTCGCCCAGCTATTAAAAAAGTCGCGGCCAAGGAAGTGCACAGGTACTGGCATGCGATAAAGAAGGAAAGCACTGTGTGCACTTAGTAGGGGAAAAGAAGAGAGATGGGAAAAGAAGAGGGGGGGAAAAGAAGGGAAGGGGGGGGGAAAGAAGGGGGCGGGCGCAGTGAACAGGTACAGGCATGCGATGAGCTAATCATGTTTCTGTCTAGGTATCGATCCATCGTGACATGTTGGATCTGAAGGGTTGGCGGTTACAAAAAATAAAGGGCGGATGGGAAGCCTTCTGGTCTTTTCTCTTGCTGTGGTCCTGCGCTGTCGATAACGCGAAACTCATCTCGACAGGGATGCTATGCAATGCCGTACAATGCACTGTATGCCATATGACATTAACTCCCCTCAAGAAAAAGGAGAAGAAGGAAAGCAAAAGAAGGAAAAGGAGAAGAAGGAAAGCAAAAGAAGGAGAAGAAGGAAAGCAAGAGAAGGAGAAGGAAAGCAAACGAAGGAGAAGGAGAAGAAGGGAGACGAAGGAAAGAAAAAGAAGGAGAAAAAAGAAAAAGAAGGAGAAGAAGGAAAGTAAAAGGAGGAGAAGGAAAGAAAAAGAGGGAAGGACAGAAGAAGGAAAACAGAAGAAAAAAGGAGAAAAGGTAGGGGGAGAAAAAGAATGAAGAAGGAGAGTAGAAGAAGTGGATGTAGAGGAGGTTCATTCCAACTTCCCTCGAGAAAATGCCAGAAGAAGAATAGGAGAAGAGGAGGATAAGAAATTCATAAGACTGACAGAATGGCATCTTCCTCCTCTTGCCAGAAGAAGTGGATGTAGAGGACGAGGAGGATCATATCCCACCTTCCCTTCAGAAAATGCCATACAACCCAGCTCAAGAAGAAGTGGATGTATATAGTCTATAGACCAGGATAGAAGAAAAGGAGAAAAAGGAGGACAAGAAATACGTAAGACTGGGCCCTGGTTCCCAGCATGTGCTGCTCCCCATCACAAGAAAAAAAAAAAAAAAAAAGAAGGACAGACGAACAAACAAAAGAACAGAAGACTGAAAGAATGTGTGTAATCCGAATACAAGCCTGGAACACACAACCAACGGCTTGGCAGGCAAACAGATAACCATAAGGCTAAGTGGACAGGGGTGAAAATGAAGCCCCAAGATGAGCACTTCAACCAACCCGAGCACCAGATCCTGCGTCACGGGGTACCCAACCACACTCACCCCTACACAGCCACACTGCCCATAGTACAATCTCAACGGCGGTTACTGGCCATCATTCTCCACCCAACTTCTTAGCTATGGATGTAGTTTTCCTTACAGCCGAATACATGACCGAAACCAAGTCATCTTCCTCTCTTGCCATCATCATATCCCCCCTTACCCCGCCATGGGGGGTCTTCCTCCTCATCCCATTTTTTTTCTTTTTAATTATTATTATATTATTAGTATCGTTAAGCTTCTCTAACCAGGAACTCTGTCAACTCTCCCTCGAGGTAAAACAGACCAGCAGGGCAGCCCGGGCACTCTCCGCCTCTCCACTACCTCTGCCCGGTCTTTCAGTCTCCACCACTGGTGCACCACCGTCTTCCCACAGTAGAACGTCATGTCCGGTCCTTAAAATGGCGACTGAAAGTTGCCCACAAGACAGCTGATTTATTCGGTGTGGTGGATGGTGTGAAAAAGCGAAGGTCTTTCAAAAAAAAAAAAAAAAAAAAAAAAAAAAAAAGTGAAGCCTGTGAAGGTGCAGCCTTGCAAGCCTTGGAAGGAGAAAGCAGCAGATCAGTTAATGGCGTAATTGTTCGAGTAGGCGATGCCTCACCTGGTCACTCGGTTTGTGTACATTTCCGTGCTTTCTTTTTTCTTTTTGTTTTTTTTTTTGCTTTGGGAAGTAAGCTATGCTCTTCTTATCTTCATCCTCTCGCCATCTATCTCATCTTCTTGCCACTACTCATCCCTCTCATGCTCTCGCTTGTCTCTATGTAGTATACCAGGGGGGAACACCAACCAACCCGGATCTCTTCCCTAGCCCAAGGGGTAGGTTGGCACCACAGCAGTGGTGCAAGAGCAAGGCTGTACCAATCCGGGCAGTCCCTCATCACGGTGATGAGGGGTGGGTAGGTATTGCCGATGGGGCAATAAATGGGCGCTCCTTCCGTAGCGCCGAGCAATTGCCAGTCACTGCACCTCTCCCTACACCCCCCCCGCCCCCCCGGCCCAACCCCACTTATCGTGCTTTTTGTTTTGGAATCCGGAACCTTAGGCACCGCTTTAGGTCCCGGCCAGTTGGGATCTTACGAGAGTGGGTTGTCTGGTTTATTGTAGGCTGGTAATAAGTAGGCCCCTAGTAGCATGTCTGCATTTTTTAATTATTATTGTTTTATTATTATTATTTTTTAATCTCAACTTCATATAGTGCAGACACCCACTTTTTCATGTCGTCATTATTTTTTATTTTTTATTATTATTTTTTGTAATCAAACAACACCCCCTGCAGTATTAGTGCTGCTGCTAAAAGCAGGCACCACTAGCACCCGGGGAAAGACTCCATCTATTGGTGGGGCGCATCACCTGCTGGGAACGGGTCCGGCGTCCCTTACACACAGCAAAGCGGTGAAATATCAGGAGGTACCACTGAGTGAGACACCTGCCAGCATTCATTACTCTGTCCTCCAGAGGATTGACTGCGCAGGTTGCTAGTGAGAGAGTCATTTTCCATCCCAACCCCCATAATCATTCCTTCTGCTCCATTCCGTAGCGGCTGAGAAAGACTGAGAAAGACAACTGCTAGCAGAGATTGCTTTGACTGTGCAGGTTGTTGGGAGAAGGGAAAGCCTTTGCCACCTTGCTCCCCGTCGACGTCGGCTTATGCTGTTCCGTACCAATGCATGTCCACCATTGTCAGCTGATGTGTTTTCTGTTTTCCATCATGAGTCGATTATAGGTAGGCAATAAGGCATAGTCTTCTCCTATGGGTATTCCAAACTGGCTAAGGCTGCCAGGATAACTCCAGGGGCCGAGTCCCACGAGCAGCGTTGAGTTTCCTCAACGCCTGAATCTGGACGTGTTTGTGGAGATGTGCAGTTGAGGAAATTCAACGCCATTTCTGCACATCTCCACAAACTCATCCACATTCAGGCGTTGAGGTAACTCTAGGCTGCTCTAGTTGAGGTCCATGGCCTTGTTTCAAATACCTCATCATGAATTGATTGGTTTAAAAAGAAGAAAGTGGCAGATCACTTTGAAAAGGCGCAGTTGCAGCCTCGCAAGCATTGGATGGTAGCTTCACCAACTTAGTGTTTTTTTTTTTTTTTTTTTTTTTTTTTTTAAAACAACCCGATCGGATGCTAGGTGTGCTGATAAGAGCATTCACCAACTTAGGCTTGTATAAACTGCTGGTTTAAAACCACCATTACCTTTCCCATATGTCAGCTGCAGGCACTGTGCGCCGGCCCGGAAATCAACACTGGCCGCCAACACTGGCCGCCGATTTGATCTATAATTGGCACCCGCCCCCTTCCATTTCAGGCCAGCGCGTTATACTACCCAACAACGCGCTTCTGAAAAGAATAGCTGGGAAAGGTACTGATGGTTTAAACTATCAACCACCAGTTCATATACGACCGCAGCTTTTGCGGGGTGCCATTTCTCTGGACATCAACCCAGGCAGGCAAAACAGGCCTCGCATGCGACCTGTTTTGCCTCGATGCATATCCGACGAAAGGCTCCCCGCTACTTTCCCCGGTACTTCCGGAGAGTCGCAGCCGTATATACATTAAATTACTCGGAAACAAAGTAGCTGGGAAAGGTACTGGTACTGGTGGTTTAAGGAATGAAAGGTACTGGTACATTAAATTCTCGATTAATGCATGCCATCCTTTGCACAGGGGCCATGCTCATCTTCTCTGGATGGCTGACAGGCTCATCTTCTGTGGGATTCCAGTTTTTCTAGCATGTCCCGGACTCCCGGAGGTTGAGCTTTTCAAAGAACGAACAACTTCCGTACATCCACTTCTCCTGTCTCAGGCTGCTGTTGCGGAGTTGCTGGGCTTTTCTACCTTCATTGTCTTCCCTTCGCTCAACCGTACTGTGTTTGCATCCAAGGCGGTCTCCAAGGAGATGGGATGAAGGAGAAGTGTTTGGGATGAAGGTCATGGTACGTGATGGTGGAAATCCACCTGATGGGTCTACTGCAGAGTGGCAGTCAGAAAAAAAGTGTCTGGGGTGGCAAAGCCTGTTTGAAACTTCAAATTTATTTGAGTGACCTGCAAATTGACCCTGATTATATATATATCGTCACAAACAGAACTGCCCGGTAAACCGTAGGCAGAGAGAGAGAAGAGGACAACAAACGAGGGGCTGTGACAAACTGTTTCGTGGGAGTTTATATATATCGTCAAACAGAGCTGCCTACGGTAAACCGTAGGCAGAGAGGGAGAAGAGGACAACAAACGAGGGGCTGTGACAAACTGTTTCGTCGGAGTTTCACCGACTCATCAGGAGGCTGAACCCTCAACAGTCTGTAGAATCCCCTCACTGATTACACTGTAAGTGATAATCCACCTTGACCAAAATCAAAGTAGACTATCACATATGAGGACCGAACGCCTGGGCTAAGGTCTCTCCTCTGTGGGGCGGGGAAAAAGCTGGATCGTTGGTGGTTTTCGTTATTCTTTCTCCCTGTTTTTTGAGGCTTATCGGACTGTTTCTTGCGTATTCTTTTTTTTTTTTTTTTTTTAACACACCCCTGGTGATGCTAGAGGTTAGTTCAGTTCTCATGAAATTTTCATCGCATGATCCCCACTAATAGTTGGAGTTTGTCGGTTGGGAAAAAAAAAAACAAAACAAAAAAAACTGATTATATAAAAAAAGAGGGGGTGGCGGCCTTGAGATATGAATTTATTTGAGTCACGGGCTATGGGCACATTGTACCCTGATTTAAGAAAAAGGGGCGGCCGCCTTGAGATATCACCAGTGAATTGACCGCCCGCAGCTAAGTCACAACTCTTTCATTCTGTCCTGTCCATCTGATTGCATCTGGATTCGATATTGGGTCCGTATTTAGCTCAGTTGGTACACACACACACACACACATGTACTGTAGCCTTGTTTAAACCACCAGTACTTGGCCCAGCTATCAGCCACGGTTTCGGGGTATCGGACCACAAAGGCTGGAGGCACCAGCCACAAAAAAAAAAAAAAAAAAAAAAAAAAGAGAGACGATGTGCAGGCGAGAAAGGAAAGGAAGAAGACAGCAGCCCGGCAAGACTGCCTCAGCATGAGTACGGCACAAGAGATACACCCATACAGCACACACCGCAACGCATGCTCACAAAGACAACGAAAGCGAACATATCCAGAGGCACATGAAAAGAAACACCAATGATCCCAGTGCTCAAAAAACATTCGCATAGTTCATCAGCGCAGTCGATCCCCGACGCGTTTCGTCCGTCCCGCACACGGACTCATCAGGGGGAGATAGCAAAACACCCACTGCTGATACAATCACCCAAGGCATGGAGGCCATACCACAGCCTTGCCTCCAATATATAGCTAACCGATCTCCAGTCACAAGCAGCGTTCGTAGAAAGGCAGCAAAACTCAAAGATACCGAAACCAAGCACAACCTCCATCATCGCCACACCGCAAGCACGATCCATCTTACGAGACCCAACAACCGTCACCTCAGGGAAACAGGAGCGCTCCATCAGGGTGATCAGAGGGATGCATCTAACTGACTCATCCAAATCTCGCCCAGTGGACAGATTGAAACCATAAATCGCGACAGACGCCAAGCTGCTAAGTACGCTCAGCATCATCATGCTCCCAGCACGCGAGCACGCGATTCAAGCTCAGGAGCTGCTAGAGCACCCATCCGCCTGCTGCCATCGCTGTCCCTTCCTGCGCCGTCGCCAGCGCATAGCATAACTGCCAGCACCCGTCATCGGACGTGCTGTGAGGCCAAGTGAAGGAGCGTCTACCGCTTATGAACATTACACTCCCTCCGTCCCATCGTAACCGAAGGAAACTCGAAAAACATTTGAGCGGGCTTTTCCTTACGCAGTCATCAGAGAACACGTCCCCTAAAGTCTGAAAGCCTGACCCCATACAAGTAGAAAAACAAACAACAAAAAAAACAAAAACCCTTTACCGTAATCAGGCGGGAAAAACCTGCCTGCTCCTTGGACTCGTACTAAGACAAAACCCTAGCCAGATACCGAAGAAAAGGCGACGAGTCCGAAAGCCAATTGCTGACGTGCACATACGTGCCGGCCAAACGGTCATATGAGCAAGGGTACGCAAAAAAACAGAGGGCAGTACTGGCGAGCCCAGAAAAACAAAGCAAAACAAAACACCCGGGCCTGTTCGGCGACCGGCAAAGCACCCCATCGCGGTCGTATAGGAACTGTTTTGTTCCTGCTTGGCAAAGGGCCAAGCCCCACATCATAGGTAGGCGGTTGGGCGAAATTTGGCGCGCAGGATGTTTCACAGCTCGGCATCGATAGCTGGGCCAAGAAGCACTGGTGGCCCAGCTATCGACGCCGAGCCTCGAAACGTCCTGCCAGTGCGCGCCAAGTAAGGATTGACTGCCAGGTTGCCACTCCCTTTCCCATCCCTCTCATAAGTCTGTCCTATTCAACTGGAGAGCTAAGAATGAGGCTGAGGGTTGGTCTGCTGACTCTCATGTCCATATGGCATCTAGGGCTTCTACCTTCTTCCCCCGAATACAACGCAGGATCATTCAAGCTGTATTTGGACTGAAAGAGCCCCCAAATACAGCTATAATAAACCATGTGTTGTATTCGGAAGAAAAAGGTAGCTGACAACTGCCTTCTCTTTCCTCCTTGCGCAGGGGCCACTCGCTAATCTTCCTCTTTCTCTGTATCGTTCCAATTTTAACGGATGTCCGAAGGACTCTGCCTTCTCTTTCCTAATTATGCCAGTCCTTGGAATGAACAGAACCTGGTACAGCCAAAATAGTCCACGATTTCAGAAACCACCTTCATGCTTTCATGAATCATGAAGCTGTTTTTTTTTTGTTGTTTTGCTCTGTTCTATTGGTGGAGAGCTGCCACTGCTGGAAATTGGGTCCAGCGCTAGGCTACCAGCCGGGCCGCCCGGGTGAAGCTGTTTTCCGGGCGCCCCTCGTGCACGGACCAGGGAAGGTCCCAGCAAAAGAAAAGGAAAGAAAAAGAATGACGAAAAAAAAAACTATGTTATGTTATGCAGAAAAATAAAACTGTTCTATCGGTGGAGAGCTGCCAGTGCTGGAAATTGGGTCCAGCGCAAGGCTACCAGCCGGGGGGCACCTGGGTGACCTTGTTTTCCTGGGCGCCCCGGCAGTGCAAGGACCAGGGCGGGTCCCAGCAAAAAAAAAAAAAAAAAAAAAAAAAAAAAAAAAAAAACGAAAACAAACTATGTTATGCAGAAAAATGAAGTGAACCTCGTGATTATGTGCTGTTTGGTAATGAATGGATGCAGTGTTTTAAGAAAAAAAAATAGTAATCATATTATAATAATAAACTTAAATAAAGTGAACAACTTTGCCTAAGGGGCCTTGACCCACTAGCCAAGTAATACCACAACTCCGGATTTCGATAACGTGTGGCCTCGAGTGACGCAATACGGCCGTCGACAACATCCGATCTCGACGGCCTGGTAGTTTCCGAGCGGGGATTGTAAAGATGCCCACCTCCTGTCCAATGAGATGCGTCGAAAAAAAAATTTGGACATTATAGCTGGCTGTTTTGCGTGGGCGGGAAGTCTCTATTTCATGGATTTGAAAGGGGGGGGGGGGGGGGGATTTGGGGCCCTCGTTTTTTTTTTTTTGGCTCTGAGAAATCCAACTTGAAATGTGAAATTCAGATATCGTGGTGGATCTGACAGGAACACTTCCTCTTCTGTCGGGTGGGCTGTCCGAGGCATCATGAGATACACGGTGATGAATGTATCCCCGTATCCGTTACTTGTTCATCCTCATGGCTGTGTTCGTGGACACATTTGATTGCCACGGTACATCACTATGCAGACTGACATGAAGGAGATCGTACCAACCAATGAATTGGGGTGCAACGGATGTAGGAGGCACCAAAGCACTCATGACTGACACACATGTGCTCGCAGCACCCCGTGAATACAGGCGACAAAAAGAAAACAAAAAGAGAAAAACTAATATTCGGTGCCCTTTTTAAATGGAAGAAATCATTTAAACAATTGCAGAAAATACCGAAAATGGTGTCACACCTCGTGATTTACTTCGCTAGTGGGTCAAGGCCCCAGGGACACATCCAAAGACACATCCAAATTCCTTACCAAATTTAAAATAAAAAAATGAAATGAAAAAATTATATATATATATCGTCATATATATCGTCATTCCTGATGAGTCGGTGAAACTCCGACGAAACAGTTTGTCACAGCCCCTCGTTTGTTGTCCTCTTCTCCCTCTCTGCCTACAGTTTACCGTAGGCAGCTCTGTTTGACGATATATATATCGTCATATATATATATATATCGTCTATATATATATTTGCCCAGCCGGGCAATTGGTCCCAGGCCAGTCTGGTAGCCTTTTTTTTTTTTTTTTTTTTTTTGCGCAAAAGTCTTATGTTCTCCTTATTACAACAGAAATCTGTAAATTGCCTCCAGCCCCCCCCCTTGCAACGAATCACACATTCAACAGCAGCATCACCCTGCAATCAATTTCGTTCTGACTTCTAACCACTTCATTATTTCAGCCCTTCAGTCTAACCACCTTCACGATATGAAAGAACTGATCCATGGTTCCGGCACCTACTTCGTTCCAACCGGCTGCTAACTTCCAATTCGTGGTCCATAATTTCAGGAACCCTGTCCTTCTTCTTCTTCTTCTTCTTCTTCTTCTTTTTTTTATCTTTTTTTTTTTTAAGGGGCCCTTGTCATGCTTCTTTCTTCCCCCCCCTTCTAGCTGTTCCTTCTTTTAAATCTGACAGGATCATTCTCATGAGTTCATCTCTCGTTTCTCTGTGGCATAGTCCAGAGGTCCCTTATTTCCAAAGATTACCCTGTTCCCGTCTCCAAATCACTCCCCGAGATACCCATCCTGCATGTGCCGCCTGTGTAAGCATACGAATTTATGCCATGCATATGGGCGGTTAGGACGAGTAGCCGTGCTGCGAACCACAATATCATACCCTCATCTTTTTCTCAATCCTACTTTTGCCCACCCGTGCCTTCCGTCACGCAGCCGTAATAAACAAGTGGTAGATCCGAATCCTGACGGAACCACACGGGTATAATATCCCTATAGGGCTCTGTCTCCTTCATGTTTGGCCCACCGATCTCAGGTTCCTTTGGAGCCCAGGCACACGTAACATTCAGCTGTTTGGAGACAGGGCAATCATAACATACGGATTGCCAGTTGGCAGTTAAAAAAAAAAAAAAAAAAAAAAAGAAGTGTGTGCCACTTGCATCTTGGCTCTGTGTGTCACTTACATCTCCTTGCAGGTGGCACAAATTTTCATGCCTTCTGAGTTTATCCACTGAAAGTAAGTGATTTCGTTCAATTCGCGATATCTGTAAGTGGTTTTCATTTGATGAAAAAAAAAAAAAAAAAAAAAAAAAAAATTTTTTTTTTTTTTTTTTTTTTTTTTTTTTTTTTTTTCCTTTTTGTTTTTGGTGTGAAGGGTGTGTATAGATCTCGTCAAACAACCGACTATATTTCCCAACTGTCCTCCGACNGTATAGATCTCGTCAAACAACCGACTATATTTCCCAACTGTCCTCCGACGCAGCTGGCATGCACACACTGCAACTTCCTGGGGTTCCGTTGCCGGAGCAAAATGGCTGTCGGACCCAGCCAGAAGGAGCCCCATGCCGGTTCTTTTGTTTTGGGGGGACAACAGCGCGCTTCCAACCTTTTGGAGGCCACTTTTTTTTAATAAAAAAAGTCCTTTTATTTTTTTGGGGGGGGCACACAGGGAGGTCCAACGTTTCAAGCCCCGGAAAAAAGTGGGCGGAAGTACTGGCGGTTTAGGGTCTGATCCCACACTACATACGGTATGTGGTTGTATGGATTTTTGGAGATCCCACAGTGCTCCGGGGTAGTAGGTGGCACCGTCGACTTCGGAGGTGAGTGAAAACGTTTGTTGTCGTGGCGGTCTGGGAGTGAGCGGTGGCGAAAAAGTAGTGCGGAAATGTGAGGAGTGCTGGACCCCTACCCGTCCACGAAAAAGCTGGAGCAGCTTTTTGTTGTTGTTTTTTTGTTTTTTTTCCCGTCACTCCCTCCTTCCCTCCGTTGATCCGCCACCCTCCCACATTATTGCGCCGCGATGCCTGTAAAAGGGCCATTCTTTTCGGAGTTGTGGGATGCAATTTTCCTTTCACGGTCCATCCGGAGCGGGCCCAGCTTTTTCGTTACTTTTACGGATTCCGTTTCCGTATGTAGTGTGGGATCAGACCCTTAGTTACCTTCCTCTTTTTCAGCGATTGTGTGCCCAAAAAAAGGAACCGTAAAGAAAACGAGACACATGCATGCTGGCCTCACCCTGTCTGCGTTTTCTCGGTAGCGGGAAACCCCTCTAGATTAAAAAAAAAACTCTTGAAAAAAAAAAAACCTCTTGAAAACAGTTATCAGCTAGTGCACCGGGCAGGATACACTGGAGTGCCGTTTTGCCCCGAAGGGCCGAAATGCATCCAGGCAAGGCGGGTTGCATGCGAGGCCCGAGGCGGGTCGCCGATGGTACCTCCTTCACCTGCCAGGTGCACCGCGCTTTCTATTTTTATTTTTATTTTTTTATATTTTTTTCCTTTATTCTTTTTTTCTCTTCTTTTCTTTGTTTTAACAACCAGAACCAGATTAAGAAATGGGCATCCGTGCGCAGCAGCAACAACCACCACCAGCATTGTGTTCTCCTTTTGCATGCAGTGCCATACTGTACGAAGTACTACGAACAGACTTTCGCCAACTCATCAGAAGGCTGAACCTGGACGGACAGTCTGCCCAGGATGCATTTGACTGACAGATAAGGACTCGCCACGTCACCCTGAGTTAGTGATACCCACCCTTCAGAGAGAAAAGCGGTGGAAATTTTACTCGCACCAACCCTACGATTTTACTGGGGGGTGTCTTCCCCCCCCCCTAAATGAACAATCCCCCCCCCCCAAATAGAACAAACTGTCAGTACGCCTGTATTGGGGGCAGCTTTACGTATGCATAACACCAATAATTGAATAATGACCGTACGTTGTATATTCGGGGGGGAACACGGTCGCAAACTGTTTAATCCAGATCCAGCCCCCTCATAAGAATGGCGGCCAGTCTGAGAAACTGGTCTGCCACGACCGTAAAACCCACTCGACACAACCTTTCTGTCCCTCCTCTACGTTCTATATTCGGGGGAAGACGGTCGCAAACTGTTTAATCCAGGCCCCTGACAAGAATGGCGGCCAGTCTGAGAAACTGGTCTGCCACGACCGTAAAACCCACTCGACA
>BFEA01000002.1:5134745-5150129 GCA_003427395.1 Chara braunii
GAGAGAGAGAGAGAGAGAGAGAGAGAGAGAGAGAGAGAGAGAGAGAGAGAGAGAGAGAGAGAGAGAGAGAGAGAGAGAGAGAGAGAGGGGTAGGTGGATGCCACTGCTACTGCTGAAGGAGCAGCAGCAGCGGCCACTTCTGCACACTCACATCTGTCTCTTTCCTCCTAATGCCTGTGGCATGTGGTCCTCCTTGTGCGCATGACTATGCTGTCATCTCCTCTGCTCTAAGCACCTCCTCCCGACTGACTCACTGCAATCAAACCAACGCAGCGTTGCTTGTGCCAACTGTCATCTTCACCCAAATAGAACGCCTGGTCATTATCGCTGCATGTAGACCGGAAGTTGGCCCAAATCCCGCCATAATGACCGTGCGTTCTATACGGATGAAGATGGCAAGTCCGCCGTGCCAACGCGTCTTTTTTTTTTTTTCGCCAGCAAGCCAGCCTGATCCTGCCTCAAGCTACAACATGCTTGGGATCAGATGCAACACACACACTCGCACCAACAAGCTATAACATGCCTGCTCATAGAGAACACGCTTGCACTCCTCGTCCTCAAATGTGAACACCCACCATTTTTCATTTATTGTAATATTTTTTTGGACCATTTCTCGATTCACGTCATGTCATCCTTGTGCAGGGATCATGCGAATCTTCCTTCTCTGCATCGTTCCATTTTTTATTTTTATTTTTATTTATTTATTTATTTATTTTCAACTCTGCATCGTTCCAATTCCAACGGATGTCCCAAAGCACAAACATCCAGCAGCATATACCGTATCATTGCTAGCACCGACAATCATATCATCACGCTGTCATAACACTCGTTGTGCCAGCAACCAAGTACAAGAGCCTTGCCACACCACGGTCGAAACGAAAAAAAGTTCGACTGCATCTTCACGCAGAACCTGGCAAGATGCATCGGTTACTATGAATAGCAACGGATGCATCTTACCACTTTCTGAGGTAGATGCATTCTTTCGTTTTTTGTTTCGACAGTGGTGTGGCGAGGCCCTAACTCCGCATCGAGCTATTGATGAGCCACCTCAAGTTACAACGCACTTGCTCAGATCCGAACATCGCCGAGCCTGATTCCGTGCGTCACTCCTTTCGCCGCCGACAAGGTTCACACTGACATACATGTCCTTTCTTGTTGTGCCAGCAACAAAGCCTAATGCTGCATCAAGCTTGCTTCTTCTGTTGACAACAAGCTTTTGCTTAGCTCTGAAAATCCAACAACATGATTTACTTCATCATTGCTCGCACCGACAAGCCTCGCGCCTTCGTTGTTCTGACAAGCAACTCTACTGCTCCCTCAAGCTGCTGTTGCTGCTTCCGCTGATCACAGACTTGCTCATACCTGAACAATATCCGATGTGATTCGTCTACCGTCTTCCCCCGAACACAACACATCCCGATAATGAATGCATACAAGCTATCTTTCCGGTCCGGTGCAGCCAAAATCAGGGTACATTTTGTTCAGCGGAAGACGGCGGTCGCCCTCTGGCTGGAAACGTTTCTTCAACTACCTGTTCACAGGCTGCGGACCGAAAATAAACTCCAGAGCTGAGAAGGGTTTTCGAGTGCGGCGCCATGGCCGCAACATGAAATCCAATGTGACTTGAGATTGATATCGCCGTCACGATTGCTGCCTGCTTCTTCAAGTTCAGTTCTTAGCTTCCAGAGACTCGAACTCTACCGCTAGATCTGAGCAGTGTCTGAGTGCAGAGCCATGGCCTTGCTGCTGGCAGTCCCACCTCCACAACAGATACCTAACATCGTCATCACCTTCTGTTACTTGAACCACTTCGGCGGCCGTCGATTTTTTTTTTCTCTCCGAGTTTTGCTTGTGGCGACAAATACTTTCTGCAAGGCTGGGGCCGTGTACTTGCGCTTCACATGCAGAGCCATGACCGCAGGCTGGCAATCCGCCTCAGCATGGCAAACTTGACGTCGCCATTGCCACTTGCTTCTTGAACCACCTGCCTGTTCTCTCAGAGAACTACAGAGGGTCGAAGAGGAGAGCCCCGCTTGATTCTTCGAGTACCCCTGTGTCTGACTACCGAGATGCAACCCTCGTTCTGACGAGGGTTTAAAGCACCAGCACACGGCAAATTGGCCCGCGGGGGTCAGCAAGAAGCCCGCACCACTTCGGCGGCCGTCGATTTTTTATTTATTTTTTTTCAACGGCGCCCCACGCTGCGTGGCCCATCCGACTTTTGATTGTGGCGACAAAAACTTTCTGCAAGGCAGGGGCCGTGTACTTGCGGTTTACTTGCCGAGCCATGACCGCAGGCTGGCAATCCACCTCAGCACGACAAATTTGACGTCGCCATCGCCACTTGCTTCTTGAACCACCCGCCTTTTCTCTCAGAAAACTACAGAGGGCAGGTCAAAGAGGAAAGCCCGGCTTGCTTCTTCGAGTAGCCCTGTTCTCGGACGACAACCGAGATGCAAACCCCATTCTGACGAGGGTTTGAGTGGAGAGCCATGGCCGCAGCTGGCAGTCCGCCTGAGCAGGGCAGATTTGATGTCCCCATCGCTACCTAACTTCTTCAACCACATGTTCTCCCAGAAAACGACAGGGGCAAAGAGGAGGGAGAGCCCAGCTTGATTCCTCGAATACCCTTGTTCTCCGACTACCGTCATGCACCCCCCCCATTCTGACGAGGGTTTGCGTGGAGAGCCATGACCACAGATGGTAGTCCACCTCCGCGCGGCAGATCTGCCACCGCCGCCATACCATCGCCCCTTGCTTCTTCAACCACCTGTTTTCTCAGACTATAGAGACACAAGCCCAGATCTGAGGAAAGCCCAGCTTCTTTTTCCTCTCTTTCTCCTTACCTCCACTTTTTTGAGAAAAAAGGGCAACAGACTTGAGATGTCATCATCAAACTGACTTTGCCCCAGGTAATTCAAAATTAGGGTATACCACTCATCTGGACTCGAACTGGGGTCTATGTTTCAACAGTTCGTGGGTGTCCGAACTGCGCTGGGCCCGTCGGTTCTTCAAGTAACCCTGTTCTCTCTCAGACTACAGAGATGCAGACCCAGATCTGCGCAGTGTTTAAGCACAGAGCCATGGCCACGGCTGGCAGCACATCTCCACGTCGCAGAGAGATTTGCCCACGCCATCTTCACCTGTGTTGTCTTCAAGGTATCCAATTTCTCAGACGACAGAGGCTCGAAGCCCAGATCTGGGCAAACCCCAGCTTCCCGGCTTTTCCTTCTTCAACCACCCCTGCTCTCTCACACAATACAGAGACTGGACCCACAGATCTGAGGAGGGCTTTTTGACTGCAGAGCCATGGCCACAACTGACGGCCTCCGTGTCGCAGATTCAATGTCGCCATTGCCACTTGCCACTTGCGTCTTCAAGTACCCCTGTTCCGAGACTGCAGGGACTCACAGTCCAGATCTGAGCAAAGCCACGTGCTTCTGCCACTTGCTTCTTCAAGTACCCCTGTTCCCAGACTACAGAGCCTCGAACCTGTCGTCAGATCTTGTTTCTCAACATTCATACCCTTCTCTTGTGGCTTCACACTCAAGACCTTTCTCAGATCTCTGGCTTTGCACTCATATCCTTCTCAGATCGTGTGGTTTTGCACTCATACCCTTGCTCAGATCTCTGGCTTTGCAATCATATCCTCCTCAGATCTTGTGGTTTTGCACTCATACCCTTCTCAGATCTTGTGGCTTATTGCACTCATACCCTTCTCAGATCTTGTGGCTTTGCACTCGTACGCTTCTCAGATCTTGTGATTTTTGCACTCGTAACCTTCTCACATCTGAGTGTGGGACCACAAAAGAGTTGATGTTATCATTGCCATGCTTGAAGTTGCTTCTGCTCCCGCAGCTGGCCGTATGCCACGTGGCAGTGGCAGTAAATGTTCGAGCGCACCTGGTGCACAAAAGTGGACCAGATTCACAGTGAATAGAAGAAAGAACCTCTCTGCAGAAAACATATAGATATAATTCATGTTTAGAACTTTTAGAGTCTTTAGACAGTTTAGCTGTTATGTACACACAGATGTTCCGGGCTTTAGGCCCTTCATACCTCGATGCACTGCATATTTACATGGCACATACTATGTACCTCTTTCATACCTCAACGCACTACATAGTACACAGGACAGACTATACCTTGCTAAACACTACGCACTACATACAGTACACAGTCCAGACCATACCTTGCTAAACACTACAGACTACATAACACATAGTACAGACTGTACCGTGCTAAACGCTACGCACTACATAGTACATAGTACAGACTATACCTCGCTAAACACTACATCATCGAAACGAATATGGGTGCAAAACTCAGCAGCAGAAAAGGCGCATTGATTAATTAATTCATTCGACGCTAGTAATTGGATTGGAATTCCAAACAGACTCAAAAAAATCATTAAACGTACATCAGCAGATCGATCTATGTAGTATGCAGTGTGAGCGGACTTATACAAGATAAGGACGACTGGCACCACACCTACATCAGCTGTGTCTACTACTAAGGAATGAGCGAATGGGCAAACGACATCCACCCCACGTACATACATCCGTACACGCAACACACGGTCACACTCCTTCACAAAGATACATGCAGCACGGGTCCCAATGGTCCCAATGGTCCCAATGGTCCAATGGTCCCAATGGTCCCAATGGTCCCAATGGTCCCAAAGGTCCCAAAGGGGAGGACAGCGGCCACTACAGTTCAAGGAGAAGCGACATAAGCGTCGAGTGAAAGATCCGGCAAACGCCAGCCGCAACTCTAATTGACAGCTTTTTTAGGACAGTTATCAAATCTGACTATATGCTCCAAAACACTCGCAATTCTTACGTACACTATCACAAAAAATACAGCACAAAGGCCACTGGAGCAGATACGTAGAGTAAATCAGCAGGCTTGCTAGAGGGGGGACGCTAGAGGCGCGTATATACGTGCAGCACGAGTCTCTATGGTTCAAGATAAGGGGAAATGATGACCACACACATCTCTCTTGGCGACTGGGTACACTGAGCTGACCGTCTCCCGGTCAGAAGCTATGGGCCTCGCTCCGCTACTCACCAGAAGTGCAAAATGTGAATGAATGAATGAATTTTTAGCTAGAACATGGAAAGATACACCGCCATAATTTTTTGTCTTTTGTGCATGTGGTGAGTAGTGGATCGAGGCCCTATACGTGATGTGACAGCTTTGCTGTCCACCCTCGACACAACATATGTCTCTTGGCGACAGGGTATGCTGAGCTGAGCGTCTCCGGGCTAGAAGCTATGGGCCTCGCTCCACTACTCACCAGAAGTGCAAAATGTGAATGAATGAATGAATCTTTAGCTAGAGCATGGAAAGATACACCGCCATATTTTTGTATTTTGTGCATGTGGTCAGTAGTCGATCGAGGCCCTATATGTGCTGTAACAGCTTTGCTGTCCCCCCTCCCTTGTGCCATCGTCGGCGACCTGTCAAAGCGACTGTAGCCTTGAACAGAATGCACATGTCGCTTCTTTTCTATGTCATGACTCTCTTTGAACACATTCTAATACATTGCCAGTAATTGCCGGTAAAAAAAAAAAAAAAAAAAAAAAAAAAAAAAAAAACACACATTCCCCATAATGAGCAACCGGACTGTGGTCCCCCGAAAGAATACAGATGGGGCAAGAGTGCGTTGGGGCTTAAACCACTAGTACTTCAGCAGCCAGTGTTGGGAATTTGTTAAGAGTTTTTGTCAGTTCCCGAAGAAATGGGGGGTGGGACCCAGGGTCGGCAAGTCCCATAAATCTTAGTTTTTTCTTTCGCCGGCGCGTGAAATACAAGGAACCTAACTGTTAACAGCTTGCTGGAGTGTTCACGATGCATGCGTAAATGTCATCACACAGATTAAGTAGTCTCACACAAAGCCAAGACGAGATGGAATGAGAATGAGAACCAGATAGCGCGGCTCATATTCTCAAAGTCACATTATACAAGAGTATCTTGAGTTCACGAGTCCAGCGCCAAACAGATCACAAGTCTTCTTCAATCATCCGTCAACAAAGGGCCTGGCTCAGCTAGCGTCTCCCCTCAGATCACGAGTATGACGCCGACAGGTAAGTAAGTATCCACCATGTCCAACTTCATAACCTGTCTTCTCTCTCCCTCTCTTCTCTCTCAAGATTTCTGTCCTAGTTCCCTCGTCTCAACATGCATGCACACTCCCTATCTACGAGAATCTACTTTGAATGCTACTCACTGATATCCTACTACTAACCCTTCTTCTACTACTAACACAAGCTGGCGCAGCTATGGCATCTTCTGCAGCCAGCGCCCGACACTTCTTCCTTCTGGCGCAGCTCTCAAGCCAGCGCTCTTCCCCTGCACTATAGCGCACAAGTGCCTCAGCACTTCCACGCATCAATGCCAATGGAGAATCTGCCTTGTGGGGAGACTGCCTCGTTTCTTATAGTGCTGGCCTCCCTTTGCGAGGTCTGAATTCAGTCTTTCTTGGGTCCTTTCCCAGTCCCAGGCCTCTGTGGAGTGTGTCCCAGTTCCTTATCCTCAAGGTCTGCTGCTGCTGGGGCCTTCAGGCCTGAATTTCGGACTTCCATTCTGTATCTTGACTTTCCCTTTGACTTGAATCTGGACTGGGACCTTATCTCTTTGACTTCTTTATGAACAGACACACCTACTGTTCGACAGACACACCTCCTGCGCCAACAGACACATCTTCTGTACGAGCAGACACATCTCCTGTACGAACAGACATGACTTGCACACCCCCTGGATGAACAGATGTGCCTCCCACAATTGAATACTGCAACTGTTCGTCCAGGGGCACAACTGTGACCTTTGACATGACTTTTTACTTTAGTTAGGATGTGACTTTTGCCCCAGAGAACATGTCTTTTGATCTGCTTTTCATGAGTTAGGCTCTGGCCGAGTGACCCCATAATGCTGCGTTCGTCATTCAGGGTCTGAATCGGGTAAAGGCCCTTTTAGAAAGGAAAAGGTGGGGGGGGGGGAGGGGAAAGAGCTTTCTGTACTGCAGTGATGCAGGGCAAGGTAGTCTAGGAGACGCCGTGCACTCTACGGAATGCATCTTACAGCAAACACGGTCACATTCTGAAAGTTGCTGGGTTTTTTTTTTTTTTTGTGTGTGTGTGTTTGTTATGAGTCCCCCCCCTGCCAACGAGGCAAGGCGGAATCCATGATCTGCTCAAGCTGTGTTTCCTCAAGAGGATTGTAATTTGTAACCCTGGGCCGTGGTCCCATTAGCAAAGAGCATCCGATTGAATGCCTGAATCTGGACGTGTTTGAGGACAGGAGCAGGAAATCGAGATAGAACTGCTTTTCTGTATCTCTGCATAAAACATAGCCAGATTCAGGATTTCTATCCTATCCCCTTCGCTAGTGGGACCACGGCCCTGATCACACTGACATTTAGAGGAATGTATCTAGCCATTTCCACGGCCGAATCCATGTTTCCGTTTTTCTTTTTGCTTTTTTTTGTGTTTCTGAAATCTGACAATCTGCTCAAGCTGTGTTTCCTCAGAGGTCAGAGAGATCAGGAAAAAAAAAAAAAGAGAAAAGAAAGCGTTCCCGCCCCAAAAGAANNAACAGCCCATGTCGTTGAGAGAGTTACACACATGTATATTTTTATTTTTTATTTTTTTTAAGACACATGTATATTTCAATATAACTGTTAGCCAACAGATCATTTGTTCGAATCCTGATGGAAAGAGATGAATGCAAGAATAATACTACCGGTAGGGGCTTAGCTAAAACCCTTTTTCTTCCTTTTTTTTTTGCTAAAACCCTTTTAAAAGGTAGAAAGCGGGAAAAAAAGCTAAAAAAAACAAAAAAAACAAAAAAAACAAAAACCATCACGATGGATACAAGTCACCATCCTCCCAGACATTTCAAAATTTTAAAAAAGCACATTACATTACCTGTGAATCTCATCACCAGGGCGCGTATCGTCATACAACCGAAGCCTGCCGCCGAATTGAGCACAATGCCGGCCGCCCTGTGCTCGCTACGCCTGCGCCTCCTCGCAGCAAGGCCAAGCGCGCCACTGCGCAGCAGGGCAGCAAATGTGGGGCAATCGCGCCACTGATTGGCGGGGACGCTCGTTGACGCAGAACTCGTGCCCTTCAGTCACTTCCGCTCTCTCTAGACCAGTTGCCGCAGCGCGCCATCGCCTGACCTCCACCATCCCGATCCCCTCCCTCTCCCTTCTCTCCGTTCCATCCTCTCTGAAGCGCCCACAGGCAGAAGACAGAAAAAAAGGGCTTTGACACAACCGCTGCACCACGACATCGACGTCTACCGCCCACCGTCTCTCTCTCTCTCTCTCTCCCCTCTGAAGGCTCACAAGCAGAAGATGGAATGTTTTCCTACACAGAGGGGGAAACTCAACCGCAGCAGCAGCATGGTTTCGCTAGCTGGACAGCTGCGCGGTACCGCACAACGGCCCTTATGCTTCGATCCCGCCATCATCATCACCATCGACCCAGGCGGATTTGCTGATACGTTCACATTGCTATAAATTACTCCATCTTCTTCGACACACCAATCAATGAACCAATCAATCAACCAACCAATCACTCAACCAATCAATCGAAGACCCCGACAGCGGCTGCTGCAAGTCCTCCTCCCGCTCCTCCATTTGCGCTGACGATGGCCGACTTCCCCACCACCTTGGGCATTTTCGCACTGGCAGCATCCTGCACGTCCTTCATCTTGTAGTAATGCGGAGCGATGGCCACCAACCACTCCGGTTTGATCTCCACCACTTGCCGCATGTATTCCTTTGACGTCAACACTAATTCGTGATAGACCACCCACCTCGGCAGCGACTTCGCCAGCCCCGAACTCGGATGGATATGCACAGTCTGAGGGTTCTTGACCGTTCGATAGACCCCGCTCTTCTGCAGCTTGGCCGTGTGATAGAAGTACCCGGACGTGATTGCCTTGATGATGGCCTCGACGTCATTCAAGCTGCTGGTGATTTCGATCTCCACCCTCTCCATCAGCCCTTCCAACTGTTCGCGAATGTCTCGCGCTCGTTTCATCGACCTCACTTGGATGTAGTTCTCGTAGCACCATTGAGAGGAGAAGTTGGTGTCCCTCCATCCGTTGTACACCCTGAGCAGCGCAATGTGGTCCCCCACATTGCCCGCGTGGAAGTTCTGCCGCGCGTTGTCCGCGTGCACCTGTTTGTCCTTCGGTCGGTAGAAGATCGAGTTCCCGATGGACAGCATTGCGGCGACGGAGAGGATCTCTTCGGAGCAATTGAAGCCGTCGGATGCGATCAGCATCTTGGCGAGCATGGGATCGAGCGGGAATTCCGCCATCCTCCGCCCGAGTTTCGTCAGTTCCCCGCGCGAATTCAGCGCGCCCAGCGCGTATAACTGCTCCAGTGCGCGGATTAGGGTTTCCGACGGCGGGGGATCCATGAAGTCGAAATTGATTAGGTCATTGATTCCCAAGCTCTTGAGCAAGAGGACCACGTTGCCAAGGTTAGTCCGCTGGATCTCCGGCACGGTGTTGTCCTCCATCTCGTTCTGAAACGACCAGGCGGTATACAGGCGGAAGCACTTGCCGGGGGAGGTTCTCCCCGCGCGGCCCGCGCGCTGCATCGCGGACGCCTTGGAGATCGGCGTCACCACCAACGACTCCATCCCCGACCTCGGATTATAACTCTTCTGCTTACAGAACCCAGGATCGATCACATACTTGATGCCGTCGATGGTCAACGACGTCTCGGCGATATTCGTGGCAAGCACGACTTTGCGCGCGCCGGGCGGCGTGGGCTCGAAGATCTTGGCTTGCAGATCCGACGGCAGGTTGGCGAAGATCGGACAGATGATCAGCTCCCGCACTCGGGATCCCAATCCCCGCGTGCGATGTTTCAACGACTCTTCAGCCGCCTCGATCTCCTCTTGCCCAGTGAAGAAGACCAACACGTCGCCGTCAGGCTGCGTGACATGTATCTGGAGCACCGTCACGATCGCCGCGTCCACGTAATCGGCCTCAGGCGCCTTCGTGTAGAGGATGTCGACGGGATACCGACGACCAGGAATGCGGAAGATGGGCGCGTTATCAAAGTACCCCGAGAACTTTTCCGCGTCGAGCGTGGCGCTAGAGATCAACAACTTGATGTCCGGTCGAAATCTGGCAATGTCCTTCACTAGTCCGAACAACACGTCCGTGTGCAGAGTCCTCTCATGCGCTTCGTCCACCATCATCACGGAGTAACTCGCTAAGTCAGGCTCCCCTAGGAACTCCCTAAGCAGCATCCCATCAGTCATGTACTTGAGAACCGTCCGATCGGACGTGCAATCTTCGAATCGAACGGAATAGCCCACCTCATTGCCCAATCTTACCCCCATTTCTTGCGCCACGCGCGCCGCCACACTCATAGCTGCCACTCTCCTCGGTTGCGTGCACCCTACCTTTCCCCTCTTCGTATACCCCGCTTCATGGAGGTATTGAGGGATTTGTGTCGTCTTGCCGGACCCCGTTTCCCCCACGATCACCAGCACTTGATGGTCTTCGACGGCCTGGATCAGCTCGTCCTTGAAGCCGTAGATAGGAAGGGACTTGCGGTCTTCTTGCAGCTTCTCTGCCGCCGAAAGCCGCATAGATCTCTCCCGCTCCTCCTCCCCCTCCCCCTCCTCCCCACCCTCCTCCCTCCCATCGCTCCCCGCCATAATCGATTCCTTGATGAACTCGATCTGGTCGTCGAAGACGTAATCGTACTCCTCCTCGTTGCTCTTTCCCGCGCTGTCCTTCTTGTCTGCCGCGCCGAATTTCATCGTCGCCTTGGCAATCTGATGCTCTTCCCACGCCTCCTGCTCCGATCGCCGAGACTTTCGGCCCCCCGCTCCCCCAGCACCCCCCTTCTTTCCTCTCCCTCCCTTCTCTCCTCCTCCATCCTCTTCTTCTTCTTCCTCCGGGTCTTTGTATCTCCTCATCAACGCCGCAAACCTACCTTCCTGGTCAACCTTTCCCTCGTTGTCATACGCATCTGGAATCCTATACTCCCTCACCTTCTCCACCTCCTTCTCCGCTCTCTGGGCAGCTAACTCATACACCTTCCTCTTGTACCTTAGCTCCGCTTCCTCCCTAGCCGTCAATTTCACCCCCTCGAATAGGAATTCCTCGTCCTCTAGTGCATCTCGAAGCTCTTCCAGCTTCTTCGTCTCTCTCATCTTTAAGTACTCTTGCCTCGACATCTCTCTCAGCAATGGCATCATCGCTGACTTCTCATCTTGCGAAGCCTTGCCGCCACCTGCTTTCAGCGACTTCAACTTCTTCCCCTCCGCGGCAGGGACATCATCATCATCGCCATATCCATCCCCTCCACTATCCTTTTCCGCTTCGTCTTCCTCGTCTCCATCACGTGTGAAGCCGTCGCCGCCGCCGCCGCCGCCATAGCCAGCCTTCGTCGACCTCGATCCGTGATGACCTGCCAGTTTGCGCGTCGCTTGCTCGTCGCGCGCGCGAAGCCTCTCCTCGAATTGCTCCTTCTCCCGTCGATCCCTCTCCCTCTCCTCTCTTTCTTCATCGTCGGCATCTGCATCTTCTTCCTCTTTGCCATCCCGATCGCCGTGCTTTCTACGTCTCCTCTTGCGATTCTCAGCCTGCCACAGCAAGAAGCTCTCCTCGTGTTCCTCCTCCTCTTTATCCTCCTCGTCCTCCCCCCTGCCTGCAGGTGAGGATGAGTCGGGACTGCCCGGGCGGCGATGGCGGCGGCGCCGCCGTCGCAGCTTGGAATCCCCCCTCCCTCTCTCTACCTTCTCCTCCTCCTCCTCTTCTTCTTCCATTACTCCTCTACGCAGTCTTTTGCTCCTTTCACCTCCGTTTTCTTCAACTTCATTACCCGCCGCTGAACTGGGCGCAGTAGATGGGAGATCTTCCGAACCACGTGTCTCGTAAGTACCAGAGCGCGAGAACTGAGAGAGAGATGAAGAACGACCATCCACCTTCTCTCCATAGCGATGATCGACGTCCCCGACGACAATGACTTCTCCCCTCCGACCATCGCCGTTCGGCTTCTCTTCTCCCCCCTCTTCATCATCATCATCATCATCATCATCATCATCCTTCAGCAGACCGTAATGCCGCTGCTTTCTCGCAAAAGCCGCCGCCACCTTCTCTTCGATGCGGTAGCGGTTCCCCATAGCCGACGCTGAACGTGGCACCATATCAAAGAGCTTGGAAGCGAAAGCCGTCGTCTCCGGTCCGGAGGGTAGTCCCTCTTCAATGAGTGTGGCTTCGAAACGCGCTCGATCTGAGGCCTTCTTCGCCAAGGCAATCATATAACTAACCAATCCGCTCTCCGCATACCCTACCAGAGCATGCAACTGCTCCGTCACCCAAACACGCAGCGACCGGTCGTCCGACGCCATCTTGACTGACCACGTCACCGTTTTCTCAGCCGCAAGGTTGCTGCCGCCCTCTACTGACGCTCACGAGAAATACCACACTCAAAGGCTGTCACTTGAACCCCGGTCGCGTGGAAAAAAGCCTACTGTACCAATCAACGAGGGGCCGGGGGGCGAAGGAGGTAGGAGAGAAGGGGGGGAGGAAGAACAGAAGCATTTTTTTCAAGGCTGCACATACCACCACTCTGCGCCCAAGCAATCGGAGGAGACCAACCACTCGGGCAAACACAGGGAGAGGCGGAGAAGCACACAGAGCGAGCAAAGAGGAGGGGGGCGGAGAGCATCTAGATGTGTATAAGAGACAGTTACCTACCTAGGGGTGGTCAATTCAATGACGATATCTCAAGGCCGTCGCCCTGAAAAAAAAAAAAAAAAAGAGAGACGATGTGCAGGCGAGAAAGGAAAGGAAGAAGACAGCAGCCCGGCAAGACTGCCTCAGCATGAGTACGGCACAAGAGATACACCCATACAGCACACACCGCAACGCATGCTCACAAAGACAACGAAAGCGAACATATCCAGAGGCACATGAAAAGAAACACCAATGATCCCAGTGCTCAAAAAACATTCGCATAGTTCATCAGCGCAGTCGATCCCCGACGCGTTTCGTCCGTCCCGCACACGGACTCATCAGGGGGAGATAGCAAAACACCCACTGCTGATACAATCACCCAAGGCATGGAGGCCATACCACAGCCTTGCCTCCAATATATAGCTAACCGATCTCCAGTCACAAGCAGCGTTCGTAGAAAGGCAGCAAAACTCAAAGATACCGAAACCAAGCACAACCTCCATCATCGCCACACCGCAAGCACGATCCATCTTACGAGACCCAACAACCGTCACCTCAGGGAAACAGGAGCGCTCCATCAGGGTGATCAGAGGGATGCATCTAACTGACTCATCCAAATCTCGCCCAGTGGACAGATTGAAACCATAAATCGCGACAGACGCCAAGCTGCTAAGTACGCTCAGCATCATCATGCTCCCAGCACGCGAGCACGCGATTCAAGCTCAGGAGCTGCTAGAGCACCCATCCGCCTGCTGCCATCGCTGTCCCTTCCTGCGCCGTCGCCAGCGCATAGCATAACTGCCAGCACCCGTCATCGGACGTGCTGTGAGGCCAAGTGAAGGAGCGTCTACCGCTTATGAACATTACACTCCCTCCGTCCCATCGTAACCGAAGGAAACTCGAAAAACATTTGAGCGGGCTTTTCCTTACGCAGTCATCAGAGAACACGTCCCCTAAAGTCTGAAAGCCTGACCCCATACAAGTAGAAAAACAAACAACAAAAAAAACAAAAACCCTTTACCGTAATCAGGCGGGAAAAACCTGCCTGCTCCTTGGACTCGTACTAAGACAAAACCCTAGCCAGATACCGAAGAAAAGGCGACGAGTCCGAAAGCCAATTGCTGACGTGCACATACGTGCCGGCCAAACGGTCATATGAGCAAGGGTACGCAAAAAAACAGAGGGCAGTACTGGCGAGCCCAGAAAAACAAAGCAAAACAAAACACCCGGGCCTGTTCGGCGACCGGCAAAGCACCCCATCGCGGTCGTATAGGAACTGTTTTGTTCCTGCTTGGCAAAGGGCCAAGCCCCACATCATAGGTAGGCGGTTGGGCGAAATTTGGCGCGCAGGATGTTTCACAGCTCGGCATCGATAGCTGGGCCAAGAAGCACTGGTGGCCCAGCTATCGACGCCGAGCCTCGAAACGTCCTGCCAGTGCGCGCCAAGTAAGGATTGACTGCCAGGTTGCCACTCCCTTTCCCATCCCTCTCATAAGTCTGTCCTATTCAACTGGAGAGCTAAGAATGAGGCTGAGGGTTGGTCTGCTGACTCTCATGTCCATATGGCATCTAGGGCTTCTACCTTCTTCCCCCGAATACAACGCAGGATCATTCAAGCTGTATTTGGACTGAAAGAGCCCCCAAATACAGCTATAATAAACCATGTGTTGTATTCGGAAGAAAAAGGTAGCTGACAACTGCCTTCTCTTTCCTCCTTGCGCAGGGGCCACTCGCTAATCTTCCTCTTTCTCTGTATCGTTCCAATTTTAACGGATGTCCGAAGGACTCTGCCTTCTCTTTCCTAATTATGCCAGTCCTTGGAATGAACAGAACCTGGTACAGCCAAAATAGTCCACGATTTCAGAAACCACCTTCATGCTTTCATGAATCATGAAGCTGTTTTTTTTTTGTTGTTTTGCTCTGTTCTATTGGTGGAGAGCTGCCACTGCTGGAAATTGGGTCCAGCGCTAGGCTACCAGCCGGGCCGCCCGGGTGAAGCTGTTTTCCGGGCGCCCCTCGTGCACGGACCAGGGAAGGTCCCAGCAAAAGAAAAGGAAAGAAAAAGAATGACGAAAAAAAAAACTATGTTATGTTATGCAGAAAAATAAAACTGTTCTATCGGTGGAGAGCTGCCAGTGCTGGAAATTGGGTCCAGCGCAAGGCTACCAGCCGGGGGGCACCTGGGTGACCTTGTTTTCCTGGGCGCCCCGGCAGTGCAAGGACCAGGGCGGGTCCCAGCAAAAAAAAAAAAAAAAAAAAAAAAAAAAAAAAAAAAACGAAAACAAACTATGTTATGCAGAAAAATGAAGTGAACCTCGTGATTATGTGCTGTTTGGTAATGAATGGATGCAGTGTTTTAAGAAAAAAAAATAGTAATCATATTATAATAATAAACTTAAATAAAGTGAACAACTTTGCCTAAGGGGCCTTGACCCACTAGCCAAGTAATACCACAACTCCGGATTTCGATAACGTGTGGCCTCGAGTGACGCAATACGGCCGTCGACAACATCCGATCTCGACGGCCTGGTAGTTTCCGAGCGGGGATTGTAAAGATGCCCACCTCCTGTCCAATGAGATGCGTCGAAAAAAAAATTTGGACATTATAGCTGGCTGTTTTGCGTGGGCGGGAAGTCTCTATTTCATGGATTTGAAAGGGGG
>BFEA01000002.1:5197208-5209210 GCA_003427395.1 Chara braunii
AGAGAGAGAGAGAGAGAGAGAGAGAGAGAGAGAGAGAGAGAGAGAGAGAGAGAGAGAGAGAGAGAGAGAGAGAGAGAGAGGCAAGCCGATGGTCGGTCAGTCCCACTTCGACGAGTGGATTGCCGGCCCACCTGTCGACTTTCTTTTTTCAACTTTGTTTGGTAGGCTGGACCAGTCTTGGGCCTTGGTCAGCCTATCTCTTGCGTTCTGGCCTAGGCCTTTGACTGAGGAAACGTGAAGGGAGAACAAAATTGGTGGCCAGAGTTCCTGAGGAAACTCAAAGCATGGTGACCAGTACATCCGAAAAAGCAGATCGAACGCCCGATTGGCTTGTTTCCAGAACAGACCTCGAGCAGAAAGGACTTTTGTCTCCTATCTGGACTTTCTGCAGAAGGTCAACATCACCGGCCCGGGCAACACTAGAACACTGCCTGCTGGTGTGCCCTATGGTTACCCAATTGTGGCAGTGGTGGGACACTGCCTTCCACGCCGTCACGGGGGTGCACATCCCATGGGACCTGGGGCTCCTGCTGCTGGGCAAGAACCAACAGTTGCTGGCATAATGGTCCCCCTTCGCTACTAACCTATTCTCATATACGAGGCTGCATGTCCTGATGCCGGCCTGGAGAGCCAGATGTTCCTTTGAAAGAAGAGACCATCAATTTGGACTGCAGCAAGCCCAGCAAACAATTGAGGAGGTGATCAGGTCCCGTACACACAAAGCCTGGAAATCCTTTATAAGAGGAAAAGGACCCCATTGTGAAGGAGGCCATCTGAGGGGCCTATCACCAGCTCTGGCAGGACCCTCACCACATCTTTTACGAGCTTGACACCAGGCTCAGCATTCAGTGGAAGCCATCCAGGAGGGCAGAACCCTCATGGCAACGAAGACCCTTCCACTATTTCGACGCCCCATACCTTCACCGTAACTTCGTTCTCATCTCATAACATAACATTACAGAGTGTCTGCCTGTGGCTCACCCACCCCTCCAATGCCGCCTACCCCAAACACTTCCTCCCCAAAGCCTGGCAGACATTCTTGCCCCATGTGGTACTGCCTTTTCCTCCCGCCCCGCCCCTTCAGCACCCTCACCACCCGGTCCTGCCCCCCCTCCCCCCTCCTCTTCCCCCCACCCGGCCCCTCTTCCCTCCCTCAATCACCCCGCGGAACTGGGAGGCCAGGCGAGCGGATGAAGCAGCTCTGTTGAGGATATAAAGACAACACCAGACAACATCAGCCACGACATGACAGGCTCCAGGCAGGGGAGCGATGGTGTACTGGTCTCGTCTGCACAGCGAGGCCTGTTACTTCCTGAAAGTTACAATGCACCACAGTTCTACCACTATAGAACAACACTGCTTGCCCTATAACAACTGAGATCACAACATAGTTCATGGCCTAACGATTAAATGTCTAGGGGCGCTGGACCTGCTTAATGGTTAAATGTCAAGGGGCGCTGGACCCGATTTCCAGCAGGTGCAGCTCCCCACCAATGGAACGGAGCCATCCAAATGGCGGGGTCGGTAGAGGGGGTGTCTGCTCTTACCAGCACCCCCCCCCACTCCTCGCAGCCGATGATTCACCAAAAAAAAAAAAAAAAAAAAAAAGCAGATTGAGCCTCTCCTAAAAATTCAATGGCCATGGACTGTCGATAAAATGAATCTGCGGTTCATGGCCTCCTTCTTTTTAGGAGAGTGTGATAACCCGTCCAAACATGGACTGAAACACACAGCTGATTTCTGAGTTTTGCTCATAGACTGAATGCCCTACTGAGTTCCCGCCTGCTAAGTCTGTGTGTGTGTGTGCTTGTTGGACTGCATGTCTGTCTGAGTGTTGGTTGGCTTGCGTGCGTGTGACTGTGCCTCTCTTTGTGCTGGTTGGTACGAGTGTGTGTGTGTGGCCCGTCAGGGCACTTGTTCGTTCGTTGGGCCCTCAGGGCCGGTACTTACCTGCGGTCGTGGCTTTGAAGGGTTGCAGCGGGGGAAAAGCACTCAAGTAGCGGGTAGGCCGGTACCACACCCGGCAGGGGGGTAAATATGCAGGTACCGGAGGCCGAGCAGAAGAAGACAAAAGTGGCATTTTAGAGGCCAGTAGTGTAGGCTAGGTCTAGCGGGTACCAGTCTGCATCTACGGCCTGTAGGGGCAATATCAGAGTCTGCAATGATGTTTCCCTCCAAAAGAGGAGGAGGTACCGGTTGCTTGGGAAGGCCAGCAGCCTGGAAGTCACCGCCCAATAGGCAAAGCAGGCCGCTATATCTTCAGGCCGGGCGGAAGACCCGAGCTCTTTTTCGGTGTGCAAGTTTGGTGACACACTGGTGGAGCGCTGGCTGGAGCAGCGCTGCTGGGGAGGAAGGAGAAGGACATGAGGGAGGAAGAAGGAGGAAGGAGGAAGGAAGGGGGAGGAGCGCCAGGGGTACTTACCTGGCTATGGTGGCAGCCATCTTCATCACCTTGGTGGGCGCTGCAGCAAGAAGTCCCCAGCCGGGGAGAGCCACACCAAGAAACTTCAAGGCAGGGGTGGGCATGGCGGCCTGAGCTAGAGCAGGCATAGCTGCTTTGGGTTGTCCTTTGGACGTCTGGGCAAGGCCTAGTAGTCCGCCATAGCCTCGGCCTATGAGAGTGAAGAGTGGGAGAGGCGGCCATGGCTATGGTGGACCTTGAGTGATACCTGCAGTAGAAGAGGGACTCAGACATTGATTCTGGACCATTCATTCAACGTTGTATTATTATTTCTTGTATGAATAAGAGAAGGGGGAGATAAGGAGGAGGAGATTGTTGGTCGAAGAAGAAGAGCCTTGTCATTGTCTTTGCTGGTGTACGTCTTCTTCTTCTTCTTCTAATCCTCTCTCTCCTCTCAAGTTCATTCATTTCTTTCTGCAATTGGATGGCATTGTACTTTCCGGTGATGTGTATCTCGAAATTGACCAGGGTCATAACATTGGTATCAGAGCGGATTCTACTTGCTGGTGAGAGTTGACTTGCTGCCCTAACCCTAACCTAAGTGGTTGAGGGGAACACTTAGGGTTAGGGCTGGTTGGAGAAGGGAAGTGGGGCAGTGTGGTTGAGGGAAGCTGCCCCCACCTGGTTAGGTCATGTGGGGTCAACATAGAACCTAACCAGGTTGCTTGAGAGTGAGATTAGGGTGGCGAGACACTTCGAGGAGACTTCATGTGGCGATTTGAGATAGGCGACAGTGAGAGGCACTCGCACCTGGAATCTGATTCAAGGGAGACACTTGGCAACTTAAGGACTGCCCTCAAGTAGGCGAGCTTGAGGGTCAGCGGCCACTCTGCGTCAACGGACTGCAAGTTGCTACTTTGATCTTCAGCATCGACGGGCGATCTGGCGTTGCACTTGGGTGTTGGAGTCAGACCCTCCTAGGAGATAGGACACTAGTGTAGGGGTAGCGTTAGAGGGGTCAGGAGGACCACATGAGAAGGGGGGTGAGTTCTCTTCATCTCGAAGCTCAAGGCCACTCAGGTAAGTGTCGTGCACCTACGGGATGCCCATGTATGTGTGTATGGTATTGATTGTCCCGTTGGGGTACTCTGGGTTTCTTTTCCTACTCTGTGGTCTTGATTGTGTGACTGAATGCATGTGATCTACCTACTCACCTGATGGATGGAAAATGAAGTATCTTGATCTAAATGCCGAGTCTTTCTACAATGCTTTGTCTTTTCATCTTTGAACGGTTGTAGTCTGTAGGTTCTGCTAGAAGTTGAAATTTCATTTTTCAGTGCAGTAGACACTGAACTAAGCTCATGTGGAACTCCTCTTGGTTGGGACCTGGTTGAGACCTACGTGGGACCCTTGGGACCTAGCGCGACCGGGCCCAAACAAGAAGAGCCTCTGGACCCAAATCAGTTAGGCATTGACCTCTTGTCTTCTTGGCTGGGATACGAGTTCATTCTTCTTGGATTAGGACACCCACTGCCAAGGGGATCTTGGCTGAGACGTTTCGCATGTCTTCTGATTGCACTGTCCGTGGCTTGACTCGCACCCTGTACACCACTCAATTCTCCATTGTTGCATGTAGTTACTCGTTGTCTGATTTGTTGTACGGTCACGGAGCTGGTCAGACTGGACTCGAGAGGACCTCGTATGCAGTCTGATCAGACTGGGTCGCTGGATCAGACCTCTCGTTTGAATTTGTTTGTTTTTCTTTCGTCTGCTGCTCTCTACTTCCAAATGAAATGTCGCTCCGGCTAGGAGTTCTATCTTCTCTTCTCTGAGCTTTCAAGTTTGTCTTTCTGAGTTCATTTCCGATGCCCGTGGAGACTCGCAATCAGAACGAAGAGAGGGAGAGGAGAGAGAGAGAAAAGGGAGAGAGGGAAAGTGACCGTCTGAAGTGGGCAAGGACTGGGAAAAGGAGTGTTCATCCAAGTGAGAAGGGGAGTGAACCTCTTGAGAGTCTAATTGATTCTTTTGCTGACTGGCGACTCTCTGACCCACCTGTCCATATTGACAGTCCAAAAATGGCTCAGCTAACTTCAGTGCAATGGCGGGCCTTGTTAGATGCAGCCAGTGATGCCGAGAAACCATATCTACAAGCACTTTTAGATAATGCAATTAAAAGGGAACAGGAGGCAGAGACGGAGAGGAAGGAGACCTTGTTAAAAAGGCAAGTGGCTATCCTAGAGATTGCTCCCTCACTGACTGAAGAACAGTGTGGGGAACAGTTGCAGTCCATACTCACAGCCCTTGTTCAAGTCAGGAGTCTTGAGGATCATACCACTCAGATCGCTGAAGTCTTTGCCAAGTTGCAGACACTTCAAGATAATCTGACCGATATGATCCGCAAGTACCATGAATTGACAAAGGAGGTGGCTGAGCTGAGACAAGCACAAGTGTCCAACCCTCTTCCTCTACCCCCTAGATCTGAAGCTGCAATTGAAACTACCTCTGCCCCTCTCACCGTATCTGCTTCTACCTCTTCTTTGAGTGTGATGGCAACCCCCTCGGGACCTTCGACAAATGCAGATTCCGCTGTTGTTGTGATCAGCAGTGAGGCAGGGAATTCTGCAACTGCTGCAGCCCCAAGACCGGAACCAGCTGTTGCTGGTCCCAGCTACGCTGGTCCCTATGTGGACCGAAAGGCGGTACAAATGCCGACTAAGTATGACGGCAAGGAAGACATCGAGTCCTGGATCGGTTCCATGAGGGCATACTTTGAGAATCTGGGGACTCAACCTGAGACCCAGGCAGTGATCATGGGAATGAATGTCGAGCCGGTCGTACGGGGCTTCCTAGAAGTCCAAGCGACACGGGCTAGGTTCCAAAAGACTGCACTAGCCAAATGGCTTAGGACCACCCCGGTTGCCTCCCTCGAGGATCTCCTTATCTCACAATATCAGGATCCACATGCTGCGGCTAGGGCAAGAATCCAACTTGACAAGGTCAAGCACAACAAGTGGACGGGCTCCATGAAAAGCCTACAGACCTATCTAAGCAAGATGTTTGCTACACCTGGTTTGGAATTGACTGCTCAGTCTTGCTTAGATGTGGTTAAGGGCGCGGTTCCAACTAACTTCACTAATCGCCTGGGCAGGGATTACATTGCATACACTGACTGGCTTATCCTAATGAAGGACATCGTCAGTTTGGAGGCTATAGACCTCGTTAGCACGACAGACAGCAAAAAGCCCATGGGCGACAGACGGTTCAAGGGCAGCAACCGTTTTGCTGTGCAGGACCTGCTGGAGGCCGAAGAAGAAGCCGATGCGGATGACCCCACTCTTGGTGACGACCAAGAACAAGACTCCGATACAACTTGTTCTTCAGCCCATGAGTCCGATGCAAATAAAGAAGAGGAAAATTTTTCTGCCTTTAAAAAGACTGCCAGCACCAAGGGACCGAATCGGAGTGCCGGGAAGAATTATGTCCAACTTCCCAAGGGAGTCAAGATCCCGCCTAAACCGGAGGACGCGTCTACCAAACCTTGGGTTGACCTCCGGATCACTGAGAATGATTGGCGGGGCAGACTCAAGAAAGGGGTTTGCCTGCACTGCCAAAAACCAAACCATAAGGTTCAAGACTGTTATAGGCTGCAGGGAAACTAGAATCGGGCGTAGAGTCAGTTTCAATAAACTCTACAACAGGGGAGTCTGGTTCCGTTGAAAATCAGCAGCCCTCCATTGAGGCCCAACCATCTGCTGAAGACGAGGCTAAGGTAAGCAATGCTTTGTATGACGAGCCTTAGGAGGAGTCTGGGGCAGTCGACTTTCACTACCACTTGGAGCATTGGGCTGAGATGAAACAGCAACGTTCCGAAGGGACGGTAAAGTTGATTTTCTTCAAACTCCTCATAAACCACCGCTATCTCCGTGTTCTGGTTGACTGTGGTGCTACGACTAATTTAATGTCACCACACGGGATACGCAAGGTGGGCTTGGGGATGAAGCAAGTGGCCTTGCAGAACCCTTGTCAAACCCAAGTTGGCAACAAGGAAGTTGTCTCTTCCACGCATGCAGTCAAAGGTGTGCGCACTACCTTTGACAAAGGCAAGACTGTCACCCACGCATTGAACTTCTTTGTCCTTGAAAAGTGCTCCTTCAAAACTGTCCTTGGCTTGGGCTGACTGCAGTCCCAATGCGCATGGACCAAGTGGAAGAAGTCACTCTTCATGGTCAAAGATGCTCAGGGGACGAGCTTCCTGTCCTCTTGGATGAGAAGCACGAGTTCCCAACGACCTTTCTGAATGCTATGCAGTTCTGCAAGAAATGGCGCAAGCACAAGGAGGAAGAACGATTGTATGTTGCCTTTGTTCGTCCTACCCATGTGCCATCTACTTTTGCGGCTAATATCACTACTACTTCGATTAATGATCCTACTTCTAGTACTTCTACTTCTAGCACCTCTATCTCTCTACCCTCTAATAGTCCAAATGATCCTACTTCAGATTCGGTCGTCTCTATGCGCGACCTGCGACCGGATCTAGGCGATCCCTTTGCTGATCCCCCAACCCCACCTGTCCCACCAGACATCCAAACCCTCCTCGATCGGTTTCTGGAAGTTCTGGCCGAGCCACGTGGAGTCCCCACGCGACCGGTCCGACACACCATCGAGTTGGTTGAAGGTGCTGTTCCTCCAAAAGGCTGCGTGTATCGAATGAGACCCGGCGAGTTGGAGGAACTCCGGCGGCAGAGCGATGAAATGATTGATAAGGGGTGGATCAAGCATAGTGAATCAGAATTTGGTGCTCCTGTTTTGTTTGTGCCTAAAAAGGGAGGCAAACTCCGCATGTGCATTAATTACCGCGGTCTAAACCGCATCATAAGAAAGAACGCCTACCCTTTGCCCCGCATAGATGACCTGCTTGACGCCGCAAGCGGGTGCAAGGTCTTCTCCAAGATCGATCTCAAGTCTGGCTACCACCAGATTGAAGTCGATCCTGTGGACCAGCACAAGACTGCGTTCAAAACACACGACGGGCTTTATGAGTTCACCGTAATGCCCTTCGGTCTCACGAACGCACGAGCCACTTTCCAAAGCCTCATGGACAAGGTCCTCCGCGAACAGATTGGCCGGTTTGTGGTAGTGTACCTGGATGATATTCTGATCTTCAGCAAGTCCATGGAGGAACACCTCAAGCATCTTGAGGAGGTGCTCGCTATCCTCAAGAAGACACAACTCCATCTCAACTTGGAGAAATCCGAGTTTGGGAAGGATAGCGTCATCTATCTTGGGCATCGGTTGTCTGCTGCAGGCCTAGAGCCTGAGGCAACCAAGATTGAGGTCATACGCGATTGGCCTCAGCCTCCGAACATTCGCGAATTGCGTTCTTTCCTTGGTCTCGCGTCGTATTATTGGAAGTTTGTACCTCGTTTTTCTATCATTGCTCGTCCATTGTCGAGACTAACCAGTAAAAACGTGCCTTATTCCTGGGATGCCGCGTGTACAGAGGCTTTTCAAGCTCTCAAGGAAGCCTTGGTAAGTTACCCAGTACTCCGCATTGCAGATCCCAAACTGACATTCGTAGTTACTACGGATGCAAGTCAGTATGGAATCGGTGCAGTGCTGCAAAAAGATGATGGCAATGGCTTGCGGCCACTCGAGTACTACAGCAAACGGATGCCCAACGTAAAGGTAGCCACTTCCACCTACATGCGTGAACTCTATGCTTTGCGTATGGCGTTGGATCACTGGGAACATTATATTTTGGGGCGCCACTTCAAAGTCTTCTCAGATCACGAGACCTTGAAGTGGATCAAACAACAAACTACCATGTCCCCTACCTTGCTTCGCTGGTTCCACGAGATTGACATCTTTGATTTTGAATTAAGACACAAAAAGGGTTGTTATAACCGAGTCGCTGACGCATTGTCTCGCCACCCTGAGTACATGACTTGCCTTGTGAAATCCTACGACCTCCGGAAGAAACTGAAGGAGGAGCTCGTAGAGAAGACAACCAAGGATCCGGAACTTAGTTCCATCCCTGAGCGGCTGCAGGCTGATCCTAGTAGTCAGCCTGATTTCCACGAGTATGGAGGACTGATTTTTCGTTGCTACGGGAACCACGACCGTTTGTGTGCGCCCAACCATAAGCCTCTCCGCGCGCACTTTTTGGATTTGGCTCATGGCCGGAGCGGACACTTCGACATGGCAAAAACGTATGCAAATTTGCTGAGACAGTTTGATTGGCTTGGCATGAAAGGGACTGCTGAAAAGTTTGTGGCTGAATGTCAAGTCTGTCAACGAATCAAACCATGGAGACAAAAGCCGATGGGGCTACTCACACCCCTACCCATTCCCGATGGTCCCGGGGAGTCTGTCTCCATCGATTTCACCGACATGGGAAAGGTAAGTAAGAACGGCTACTCACAGGTCATGGTGATTGTTGACCGATTCTCTTAGTTCCTCAATCTGAGCCCTTTGCCACCTCATGCCCCAACAGAACTAGTGATTCGTGAATTCCAACAGAAGTACATTCTGCAGTTCGGAACCCCGAAGACTCTTGTGAGCGATTGGGATCCGCGCTTCATTAGTACTGAGTGGAAGGACTTCACGTCTCAACTGGGGATCAAACTGTGTATGACATCTGGCCGACACCCTGAAGCCGACGGTTTGGCTGAGGAGATCAACCAGACTATGTTCCAACTACTTCGCGCTTTGATTAGCCCAAATCAGGAAACATGGGATGAAGAGTTGTATTCCGTTAAGGGGTTATACAACAACTCCGTCCACGTCGCCACCGACATGACACCCCAGGCTGCATTACGGTTGGCAGATCTAGAATCCGCTCTCTTGCCTATTCCTTGAGCAGCCAGCTGGTTTAACACCTGGCGCCTGGCTTCAGGGCCAAGTATGATCGCTTGCTCAAAGTTGCCATTGCAGCTATGACCAAGCGACAACATGCTATGATCCATCATGCAAACAAGAAGCGCAGACCGTCAGATATTGAGGTAGGAAGCTATGTCTGGGTCAAGATGTCTGAATTCTCAGAAGAAGAGGGAGTCTCACGCAAACTCATCCCTCTCTATTATGGGCCTTGGGAAGTTTTGGATGTGATTGGTGAAGATGACTTTGGCCCTTCGTACGTTGTAGACGTGCCAGCTCACCTGCGCACATATCTCGTGTTCCATGCATCTAAATTGTATCTCCACCGTGATGCCAAGACATTCGACTACCGCGAAGATATGATCCCTCGCGCAATCAAGGGCGGGCATGAGATAGATAGAATCAAACAGCATGTAGGTAAGGGGAGAAACAGACAGTACCAGGTTCATTTTATGTATCACCCGTTAGACGATCTGTACTGGATCTCCAAACAGGAGCTGCTACGCAGCGCACCGCGCGTTGTTAAAGCCTACGAGCGCCAAATCGCTGCTAACGTCGCACCAAAGATCTCAACAAGGCTCACTACGACAGAGTATTATAGGAATCTCTTTGTCTTGCTCGCCTACGATGCATTTGTCGAGGACTCAGAATGAGTTACTTGCTCGAAGGGACCTCGCTCTTGAGGGGGGGGTAGTGTGATAACCCGTCCAAACATGGACTGAAACACACAGCTGATTTATGAGTTTTGCTCATAGACTGAATGCCCTACTGAGTTCCTGCCTGCTAAGTCTGTGTGTGTGTGTGCTTGCTGGACTGCATGTCTGTCTGAGTGCTGGTTGGCTTGCGTGCGTGTGCCTGTGCCTGTCTGTGTGCTGGTTGGTATGAGTGTGTGTGTGTGGCCCGCCAGGGCACTTGTTCGTTCGTTGGGCCCTCAAGGCCGGTACTTACCTGTGGTCGTGGCTTTGAAGGGCTGTAGCGGGGAAAAAACACTTAAGTAGCGGGTAGGCCAGTACCACACCCGGCAGGGGGGTAAATATGCAGGTACCGGAGGCCGAGCAGAAGAAGACAAAAGTGGCATTTTTAGAGGCCGGTAGTGTAGGCTAGGTCTAGCGGGTACCAGTCTGCGTCTAGGGCCTGTAGGGGCAATATCAGAGTCTGCAACGATGTTTCCCTCCAAAAGAGGAGGTACCGGTTGCTTGGGAAGGCCAGCGGCCTGGAAATCACCACCCAAGAGGCAAAGCAGGCCGCTATATCTTCAGGCCGGGCGGAAGACCCGGCCTCTTTTTCCGTGTGCAAGTTTGGCGACACACTGGTGGAGCGCTGGCTGGAGCAGCGCTAAGCTGGAGCAGCGCTGCTGGGGAGGAAGGAGAAGGACATGAGGGAGGAAGAAGGAGGAAGGAGGAAGGAAGGGGGAGGAGCGCCAGGGGTACTTACCTGGCTATGGTGGCAGCCATCTTCATCACCTTGGTGGGCGCTGCAGCAAGAAGTCCCCAACCGGGGAGAGCCACACCAAGAARCTTCAAGGCAGGGKTGGRCATGGCRGCCTGAGCTAGAGCAGSCATAGCTGCTTTGGGTTGTCCTTTGGACGTCTGGGCAAGGCCTAGTAGTCCGCCATAGCCTCGGCCTATGAGAGTGAAGAGTGGGAGAGGCGGCCATGGCTATGGTGGACCTTGAGTGATACTTGCAGTAGAAGAGGGACTCGGACATTGATTTTGGACCAGTCATTCAACATTGTATTATTATTTCTTGTATGAATAAGAGAAGGAGGAGATAAGGAGGAGGAGATTGTTGGGCGAAGAAGAAGAGCCTTGTCATTGTCTTTGCTGGTGTACATCTTCTTCTTCGTCTTTCTTACTTCTTGTAATGACCCGTTATAACACAGACTAAGGACACTGCTGATTTCTGAAGTTTTGCTCATGGAATGGATGCCTTGCTGAGATTCCCCCATTCTGCTGTGTTTTCTAAGTCTGTGTGCGTGCGCGCCTGTCTGAGTGAGTGTGTTCGAGAGTACCAGTTGCGTTTTGATCCAGCGCAGGGTCTCATGGTCAGATCTCACATAAAAGAATCTGCCAAGGAGATAGTGTCTCGAGTGAACCAGCGCTTGGTAAAGAGCATAGAGCTCACGCTCGTAGGTAGACCTAGCTAGTTTATTAGACGACATCTTTTTGCTCATGTACTCGTTAGGTCTCAACTTGGGCCCCTCCTTTTGCGCAAGGACCGCGTAGCGGTAGGGTAGGTCTAGGCCGGTACCAGTCCAACCAGTCTGAGTCTAGAGCCAGTACGGGCAATATCAGGGTCTGCAATGATGTTTCCCTCCGAAACGGAGGAAGTACCGGTTGCTTGGGGAGGCCGAGCGGCCTGAAAGTCACCGCCCAGGAGGCAAGTAGGCCGCTATATCAAGAGGCCGGGCGGAGAGCCCAACCTCATTCTTCAGTGTGCAAGTTTGGCGACACGCTGCTGGAGCGCTGGCTGGAGTAGCGCTGGGTACTACAGCGCTGCGGGGGGGAAGAAGCCGGGAGCTTCCACCTTGGCTATGGTGGAGCTCTACTGGTAGGAGGAGGAGGAAGAAGGGGACCAAGGAGGAGAGTGGTGGGGTTCTTACCTGGCTATGGCAGGCACCATCTTCATCACCTTGTTAGGCGCTGCATCTGGAAGGCCCCAGTGGGGGTAGTGCCGCATCAAGGAAGCTCGGGCAGAGTCAGGCATGGCGGTTGAGTGGGCAGCG
>BFEA01000002.1:5209475-5221785 GCA_003427395.1 Chara braunii
CTTCTTCTTCTTCTTCTTTCCCTCTCTCTCCTCTCAAGTTCATTCATTTGTTTTTGCAATTGGATGGCATTGTACTTTCAGATGAATGTATACTTCGAAATTGGCCAGGATCGTAACATTGGTATCAGAGCGGATTCTACTTGTTGGCGAGAGTTGACTTTGCTGCCATAACCCTAACCCTAGTGGTAAGGGCTAACCACTTAGGGTTAGGGCTGGAAGTTAGGGTTAAGTGGGGCGGCGTGGTGAAGGGAAGCTGCTCCCACCTGGGAGGGCCGTGTAGGGTCGATATTAGACCCGGTCGGGTTGTTTGAGTGCATGTTTGTGGTGGCGAGACACAAGGTGGGACTTCGTGATGCAACTTGAGAGAGGCGACAGTGAAGGGCACCTACAACTTGAATATGGAATTCAAGGAAGACGAGGAGTGACTTTAGGGCTCCCCTCAAGCAGGCGAGCTTGAGGGTGGCAGCCATATCTGCACCTACGGACTGCAAGTTGCTGCTTTGATCTTCAACATCGATGGGGGATCCGACTTTGTACTTTGGGGTAGATATTGACCCTCCTAGATGATAGGACACTAGTGTAGAGGATGCTAATTGGGTCGGGAGGACTATGTGAGAGGGGGGTGAGTTCTTTCATCTCAAGAGCCCGGCCACTCAGGTAAGTGTCGTGCCGCCAGGGTGCCCATGTGTGTGTGCATGGAATTGACTGCCTGTTGGGGTTTTTTGGGTTCTTCTTCCATCCTCCATAGTCTTGATTGTGTGCGAGGTGTGTGAACTGCCTACTCACCTGACGAGTGAATGAATGGAGTATCTTGTTTGCCATGCTATATCTCTCTACAATGCTTTGTTTATTTCATTCTGAACGGTTGTAGTCTGTAGGTTCTTTCTGGGGCAAAATTTCATTTTTCAATTTGGTAGGGACAAAGTAGGTCTTTGTGGAACTCTTGTTGGTTGGGACCCGGTTCTGACTCCACTGGGACCGTTTGGGACTCAGTGGGACCAGGCCCAAACAAGAAAGGCCCCTCAGGCCAAATCTGTTGACGTTATTTACCTTGCTGTATCTGATTGGGACTCGGACTTTATGCTTTCGGACCAGGAGACTCGCAGCGGAGGGGATCTCCGCTGAGACGTTTTATCAGACTTTACCGCACAATCCGCCGCCTGACTCGCACCTCGGGCACCACTCAATTCTCTCTTGCATTTCGCTGTACACCTTGAATCTGATTTGCTGTGTCTTCACGGAGCTGAATCCGGCTAGGCTTGAGAGGACCTCATATGTAGTCGGTCTAGACTGTGTGGCTGGATCAGATCTCTCTGATCTTTATTTCTTTTTTTTGGTTCGACTGCTCTCCAATCCAAATGAATTGCCGCTTCGGCTAGGAGTTCTACCTTCTCTTCTGATTGTTTTCAAAGCTGTTTCTTTGACTTGGTTCGTTAAATGCATGCGTCTACACGATCGCAAACAAGAGAGAGAGAGAGAGAAAAGAGAAGCTTTTAAGAGTTGCTTCTGAGGGAGTGAGGAGAGGGAAGAGGAGTGTTTGTCCCAAAAGTGTGAGGAAGTACGGACCCCTCTTGAGAGACTTGCTAACACCCTCATCCTCCATTATGGCATCTGCAGCAGAATGGAAGTTGCAAATGGACGCTGCCCCCGAGGCAGAAAAAACGCAGTACCGATTCTTCTACGAGAAAACATTGAAGAGGGAAGCGGAGGAGAAGGAGAAGGAGAGGGAGGAGAAGGTMAAGGCTCATGAAGCCATTTTTTGTACCTTGCCTTCCCTAACCGATGCGGAGGTGGAAGAGAAAACCGTTCCACTCCTCCGGGCTTTGGTAGACGTCCGGGCTGTTGAGGACCATGCTGGCCAACTCGCCAAAGTGTTCGACGAACTCAAGAAGTTGCGAGAAGACATGGCGTTGATGGCGCAGCAGCACCGTGACCAGCTGCAATAGTTCGCTAACGTACAACCAGCCCAAAGTATCCTTCCGCCTGCCTACCTTGCTTCTAGTGATGCGTCTCAGTCCGTTCTTGCCCCTTTGAATGTGTCTTCTTCTTCTTCTTCCTCTTCTTCTTTGAGTGTGGCCAACAGCCTATCCGGATCTGCAGCAGGTCCAGACCCCGTTGTTGCTGCTGCTGCAGCGGCAAGTAGCAGTGCAGGGCATTCTGGAACTGTTGCAGTCCCGAGTTCGGACTCAGCAACCGCTGGTCCAAGCTGCAACTTTTCTTACATCGATAGAAAGGCGGCACAAATTCCGTCCAAGTACGACGGAAAGGACGACATCGAATCTTGGATCAGCTCCATGCGATCCTACTTCGATGTGCTGGGGACACTCCCAGTTACTCAGTCGTCGGTCCTAGGGACCAATGTGGAACCTGCCGTAAGAGGATTCTTGGAAATCCAAGCTGTACAAGCAGGCTATAAGAGAATAGACCTGAATAAATGGCTGAGGGCTACACCTGTAGCTACACTCGAGGAACTCTTGATTAAACAGTATGCTGATCCACATGCTGCAGCCAAAGCTAGACTCAAGCTTGACAAGCTCAAGCACAGCAAGTGGACCGACACCGTGCATAGTCTACAACAGTATGTTAGTAAACTTTTTGCTACTCCTGACTTGGAAATGACTGCGCAGTCTTGCTTGAATGTGATAAAAGGTACAGTCCCCTCTAATATAACACATCGCCTGGTGCTCGGACTCAACGCATATACAGATTGGCTTACCCTCATGCGGGACTTAGTCAAGCTGGAGGCACAAGACCTCCCGGGTGGATCGGGTGGCAAAAAGTCCACCAGTCGCAAACGGTTTCCAAGCAGCAACCGGTTTTCAGCGCACGATCTACTTGAGGATGACGAGGAGACCTTCGCACGTTTTTCAGCGCACAATCTACTTGAGGATGACGAGGAGACCTTCGCAGAGGATCCTTCTCTTGATGACGATCAAGAGCAAGGCTGCGAGGCATCTTGCTCTTCGTTAGCCCATGAGTCTGAGTGTGTGAATGATGATGAATCTATGAACGCCTTCAAGAAGACTGCCTTTAAAAGTAAGGGACTAAGGACCACAATGAAGAATAACACTAACACCATTCTTCTTCCCAAGGGAGCGAAAATTCCACCCAAACCGGAAGATCCTGCCACCAAACCATGAGTAGATCTTCGAATCAGTGAAAGTGAGTGGAAACACAGGGTGAAGAAAGGGGTTTGCCTGCATTGCACCAAACCGGGACACTCAGTCCAACATTGTTTCAGATTGCAGCAGGGAAACCAGCAATGGGGGTAGAGACATCATCAACACACTCTACGGATGGAGAGGCTGAACATATAAGTGCAGATCCTTCTCTGGATTCTGATCCCACTCAGCAAACCTCTCCTAAGACCCCATTTGATGCTGATTCCAAGGCTGAGGAAATACACATCCTATACAAGGAGCCTTGGATAGAGTCGAAAGAAATTGACTTCCATGCTCTGTTGACGCCCTGGGCTCATATGAAGCAAGAACGCGCGCAAGGGAGAACGAAGTTGATATTCTTCAAACTCTACATTAATGGCCGTTACATCCGTGCGTTGGCTGATAGTGGTGCAACTGCCAACTACTTCTCACAACACGACATTCGTAAGGCACGCTTGGGGATGAAGCAAGTGACTTTGCAGAATCCTTGCCGGACCCAAGTAGGCAACCAAGAGGTTGTCACCTCTACGCATGCAGTCAAAGGTGTGCGGACTACCTTTGACGCAGACCGCACAATCACACATGAACTGAACTTCTATGTCCTTGATCAGTGCCCCTTCRACGCGGTTATTGGCTTGGGCTGGTTGCAAGCTCAATGTGAAAGAACCACGTGGAAAGACTCACAGTTCATGGTCAAAGATGCCATGGGAATCGAGCGTCCAGTCCTCTTRGATGAGCCGCGCGAGTCCCACGTAACTTTTCTCAATGTAATGCAATTCTGCAAAAATTGGCGCAGGCGCAAAGTTGATGAGCAAATGTATATAGCCTTTGTTAGGCCTGCTCATGCGCCTTCTATTTTTGCTGTACATAATGATTCTACTTTGCATGCCGTTTCTACTTCTGAGGCAACTACTTCTACCTCTACTAAATCTACTTCTAGTCCAAATGACTCCACTTCCAATTCTGTTGTGTTGGCTGCACCTATGCAATCTGGTATGCTTGCACCCGAGAGTGATGATCCACCTCCGGAGATCCCATCAGAAATTCACAACCTTCTCAACCGATTTCCAGAAGTCTTGGTCGAACCGCATGGAGTCCCCGTGCGTCCGGTCCGACACAAGATCGAGCTGATTGAAGGTAGCACTCCTCCAAAGGGTTGTGTCTATCGGATGGGCTCAGGCGAATTAGAGGAGTTGCGAAGGCAGATTGATGATATGATTGGGAAGGGATGGATCAAACCAAGTGAGTCTGAGTTTGGTGCACCGGTTCTGTTTGTCCCTAAGAAAGGAGGCAAACTACGGATGTGTATTGATTACCACGGATTGAACCGAATCACAAGAAAGAATGCATATCCTTTGCCACGTATTGATGATTTGCTTGATGTTGCAGGTGGATGCAAGGTCTTCAGCAAGATCGATCTCAAGTCTGGCTACCACCAGATTGAAGTCGATCCTGCAGACCAGCATAAAACTGCATTCAAAACTCGCGATGGGCTGTACGAGTTTACAGTCATGCCCTTCGGTCTCACAAATGCGGCAGTCAAAGTCTCATGGATAAGGTATTTCGCAATCAGATCAACCGATTTGTTGTTGTATATCTGGATGACATACTAATCTTCAGCAAATCGATGGAGGAGCACATGAGACACCTTGAGGAAGTGATGCAGATCCTCAAGGACGCGCAGCTCCATCTCAACTTGGAGAAATCTGAGTTTGGGAGGGACAACGTCATCTACCTTTGACATCGGTTGTCTGCTGCAGGTCTAGAGCCTGAGGCAACCAAAGTTGAGGTCATCCGAAAATGGCCCCAACCTGTGAATGTCCGCGAGTTGCGTTCTTTTCTTGATCTAGCCCCGTACTACCGTAAGTTTGTGCCCAAATTCTCTATCATCGCCCGTCCGCTGTCTAGACTAACAAGCAAGAATGTGTCCTACACATGGAATGAGGAATGCACGACAGCCTTCGGAGCATTGAAAGAGGCTTTGGTGAGTCATCCAGTGCTCAACATTGCGGATCCCAAGCTTACGTTCGTAGTAACTGCGGATACAAGTCTGTATGGGATTGGTGCGGTGCTGCAATAAGACGATGGTGATGGCTTACGTCCGCTTGAATACTATAGCAAACGCATGCCCAGTCACAAGGTAGCTGCTTCCACTTACATGCGAGAACTTTACGCCTTGAGAGAAGCACTATATCATTGGAAACACTACCTCTTGGGTCGCCATTTCAAAGTGTTCTCAGATCACGAGACTTTGAAATGGATTCAGACACAGATTAATCCCTCAACCACATTGACCCGCTGGCTGCATGAGATTGATGTGTATGATTTTGAGATTAAGCACAAGAAAGGCTGTTATAATCGAGTTCCGGATGCTTTGTCTCGCCACCTTGAGAGTTCCTATGATCTCCGTAAAAATTTGAAGGAGGAACTTATTGAACATACTGCCAAGGATTCGGAACTCGATCCCATCCTTGAGCAGATTCGGGCTAATCCTAGCAGTCAACCTGATTTCCATGAATGTAAGGGCCTTCTCTTCCGACGCTACGGGAAGCATGACCGATTGTGTGTGCCCAACCATGAGCCGATCATGACCCACTTCTTGGATTTGGCTCATGGTCGGAGTGGACACTTCGGTGTTGAGAAGTCATACGGGAATCTGTTGGAAAAGTTTGTGTGGCCTGTAATGAAAAGAATGGCACAAAGGTTTGTGGTTGAGTGTGAAGTTTGTCAACGCATCAAACCGTCTCGACAAAAGCCCTATGGGCTGCTGCACCCTCTTCCTATCCCTGATGGCCCGGGTGAGTCTATTTCCATTGACTTCACGGACATGGGGAAGAAGAGCAGAAACGGTTATTCACAAGTAATGGTGATCGTTGATCGTTTCTCGAAATTTCTGAATTTGATCCCCTTGCCACCTCACGCCCCAACTGACCTCGTGATCAATGAGTTTAACAAGAGATACATTCTGCATTATGGCCCCCTGAAGACTCTTGTGAGTGATTGGGACACCAGGTTCATAAGTGAAGATTGGAAAGATTTCACCTCCCAGACCTATGGCATGAAACTCAAGATGACATCTGGTCGACATCCCGAAGCCAATGGATTGGCCGAGGAGATCAACCAGACCGTGATTCAACTTCTCAGGGCTCTAATTGTACCTGATCAGAACTCTTGGGATGAGGAGTTGCCGATTGTGCAGGGGTTGTACAACAACTCCATCCACTCTTCCACCGGGGTGACGCCTAACCGACTGCATCTTGGATGGAAAATCCGCAATCCTCTATCTTATCTGTTCCCTGAACAGCCATCTGGCCTAACACCTGGCCAGCCAGGCTACAACGGTAAGTTTGATCGCCTGCTCAAAGTTGTTGTCGCAGCTATGGAAAGGCGACGCAGTGCCATGATTAAACATGCTAACAAAAAGCGCCAGCCTGCACCTTTCACAGTGGGAAGTTATGTCTGGGTCAAAATGTCTGAGTTTTCTGAAGAAGAAGGTGTATCATGAAAACTTCTTCCTCAGTATTACGGTTCGTGGGAGGTGTTGAACCAGGTAGGGAGCGATTCCTTTGACCCTTTATATACGATCGACGTGCATGCTCATTTGCGCACATATCCAGTCTTTCACGCATCGAAGTTGTTTCCGTATGAATCACCCGAAACTTTCAACTATCGAGAATCGATGATTCCTCGCGCAATCAATGGCGGTCATGAGATTGATAGAATTGTCGAGCACAGTGGAAAAGGGAGAAACAGACAGTATAAAGTGCATTTTTCTATACCACCCACTGAATGATTTCTACTGGATTGCTAAGAAGGACTTACTGCAGAGTGCACCGCGCGTCGTTAACGCCTATGAACGATTGATAAGTTCTGAACAGCAACCAAAATTCACTGCTACCCTGACTCCTACGGAACACACCCTATGATGCATTATGCAAGGACTCTGATTGAGTTACTTGCTCGAAGGGACCTCGCTCTTGAGGGGGGGGTAGTGTAATGACCCATCATAACACAGACTGAGGACACTGCTGATTTCTGAAGTTCTGCTGATGGAATGGATGCCTTGCTGAGATTCCCGCATTCTGCTGTGTTTTCTAAGTCTGTGTGCATGCGTGCCTGTGGACTTGTGTGCCTGTCTGAGTGCTTATCTGCCTGAGTGTGTGTGTGACCCGGAAGGGTACTTGCTCGTTTGGCAGGCCCATAGGGCCGGTACTTACCTGTGGCCGTGGCGTTGAGGGTTGCAGCAAGGGGAACACTCAAGTGGCGAAGCTAGCGGCCCCGCGGCCCTTGGGGTAGCGGAAAAACACTCAAGTGGGCAGGTAGGCCGATACTGCACCCCAGTGCAGTTGGCGTGAGGGGGTACTGGAGGCCGAGCAGAAGAAGACAAAGTTGGCATTTTTAGAGTCCAATAGCGGTAGGGTAGGTCTAGGCTGGTACCAGTCCAACCAGTCTGAGTCTAGCGCCTGTACGGGCAATATCAGGGTCTGCAATGATGTTTCCCTCCGAAACGGAGGAAGTACCGGTTGCTTGGGGAGGCCGAGCGGCCTGGAAGTCACTGCCCAGGAGGCAAGTAGGCCGCTATGTCAAGAGGCCGGGCAGAGAGCCCAGCCTCATTCTTCAGTGTGCAAGTTTGGCGACACGCTGCTGGAGCGCTGGCTGGAGTAGCGCTGGGTACTACAGCGCTGCTGGGAGGAAGAAGCCGGGAGCTTCCACCTTGGCTATGGTGGAGCTCTACCGGTAGGAGGAGGAGGGAGAAGGGGACCAAGGAGGAGAGTGGTGGCGTACTTACCTGGCTATGGCAGGCACCATCTTCATCACCTTGTTAGGCGCTGCATCTGGAAGGCCCCAGTGGGGGTAGTGCCGCATCAAGGAAGCTCGGNTGTCCTTTGGACAGGAGGCTGAAGCCTCAGTAGTCCGCCATAGCCTCGGCCTGTATGTAGAAGAAGAGGAAGGGTGGCCATGGCTATGGTGGACCGCATGTTGTGCCTGCAGTAGAAGTGGGATTCGGACATTGATTCTGGTTCAGTCATTCAACATTATTATTGCTATTTCTTGTTTGAATAAGAGGGAAGGAGATAAGGAGGAAGAGATTGGTTGGCGAAGAAGAAGAGCCTTGTCATTGGTCTATGCTGGAGTACATCATCTTCTTCTTCTTTCTTACTTCTTCTTCTTCTTCTTCTTTCCCTCTCTCTCCTCTCAAGTTCATTCATTTCGTTTTGCAATTGGATGGCATTGTACTTTCAGATGAATGTATACTTCGAAATTGGCCAGGATCGTAACATTCTTCTTCTTCTTCTAATCCTCTCTGTCCTCTCAAGTTCATTCATTTCTTTCTGCAATTGGATGGCATTGTACTTTCCGGTGGATGTGTATCTCGGAATTGGCCAGGGTCATAACAAGAGGCTCAATCTCCGTTTTCAGATGTACTGGTGGTTCAATCCCATATCTGCCGACACTGCCCGACAGTCATTTATTTTCGTTTTGATGAACTTCCAGTTGCCACGGCGGTGGTAGTTTCCTTCATAAATTCTAATCTTTGTGGTTGAGTTGTTGAGATGCTGTTCGGGACATGGTTTGTGATTGGAATGATTGAAAGAGGATTAGGATGGCCCATGGATGATGACACTGATATGATGTAAAGTGGTGTTCAATTTTGAAGAAAGAAAAGCCTGGGTGTGTTGTAACTCAGGGGACGCTGGACCCGTTTTTCAGCAGGTGATGCTCCCCACCAATAGACTGGAGCCCCGTGTGTGACAGGTAGGAGTGTATGCTGTTCCCATCACTCCGATCTGCTATGACGGTTCTTTTTAATTAAAAAAAAAGAAAAAAAGGGTGCACGTTAGTAGTAGGAGTTTCAAACTCAAGTTCTTACTGATACACTTGCAGCCACAGAGCTATGACGGTTTTTTTTAATTAAAAAAGAAAAAGGGTGCAAGTTGCACACGAGGAAGGAGTTAACGTGCACACATGCACGAACGAATACACACTCTCACACAGACAATCATTTTTATGTCTGTTTTTTTCCAAGTACTTTCTGATTGTAAGGCCTAAGACAATAGGGCTAAAAGAACGAACGTCACGTTAAGGGAACCATGAAGTAGGACAGGATAAGAATTATTAGTTCACAACTTCACAGGGATTACCCCTCAGAGAAGGTTCAGGGTTTATGGCTCAGGAATAGCACAGGTTTTCCTTGTTCGTTCTAGGAAATGGGTGAAACAAGATGGTCTGACAACCGAGGGTTTAAGGATCAGGGTTTAGGGTCTAGGGTTTAGGGCTTACACGGAAATAAAACAAATAGGAATTTAGAGGGTGAGACCTCAAAGAAGATTATAGGGGCCCCTGAACGCTCTCGAATAACACACCTACCTGACAGTTTCACAACTGAGAGAGGAGTAGAACTGCGACCAGACGGATTGGTAGGCAAAATTTGCAGAGGGTAACTTAGGCAGGGGTGAGAGGTGGTACATCCTTCCTCAAGGAAGTAATCAATGCAGTCTACTCGGGCCTCCCAGCCATAATGGGGGGGAGCGTGTGTGAGTGTCTTATGTATTCCTAATTGACTTGCCGGGGGAAAGGACTTTCTGATTGTCCAAGCAAGCACCTCTAAGTAGTGCCACGTAGTCGGTGCTTCCTTGTTTGGAGTGCCTCCAGCACTATTGGCGGGCTGCTCCATTCATGATGTCTGTGATACATATGATCTATGGGTGATGAAAGATGTTTTGTCAGAGCCGCTTCCCCGTTTCCTGGCTCAGCAGGTGGTGGAAGTTGGGGAACCAACAGTCTTTGGGGTTCACTTGTGGTGTGAGTAGGTGATGTACTGCTTTGCTCTGTGTTGGATGTGTGGACTGCTTTGTCTGCACTCCTTTGTTGCCTTGCTGCCAATCCAGCTGGCTTCCCATGTAGTTCGAAAATGGCCGTTCGTACCTTGTGTGTCGAAGTTATTCGGGCGCTGGACATTCCTGGTGCCTGGAAGGAGTTACTAATAAGGAGGCTTCGAGTAGTATGGAAGAAGAACAAGAGTTTTGGCCAGTACATTCATAACTATCGGAGTGCTGCTAGGAACAAGGATCCTGTCTGTAAGTGTGATACGCTCGCGAAACTTTTTCCACGAACTGATGGGCATGTGTCGTTCAGAATTAGTGAGGTTGAATTTTTTCCTAACTGGGCGACAAATGCTCGTAACATTCCACGGCCCACCGCCACTGACTCTATTAGAATGTTGAGGGTTTCTTTGTGCAGTGCGTTCGATAGATTTTCTCTTCGAATGGGGTGCCGGTCTTCTCGAATTCCTTGCTCAATAGATGTCTTCTGGGTGGTACCTGTGCCTCGTCTTCTTCCTCTTTTCTTCTTCTTCTTCTTCTTCTTCTTCTTCTTCTTCTTCTTCTTCTTCTTCTTCTTCTTCTTCTTCTTCTTCTTCTTCTTCTCCTCTCCCTCCTCTTTCGTTGGGTTCATCTTCATCTTCCTCTTCGTCCGCGTTGGTACTACAGCCAACGGATGCTACGTTTCAGCATCTTCGATCACTTCCGTGTACTACTGAGTCTGTTCGCACGGTCAAATCAAGTTTGGAGGGATTGGTGTGTTCTGTTATCGACCATAATCCGGGTGATTCGCTGGTTTGTTGTCCTGTGATGTATCATCGAGGTTTGAGAAAGTTGTTTCTGGATAACCCCGGGTTTCAGCGTGTTGAAATGGAGGAAAAGAAATTACTCAAGCAATGTGGTGAGAAATTTGAGAATGAGGGATTTGGCAGGTTAGGGAAATGGAAGACGAAAGGATCACTCGGCAAGGCGTATGGGATAACTAAGCACAAGGACATCAACAAGTGGCGCCCAATCTGCCCGTCATATTCTGTATCTGCCAATTCGGTGAGAAAAAGAATGTCGGCTTGACCTAGTGTCGTTTCTGGTCTAATTGCCATTGTGTTCTTCTTCTTTCTTCTTTCCTCTCCCCTCTTCCCTCCTTCCCCTTTTCTCTCTCGTCAGACTTGTAGAATGGACGCATGTGACCACATGTCTGCACGTGTGTGAAACAGCAATACTTCCATGTAGTTCTTTGCAGTTGGTGTGTTTGCTGTGGAGTGTGGCTGCTTGGCTGGGGCTGCCTTGTGCTTCGCTGCATTGCTGGCTTGCTGCCCATCTGCCTGCCTTGTCTTTCTGTGCATTTTGGTTGTATGCAGTGTAGTCCGGCCACTTTCGCGGTGCTGCTCTGTGCTTCATTGTGTTGCTGCCTTGCTGCCCGTCGACTTGCGCCGCTGTTCCACAGAGTTAGCGTTGAAGCTGTGCAGTTGGGTTGCCTTAAACCACCAGTACTTCCTAAAGTCGTGCCCGTTAACAAGCCACAATTTTAGGAAACGTACGTACAGCCACTACAGGAGCGCCCAAATTCATCTGACTAGAAACGTTTCTACTCTATTTTTTTCCCGCGGCCAATAGCTGGGCAAAGTACTGGTGGTTTAATAGTGTTGCCTGGTGCTTCGCTAAGTTGTTGCCTTGCGGTCATGTTCCATTGCAGTGTGGTTTGTGGGCTGTCCACTTTCAGCAAGGATCAAAGGGTTCATGACCCAAAGCATCAATATGGGGATTCCGCAGACTGTTGAGGGTTCTCGGACCCATGTGTTCCGCACAATTTCCGTTCACACAGCCCGGCCCGATGACCACTCCCTTTACATGGCAATCAGACACATGCAGCCACGTAGTCGCCCTTCATGACCAACCTATTCAACAACACACACCTTCCAATGCTAATGGCAGCATGGCGTATGAGGTGTGCCCATGAATAGAAGCAACACACATATGGGTACATGGAGGCGAGATCATCTGTAGTGGAAGCAATCTCAGTCAACACACATGCAGCCTGGAAGGAGCTCACTCAAATGCTGGCAACCAAGTCAGACGAGAGTAAACACAATGACCTCTCGGCCAACTTCCAACTTCCAACTACTGTGGGTGGATAGTGCAGCGAGGCTGTGCGAACTGGACCAACATAATCAGCTGGGGTGGAAACCATGGTTGAATACCGAAGGTCAATGGGAACGATTACCACGTGCCCACTTCACCCTCCCATTCCAACCTACTAATTTCACCCTTGTCCAACAATGAGGAATCCACCCCCTTCCCAACCATACCTCCTCGCCTGCCCCCCCCCCC
>BFEA01000002.1:5244033-5259913 GCA_003427395.1 Chara braunii
CACACACACACACACACACACACACACACACACACACTACCTATATATTCGTTCGATTTTGCTCATCCTATCAAAAAATAAAAATAAGAAAATTGAATCAATCTTCCTCCGCTATAACATTGAAATATACACTGCTGCACGGGCGCGCGCGATGTATGTGTGTGTGTGTGTGTGTGTGTGTGTGGGCATGTGTTAGAGTACTCCATGACAAGCATGTCGATGCAAGATACGAAAACCGTATTGCAGTCAAGCTCCGAAGTAATTTATCGGCATACCCCCGTTATCCTTGTCAGGCGAGCACAGGACTTCTCAGGCCACATAACCCGTCCCATGGGATTCCTGCGTGTAAAACCATGACTAGGACTCATTCCCACGTATGCGCAATCCGATGGCCCAGAGAGACGTCTTCTTCAGAGGGCGAGTGGAGCTAGAAAGGAAGTAGAGCATACATCCTCAAATCTCCTCCACCAGAGTCTGTCTACTAACACGCCTCCTTCCGGGATCCCTTAAGACAATCCCCTACTGTAGTTTCCCCACCGATATCCTCCAGCAGAGCTTGTCCCAAGCCAACCCTCCCCCCAAACCGGACCCCATCCCACCTCAGGTCCTTGCCCCCCCCCAAAGCAGAGCCTAAGGTAACCAATACACACGAGCAGTCTAACCACAAACCCTTACCTGCATCCTCATTAGACTCCTAACTGTATCAGGCAAACCCCTCATAGGCCAGGACCCAACATACAACACCATGGACAGTCCCCTGGGTGGTGTGCAGGCAGTGTCTTTAATAGCTTACCATGTGTCAGCCCAAGGGGTGTCCAGCCGTGCGTCATTCTAACGCCCTGCCGGTGTCCATGCGCAAGGTTGTGGAGTTTTGAACCCGCAACCTCATACCACAATGCGCATTTCCAACCGGTGCTCTAGCCACTGACCTACAATCCTAGAAAGTACCAAATAAGGTCAGCTACGGCTAGCATTGGTCAGGATGGCATTGTCTCTGAGAAGTAATGTCCGGGTACGGGGAGGGTTAGGAGTTGTTCTAGGATTAGGAGGCCAGAATGGCTGTTATAGCATAGTCTTCCAAATTTCTTGCATACTAATCATCATCACCATCATCATTAGTATCATTATCTCACAGTTTACATTATCAGCACCTCAGCATGTTTGGTTCGGTTCCTCCGGGTAGACTGTGAGGACCCCGGCCTCAATCTTCTTATTTGTAATATCAGCCTTGGCAGATAACCAGCTCGAACCTCAGTTACATCCATCAACCTCTGCAGCGATTCTAAAGAGTACCAGCGCTTTACTACAAAAAATATTATTCAAATCCACCGTGAACAAAATCACAGTCCACCGGCCACTACCCAAGAGGTCCACAGTCCAAGCCTACTCTACTTGTTGAAATCAAAGCAACGAAACCCATTATTCGACCGTAAAACGGACAGAACAGAAAAATAGCCCTTTAAAGACCATCATTTAATTCGTCCTTTTGCCCAATCGGGGCCCTAAACTGAGCCTGCTCAAACGAAAAAACCATCAACCTGATCACCGTGCTACCGGCCGGTCCCACAAAGATAGGCTAGAGGGCTTGCAAGAGGGCATTTGAAAAAAACAAAAATACCAAGATAGGTAAGGAGCCATAATTGATGCTTGCTTCCATAAAAAAACAAAGGTGTCAGCGTAGGCCGAACCCCCTGACACTTGTTCAAATTACCTGTCGAATCTGGACAGGACGGCATTTCAGGCCTTTTTTTATTGTCATTATACCCCCGTAGCAGCCACATCCGTGCTCAAGCCTCCAACGAGGGAACATGGGGGAGCTGCACCTACCGGCAGGTGAGATACCTGCTACAGCAGGTGGGCGATACCGGCCAGGGGTCAGCCGGTAGCATCAGGACCGAGCTTCTTCGATGGGCCAGTCACTGTGCCTCCCCTCCGGTCCCCTCCCTTGTGAGCATCAGCAGTCTCTGCTCAATGCCACTTGAGGGACCAACGGCATATCTCTAGGTGGCGGGCGCCAAGCTTGCCCAGGAAGGTGCATGAGGCCAATGGGTATTGAACCTCCTGAATGCCACTTGTGTGCCTTACCAACTGAGCTAGGCCGCGGGATCCCCTGACACTCGCATTATAAGTGTACCAGGTTTTTTTTTTTTTTTTTTTAATAATTTGCCAATTTGGACCATTTCTTGATTTATGGGTGTCATCCTTGCGCTGGCCCATGATCCCATTAGCAGTCCGATAGGAGTGTGGGCGATCCAGTGTGACACTGTGTGGCAGCAGCCTGACAGGTTCATTATGAATTTCTGGGCTGAGAAAACAGGAGAAAGGCAAAAAAAAAAAAAAAAAAACAGAGACTTCCCACCGGAAATCATGGCAGAGTGCTTCCCAGCCATCAGATCACACGTGATCTGATGGTGGCGGTTGCAACAACAGTGGACAAAGTAACTGCCACATTTTTTTCTGGAATAAACTCGACTTCTGTCAGCAGTGATCATGACTCCATCCATGTACTGCGTGATTGAAGGGGGGCTCCACCCAGTGAGATAATTGCACGACAGCAAGCAAAATACTGAAAATCTTCTATCCAGTGGGCCTATGGCCTATCCCACCCTCTTTTGGGATTGGCCATACCCCCAATGGATTGAAAAGATTTTGGCGGGAAGCTTTCTTTGCACCATCATGCCCAGTGTTAAGGAGAGGGGAAGGGGAACAAAGATCTCCTTACTTTTTCGGGTAATACATGTAAAATACTGACCGTGCGATCACTCATGAGTACTGCACGGCAGGATTTGGGTCACTCGACTGCCACACTAACGGCAGGATTTAGGTCACTCGACTGCCACACTAACTCTTTTATATCCTATCCCCTTGCTAGTGCGACCATGGCCCAGGGGCCATGCTAATCTTCTCGGTATAGTTCCAATTTTAACGGATATCCCGAATGAAGTGTAGCAGTGTTCGTAAAACAGAGCTCTTTTTTCCCCTTTTATTCAATGGTACAACAAGTTGAACTTGTTTTTTTTTTTTTTTTTTTTTTTTTTTTGCAAAAAATGCCCTTGTGTAAGCCCTCTGTCGCGGCAGTGGTTTACTTCTTTTTACAAGAACATCTGCGAAGGTCTGGCTAGGGAAGTTCGTAAGAGCAGCGTCCATTTGGCACTGTGAGAAAGAGAGAGGCAACGATCTATTCAGGCACGATCCGCGGTGTGCCTCTGTCACCTAGCGTGAAATTGCAATACACCCAAAAATAAAAAATGAAAAAATTGCAACACGTGGCACGGTTTAAGGGCCTCGCCACACCAATGTCGAAACGGTGAAATTTTCGACAACTGTCAGACCATTTTCGACATTCACCGTTTCGACACAATGGCCGCCTTCGCCACACCGTAGTTTCGGTTTTAGAAAAGGGAAAAAAAACAAAAAAAGAGAAGAAGAAAAAAACAAAAAAAAAGAAGAAGAAGACACGGGAAGTTGAGGCATAGATGTCGAAATCCACAAATCCTTCAACACCTCGTCTCCGTGATGTCGAAACTGGACCCGTTGCAGGTGGGCCGTTCGACACCCATGTTGAAACCACCTTTCTGACCATTGTCGAAGATTTTTTGACATTTTTTCTTCGACAGTCTGTGTGGCGAAGAAAAAATGTCAAAAACTCTAGTTTCGACATTGGTGTGGCGAGGCCCTAAATAGAAGAGAAGAGGAATTGTCGGCAAACAGTCACTCGCATGAGCCAGGATAGACAAATACACCAATATAACATAATCCTGATCGCACGCAAAATTTCGAACTGAGCACGAATACACAGAAGGGAAAAAGCCCGAAATAAAACATGAGACACAGGGCTTCAAAGTTCAAACCCAAAGAGTCAAAAAAGACTCAACCCACCATGCAGCGGGCCTCCATCTGCCCTGGCTTACAGCCAGGGCCTATTCGGCTATTTGCCAGTTTGGCCTGTGGGCCCAGGCCGTGTACTGTTTCAGTCCAGTCCAGTCCTGCCCGGTACCACTGTCGGTACCAGTCCAGTCCAGTCCAGTCCAGTCAGTCCGCTAGGGGTATACCCCAGCTGCAGTCTGTATTCCGTCATTCTTCACTCTTGCACATCTTGGAGTACGTGCGTGTTGAGTCTGCGTCGGAGCTGCGCTGTCCCTTCCAGCTCCATCTCCACCTCCTCCTTTGTCAACCCTTCTTCTCCATCCTGATGGACCGCCATCCCGGCAGGTCCGGCACATTGGTATCAGAGCGGGAACGGCCCGCGCTCCAACCCGCCCACCCTCCCGTAACAGGGAGAAATCGGTGTAATCCCGGTAGCGGGATTTTCAAGGTTTCGCAGGGCAAAAACAACAAAAGCACGGTAGAAAAACGGCAGCGTGCAGAGGCGGACACGTGGCGAAAAAGGGAGTTGCCACCACGACAATCATAATAGAAATACGACAGCGTGCGGAGGAGGAAAAGGGAGTTGCTACCACGACCCGTGCTTGCAAGCGTCGAGGCCAAGGCCGCCGTACGCACGCTCGCGCCTACGGTGCCCCGTTGCCCCGCCCCGCTCCCGGATTACTATTATCAAGATCCAGGATGCTGCAGCTGTCAAGGTTTGAACCTGGGCAGTTGTTGCTCATGCGCGTGAGCCTTAACACACTGGCCAAAGCCACAATATGAGTTGATATTGTGGCTTGTTGCTGTTAAAGAGGTGGCACAACAGCTATTTGCCCCCCCCCCCCCCGCCCCCGTCGGTGAGCGGCGACGACGAGCAGCGTGTGGGAAGGCAGGTATTTGCCTCCCCCCCCCCGCGCGGGGTGGTGGGTGCTGCCACCTGCGCACGTGGCTGGCACGTGCTGCCTCTCTGCAGTGCTACGTGGCAACTTGCTGTGGATCTTGAAGACCCCCCTGGCTAGGGGGCTGCACTACAATGACATCTAGGTGGCTGATTAAGATCTCAGTCCACCCCAGATTTTTTGATTGCAGTGGCATCAAGCCAGCAACAGCTTGAAGGCCAAGATCTTGGGGATCTTGGTAGTGCTCTGCTCTTGGCCACCCAATAGCTTGGTATCACCATCCTACCACTAACCCACTTTCCCCCAACCTCTTTTTTCTTCCCCCCCCAACATCTAATCACCTTTTCTAACCCTACCACTACCTCCCTCTTCACTCATCTTCCACAACCTTTTTCTCTTCTCTCCTTCCCACTCACCATCTTCTACTAGTCTCATCTACTCCTCTCCACCTTTTTTGTATCCTTCTCTCCCACTCTACCACCCTCCTCTCCCTCTTCCCCCCCCTAACTACAACCCCATCATTTCCCCCATCTCACCCTTCACTCTTTTTCTCTTTCTCACCTATTTCTCTCTTTTCTTTTTACTTTTTCATCCCCCCTCCCCCCCAACTTCGAAAATTTTCTGTTTTTCTTTCTTAATCTTTCTTTTGATTTATATTCCTTTCTTTTTCAAAAAAAATTCGAATTATCTTATTCCCCACCTTCTTTTCTCATTTTTTGATTTATTTTATTTTATTTTATATTTATTCTGAAAATTCGAATTTCTTTGTGGCACCCTCAAATCTGATTAGGAGTTAGTAATTCTTGCTTTTGACACACATTTGACTCCGTGGGGGTAACGAAGTGCTGCCGAAATTTTTTGTTTTTTCTTTTACTTAGTCTTTTCAGCACATTTTGACCCCTTGGAGGTAGCGAAGTGCTGGCAAAATTTTTCTAATTTTACTTCGTCTTTCCTCTTGACGACACACTTCAACCCCATGGGGGTAACGAAATGCTGCTAAAATTTTTGAAAAAACCCAACACTTGGTTTCTCTTCACCCCCTCATCTACTTATTTATTTATTTATTTATTCTGAAAATGATCATTTGCGGCATTGTAAAACTTAGTGTGCTTCTCTTGGCCTCTCCTTCCTCTTGGCACATTCTTGACCCCATAAGGGGTAGCGAAATGCTGCCGAGAATTCCAAAAAAATAAATATCACTTCTCTTTTCACATTTTGTTTATTTTTTTATTTTCATTATTTATTTTCATTTATTTTTATCTCGAAATTTCATTGTTTATTTTATTTTCTCTCCCCCCTTCCTCCATGGTTATTATTTTAGTTTCTTGATTAGGTCGCGGCTACCCTCCCCTAACCACGCAAACCCCAGTTAGAGTTTTCTTAGGGTTTTTGTAGGGTTTAGGGTTCTCCTAACCCCCCTTACTATCCGGCCTCCTCCCGTCGGGCACCCTGGACCCGAATGACTCCTCTCCCCTCGATCGGATTCACGCCACCATCTCACGCGCGACCCGCTGGTCACGGGGCGAGCCGACCCATGATTACCCACTCCGCTCTCGTGGTCCCCTCCCTCTCACCGGTGGTCCCCTGTCCCCATACCACAACCCATCTCTTCCCCCACCTCCCACCATGTCTAGTTCTCTTCCTCCACCGCCCACGGACAGGGCTACACCTGAGGAGATCAATGTGGCGTCGTCCACCTCTCAGGCGTTCACCCACCTGACAGTCCAGGAACCTTACGGACCTTCGCGTTGTTCTTGCATCTCTCCTTGCACCTCTGCAAGCGCGACTCGATGCGCTTGCACCCTTGGAGAGGCAAGTCAATGTGCTCGCCCTTGRAGTTCACCGCCTCAAGGGTTCTCCTCATCGCTCTCTCCACCGCTCTCAGACCCCATCCCCTACCGGCTCGGAGTCCGGCTCTCCACGACTTCAGGGACGGAGACCTGGCGGTTTGTCCTCCTCTGCGGGTCAGGTCCAGCACTCCCCCTCCGCAGTGGTGAGTGCTGATGCCGCTCCGACCATATTGTCTGTTGCAGCACATCCATTGGCCCCCGCCGCTCCCGCCGCCCCCGCCGCCCCTGTCGCTTCGGCCACTGCCGCAGGTGCTGTCTCCCAGATAGCGGTATCTGGCCAGGGAGTTTCATCCACCCACCCCGGTGCTGCTTCCCAGCGTCCTGCATCGGCCGCAGCACTACGGTCCAGAGTTCTTCCTCCCGCTAGGGTACTCTCTCCGCCTCCTCCACCTCTGACCTCGTGCACCCAGCGAGCGGCTACCCTACAGGCCACCGTGGCGCAACTTCAGGCGGAGATTCTCTCCTTGAGACAGCCTCACCCTTCATAGGTTGCTCACCCTTCTTCTTCTTATACCGCCCCCCCCACCTCTGTCTTACCGGCTCGTTTCCTTCGACAGGCTCCCCCCCCTTCTACCCTACTACCTCGCTACTCCTTCACAGTTGGCTGCGGCTGTTGCCTCCACGTCTGCTGGACCGTCCACCAGCAGCCCCGACTCTCAGCCTGCTACCACTTCCACGTCTGCACCAGCTTCGACATTTGCCGCCGCAGTGCAGGCCCCTCGACCTGTCTCCCTCACCATCAACACAGCGCTCCCACCCTTGTGCGTCTGTCGGACATACCCAACTTCGATGGTACTATGCGTGTGTCGCACTGGTTGCAGGCTGCCACACGTGCGCTGACACTGACTAACACTGGTAAGAAGTTGTGGTGCCCCACACTCACAACTAAATTGCGAGGCAGCGCGTTCTCCGCATGGGAGAACTATTATACCCATCGTACTCGCTCAAGTGAGGCTCCCACTCTCGCGGATTTCACCGCGTTCCTCCATCACCGCTACAACACTCTCCACGATGCGACCGACGCCTTAGATCGGGTCACTCAGACGCAGTTGCGCGGGTCCCCCGCACCAGCCGATCTGGAGCATCATATCATAGTGTTTCAGGACGCTCGCCTCATTTGCGATGAGGCACTTCTACCTGAGGTCCTTTTGACCAATAGGTTCGTAGTCAGTCTTCCGACTGACTACCGCATCGAGCTCTGGCGACAGAGCTTCGCCTCCTTAGAGCAGGCCTACGAGGCTGCTCGACAGTACCAGAAGATGTGGAGTCGCTTCTCCGACGCCCCATCTTCTTCGTGATCCACCGCCGCCGCCACCCAGTCACGCGGCACCACGCGAGGTCGATCCTCCTTCGCCGGTCGGTTTCGCCGACCAGCTCGACCTGGAGCGCCATTCTCTCGGCCTTACAGTTCTTTGGAGTACGGCAAAGACACCTCGGCCGAGCTTGACCCTACCCTTGGGGATGCCCCCAAGGACATCGAGCTCCGAGACATCATCCTGTATTACTTGGATAACGACACTGTTCCGGTGGCCGAGCGCCTACAGATGGCCATGTCCGCCATGGGTCGTGCACGCACTCGGGTTGCACAGGCTGGCGCCCGCACGATCACGGTTCCTCAGATCGACCTTCCGCAAGGTTTTGTTCCTCCTCGCAGAGCTCATCTCCCGAGGAGCGCGTCGCCCTTGAGGCCCGTCGCGGCTGCCTTCGTTGCCGCCAAGATGGACACACCTCCTCACGGTGTCCATACCATGCCGCCCTCGATCGGCACTACGCTGACATTTCTCGTCAGCGCTGATCTCAGTCCTCCCCCGGCCCCACCCGGCCAACCCCACTCAGCTAGCCACGGTGCAGTGTACCGCTGAGGCCTCACACGTAGACGGCTTCCCGACCACCGAGTCACGATTTGCCCCTTTGGCTACCCCACCAGAGGATCCTTAGGACACGACAGACGCAGCTTCCTCTGCCCCGCCGTCTGTCAAGGTACCGTCTGCTCCACAGCAAACCGCCGCATTTAGTCCTTCCCCTTCGAGACTTCCGATGCGTCGCGCCATTCGTACAGCTTGTTGTAGTGCCCAGTTGGCGACTCACGATGACGTTGTATCATCTCTCATGGATTTGAGCATCCTTCAGGCTCGCCAGGAGTGACTCACGCGACACGTAAACGTCCTGCGTCGTCTTCTCGCTCTACTCTCTGACCCTGATCGCACTCTCCCCATCATCCCTATTCGCCTAGGGACATCTACGAGGGTGTACCATGCTTTATGAGACTCTAGCTCGCAGGGAGATTTCGTTCACCCTCGAGTGGTTGAGGAAGCTCGCCTAGCTACCTCCGGGTCTCGCTCTCCTATCTCCGTTACCCTCGGAGATAATAAGACGCAGCTCTTCTTCGACCAGACGGTCCCTTATCTCCACTTCTCCCTCACCCTCCAGCCATCGGATAGTACCCAGGGGCCTCAACGCTACCATTCCTCCGCATACTTCGACGTGTTGGAGACTGGGTACGACTTTATCCTTGGCACTCCCTGGTCTCGCCGGTTCCGTGGCACAAAGGTCGAATGAGCGACTGAGACACTCGTTCTCAAAATGAAGTGTGGTCAAACACATCGAGTCCCCTTCATTGGAACCACGGGCGATTTCCCTCCAGACCTGCCTCCCCAGGACTATTGTCCCTCTGGGTCCCACCCAGACATCACCTTCACTTCTCCTCGTCAGTTTGCTCACTTCATACGATAGGAGGACGTCACGTTCTACTAAGTGAACGTCATGGATCTTCTTCGCTACGATCCTCTCTGTCCAGAGGTTGAGCTCGTATCATTGGATCCCGATCCTCCTGACCTTTCCTCCATCTTCGCGGCTCCCATCTCTACGTCCACCCGTCAGCTTGCGGACACCCCCTCCACGTCCCAGACCCTTGCGTCGTCGACTGTCAAGCCCACACATACGTCTCGTACGGACGCAGACATTGAGGAACTCACACGGTTCACGAAAGACTTAGAGCCCGCCGTTCACGACCTAATTCGAGAATGCTGCGACGTATTCCCCCCGTATTTCTCATACAGCGGGATCCCCCCGATGCGAGGTGTTGAGCATTCTATCCAGCTCGTGCCTGACTATCACCATCAGACACCGTACCGACTCTCGATTCAAGAGGCAACGGAACTCAAGCGTCAGCTTGAGGAGCTCCTTCGACTGGGTTTCATTAAACCCAACAACTCCCCTTGGGGTGCACCCGTCCTCTTTGCTCGCAAAGCGGACGAAACTCTCCGCCTCTGCATCGACTACCATGGCCTTAACCGTTACACGGTTAAGAACAACTATCCCATGCCTCACGCGAATGAGTTGTTTGACCGTTTGGCAGACAACCGCTTCTTTACGAAGATCAATCTTCGTAGCGGTTACCACCCGATCCGCGTAGCCACAGAGGACCAGTCGAAGACTGCCTTTCGGTCGCGCTTCGGCCACTACGAGTTCACGGTGATGCCATTCGGTCTCACCAATGCACCTGCCACCTTCCAAACGGCGATGAACGACATCTTTAGGGATATCCTCAAAGAATACGTTCTCGTATACCTGAACGACATCCTGGTCTACATTCGTACCTTAGAAGACCATCTCGGACACCTGCGCGATGTCCTACAGCGCTTACGCAAGCATGGCTTATATGCCAAGCTTAGTAAGTGTCGTTTTGCCCAGAGCAAAGTGGACTTCCTAGGACACCATGTGTCTGACCAGGGTCTCCACATGGATGACGCGAAGATCACTGCTATTGCAGAGTGGCCCGTCCCCACAACTGTCAAGCAGCTTCGCAATTTTCTAGGCCTCACTAGTTACTATGGTAATTTTATCCGGGGATACGCTAGGTATTCCTACGTCCTTACCTCCACCCTCCTCCGAAAGAACCCGCTGTGGTTTTGGACACCCCTGTGCGAGGACGCCTTCCGCGCCCTTAAGAAGGCGGTGACTTGTGCGCCGGTTCTTCGACTCCCCGAGTTTGATCGCCCCTTTATCGTGACCACCGATGCGTCAGATTTTGCAGTAGGAACTGTCCTCTCTCAGGTGTTTCCCTCTCCTCCGGATTCATCTTATTCCCATGTTCCTCCTTTCCCCCCTCTTCCTGTTGATATTGCTTCTCGACTGACGCCTACCCTCCCACCACCTCCCACCACTTCCTCCCGTTTCCTACTCCCCGACCATCGCAGAGGATGGAACTGTTGAAGCTCGTGCTGGGGATTGCCCGATCACCTTCTACTCCCGTCAGCTACTGCCTGCCGAGATAAACTGCATTGCCGATGAACGTGAGGTTCTCGCAGTAGTTTATGCTACCCGACATTGGCGTCATTACCTGCACGGGGCGCCCTTCACTGTGCACACGGACAACTCAGTTGTCCGGACTTTCCTTACGAAGCCCAAACTTTCCCCTCGACAGGCACGTTGGTGGCATGATTTATCCGAGTTCAGTTTCACCGCTCAGCCCATCAAGGGTGAAACGAACCGCGTCGCCGATTTCTTATCCCGCCGTCCTGATCACAATCAGGAACCCATCCATCTTGCTGCCATCTCCATCACCACTGTTGATTAGTCGGTGATCGACGCATATCGCACTCAGTACCGTTACTGCCCAGATTATCGCGTTATCCATGTGACACTCCGGAGTGACAAGACTGTTCCCTCATACTCACTCGGTGAGAACGGTCTCGGGTATTGGCATGGCAGATCTGGTCAGCCAGAACCACGTATTTGCGTTCCCTCCACCGGACAGCTTCGTGTCCAAGTTATAGCAGAGTTCCATGACCAGGGAACTGCCGGTTATATGGCCTTCCACAAGACGTTGGCTCATGTTTGTCGCTTATACGTCTGGCCGAAGTCCAAGGACTTCGTCAAAGCCTACATCCAGGAGTGTCCTTTTTTTTTTTTTTTTTTTTTTTTTTTTGCCAGGAGGTGAACAGTGCGAACCACCTCTCGTATGGGTTACTTCAGCCCTTACCCATACCCGAGGGTCGTTGGCAGTCAATCTCGATGGATTTCATTGGTCCCCTACGCCCACCCACTGCGTGCGGTCATGATGCTATCTTGGTCGTCGTCGATCGCTTCACGAAGCGTGCACGTTTTGTCTCGTGCCGCTATCGTATTAGCGCTCGTGGGGTCGCCGACATCGTCTTCGACCAAGTCATGAGAGATCACGGCTTACCTCAGAGCATCATCTTCGACCGTGACCTGCGCGTTACCAGCACATTCTGGCGACGCCTACACGAGGTGTACGGATCCCAGCTCCGCTTCTCATCATCTTACCACCCTCAGACAGATGGTCAGACGAAGGTCACCAATAAAACTCTCGGTCATATTGTCCGAAAGTTTGTTAGGGATGACCAGCAGTGGGACTTACACTTAGCCCACGCGGAGATTGCGTACAACCAGTGTCAACCACACTGTTTCGCCAGCCACGGGGATGTCGCCATTCTATTGCGGTCTCAGCTACCACCCTCGCGTACCCGCGGACTTCCTACAACCATCGCGGTTGCGCCCAGACACTCGTTGTCCTGCGCTTGACGACTGGATCGCCCATATGGCGGCGATTATGAAGTGTGCACACGAGAGTCTAGTCGACTCCCAGACCCGCATAGCCGCACGAGCAAACCGATCACGAATGGATCATCCATTCAAAATCGGTGACGATGTGCTCGTCGACGCACGTCACTTGCAGCTCAAAACGGATACGCTTCGCAAGTTCAGGCGTTGTTTCTTCGGTCCATGCCGCATCCTTCAGGCCATCGGTTCTGATACTGCCGCTAGTCTGGTCAGCTTCCGTGTGAAGCTACCTGATTACCTTCGACAAGCTCGCGTACACGATGTTTACCACGTCTCCTTGCTACGTCCTTATCGCAGACCGTCCGAGCGCTTCGCCGGACGTCCTTATGAGCGCCCTCCACCTATCATGGTGGACGGTCACGAGGAGTTCGTTGTTTCCGACATCGTATCGCTGAGTTACCGACGATACCCCTCCACGCATCGAGTACCTTGTGCGCTGGAAGGGTTACCCTGATGAGGAGGCTACTTGGGAGCCCCTCGAGCACTTGCAGCACGCCCGGATGTTGGTTCGTGCATATGATCGTGCTCGTCGTGCTGAGACATCTGCTCCTACTCAGCCGACTGACCCTCTTCCTCCTCCTCCGACTAAGGAGATTGTTGAGGACGAGCCCGCTCCCTCTGAGGCCGTTCTTCAACAGCAGATGGATGCCTCTGCGCGTTCACAGCGCACTCGTCGACACCCTCGGCATCTCGACGATTGACACTCTGATCACCTACTATCTTCCTACTAACTCACACCTTCAGGTACTCCATCATCAACTTCTTCAGGATGTCAGTGTTTTGCGGCTCTGCTTCGACATCGACTCGACTCCTACTTCATCGACGTCATCGACCACTTCGACGACTTTAGCTACCTTCTCGACTTTAGCCACCTTATCAACTTCAACTACTTTGGACGTGACTACTTCACACCACCACCCTACCCTGTACATTCCCTTGTATCTGTCGCATGATGGTTCTCACGTAGCTGGGTCTCTTTGAGTTTGGCTCTCCCTTGGTATCGCATAGGCATTGGGACCGTAGCGTTATCTTGGCTTCCTTGCTCCCAGATCTAGCTCCCTCCTGCCCCAATCGGTGAGTCGTGTGCCTGTTTCCCTCACCCACTGCCCTCATCACCCTAGTGCCGACTCTTGCATGCCTTCGGTTAGGCATATCTCCACCCTATTCCAGGCTCCCCTTTTTCATGGTCAACCCTGCATGGTGTCACCCTTTTGTCGAGCCTTACCCGCCTTGATGGTCTATCTGTTAGGGACATTGGTTTTGTTTCGCTACCACTCTCCCTCACCTTGAGCCTGATGACCTATCCCTCCTTCATGTGTGATTGCCCTTAGGAGTTTCGATTCTTAGGCTGCATTCACCCCCTGTGAGACCATCCCACTCTTAGTGGTTCAACGACATGACATTATCTTGTGACATATTGCTATTTTTCCTTTCAGCACTGAGGTCATTGCCTCCGAGACTTTAGGATTGTATCACGCTATATTTCATTTTCTCCTGTTAGTTAGGCTGTGTATAATAGACATTTGTTTTCCATTCGACATTATCTAGCTTAGGCTGCATTGCATGGACTCCGCATCCTAGATTTCTCAGCTTCCTTTAGAGTAGAGTTCCGCTGCTTTTGTGGATAGAGTGTTTATGACTCTTGTGATCCATTACAGGTCTGAGGACCGTGCAGCGGGCCTCCATCTGCCCTGGCCTACAGCCAGGGCCTATTCGACTGTTTGCCAGTTTGACCTGTGGGACCAGGCCGTGACCCCACAGGCCGTGTACTGTTTCAGTCCAGTCCAGTCCTGCTCGGTACCACTGTCGGTACCAGGCCAGTCCAGTCCAGTCCAGTCAGTCCGCTGGGGGTATACCCCAGTTATAGTCTGTACTCCGTCATTCTTCACTTTTGCACATCTTGGAGCACGTGCGTGTTGAGTCTGCATCGGAGCTGCGTTGTCCCTTCCAGCTCCATCTCCACCTCCTCGTTCGCTAACCCTTCTTCTCCATCCTGACGGACCACCATCCCGGCGGGTCCGACACACTCCATATCCATCCTCTAACCAGTGCGGCCATCCCTCAGCGCGTTTCTACTACCCCGCCAGTAGCGTCATCAGGAGGTATCCCGATTGCAATCGAACCACAGTTCAACTAAGGAGGCCAATACCATAGCCTTGCCTCCTTAAATAGCCTACCCTACACCTGTACTCTCCAACCCTGTGAGGAGAAACCATACCGAAGCCCCATCAAATGTCAGTCCCCAAATCTCCAAGCGGACGCATCCACGACGAAAGAGCGTCGTATAATCATCAAAGGGATAATCGCCCGATCTAACTCGGCTGACACCCAAGGACTGGAAGAAAGAAGGCAGCATCCGGAGGGGAACTTCGTCAAGATTCTTGCACAGACAAGCAACAAAACAAGGCAAACACACAGAGAAGAAAACACGAGAAAAATCTCCCGGCGCCCAGCTGCAGCAGGAAACGTGGATCGACCTCACCATGAAGGCGGAATGAAATGTCTCGATGATAGAAGCCCTTCAAACCGATTCTCCACAGGCGGACAGGACAGGACACCCGTGGCAAAGCAACAGAACGGCGTGTCAGAGCCAAAACGAAGAAGACAGGAGTACTCAAAGGTGTAACATAGAGCAGCAGCTTGCAATACCCACCATGGATACCTTCAAAACCGCTCACTCAGAAGGAACGAAAGCAGCCCAAAAAAGCCACAGAAGGGAGCGCAGAACGGCGCGTCGGTGCAGACGCAATCAATCCCCAGGTACCAGCAACTGGAGAGCGTTGCCGAGACTTACAACGAAATCAGTCGATCCGACGCAAAGAAAGACGGCAGCATCTGGAGACGAACAGCGTCGAGATTCCTGCACAAACAACAACAACAACACATGGCAACCCACCACGGCACAGGGCACCGGTAGCTGGCGCATCCGAGTCAATGAAGATAAGAGCATTCACCCGAAGCACCACGGCATCTCGCAGGAAAACGCCATAGATACCCCTGAGACCGCTTGCTCCCCAGAGGGCACAGAAGCAGCCTAGAGACCACACCCGGGGACGCAGAACGGCGAGTCAGCGCTCAGACGCAATGTGAAGAGGACCTTATCAGCAGTCATTGCCTAGTTATAGCAGGAGCAAAGAGGTATCAAGAGGAATAGGTCCCTAAAACCGCCGGTCCGTCAGAACCAGAGGTCAGGATCAGCAAGGTGGAATAAGCCAGGAAAAAGGCCGCCAAATCGAACGCAACCAAAACCAAAGAGTAGGCCCTATCAGGCGGCCAAAGTCCGATGGACCAAGAGGGTCTACCCATCCAGGTAGTCGCTTCTCAGAACCCAACGAAAAAGAGAAAGCCCTCAAGGACGAACCGGGCAGGCTCAGGGGCATCCGACCCGCCGGGGGAAGTGACCCACGCCAGGCCTTAGAGCCTAGGAAAGGCAAACATGCCAAACCGCTGTGGAACCTGGCCCCAGGCTACATCCTTGTCCCAGAAAGTACAAAACAGAAGAGAGTGGCAGTCAAACACACACACACACACACACACACACACACACGAAACAGTCTGGTACAGTCATGCTTTTTTTGAGTGTATCGCGAATATGACAACACACACACACACACACACACACACACACACACACACACACACACACAGAGAGAGAGAGAGACACAGAGAGAGAGAGAG